>CM022299.1:620121370-620457499 GCA_011799875.1 Thinopyrum elongatum
TAGAACAGGCAATATATGTAGCAGTATCATTAAGTCTTCATCCTCACCCAGAGAGCTTTCTCGACTCCATGCGAGAAAGCCAATCCAGAGCCATACCGTCATCACCTCGTCCGGAGATCCCTTCTCGACCCCTCCGAGAAGCAATGCCGAGCCATATATCCAGGTTATCCGTTCTAAAATTGTATCAATCAGGATACAACTCCGAGTGTCCTTTACGTTTAGGACCGGCTATCGATTAGAAGTAGTCTTCCCTGCAGGGGGCACCAACTTACCAACACGCTCCGATTAACTCTCGGCCGGACACACTTTCCTGGGTCATGAACTGGAATAGGTAAAATGAAAACATAGAAACCCTAACTATAGACTAAGAAGAGATGGGTCCCCCGCCGGTCTACATCCAAGCGCAAGGGGGTCTTGGCCATCGCCCTCGACCTCCGGTCGTTTGCCGCACACGGTGAAGCCAGGCCACCAACACAATACAAGAAGGCGCCGGTCAGTCCGTGCCGCATGTGAACTGGACATTGACAGAAGCTTTCGGCTATGCATACGATGCAGAACGCCTCATACTATGCCCACGTGATGGTTAGTGCGTATCAGGCCAGAGACTGTCGGATACAATCAAAATAGCCACAAATGTAGGCCTAGGGCTTTGCGGCGGCAAGGAGCAGAGATCACGAAAGAGTGAACCGTTCGCACCGTCTCGAGGACTTGCTGCAAGGGTTAAGAATGCCCGGGCCGCGCATCGTATTCACCACTCGGGCACCACACTGGCACCGTCTTTCACAACACTGCCTTCTCAGGCGCACGCGGACCCCTTAGGGTCGAACCCGCCTATCCATCGTAACATGTTTTGTTAAAGTCCAAGGTCCGTGTGTTCCATAACATCAGGGAAATCCGAGGTATCAACCGTGTTGGATTCCTACTCGATGTAATCATCAAGGTGAGCTAGGAGGATAACAATACAATCGGTTCACACTTGAGGGTGTTGTACGTACAGCGTCGTTTCCGGAGTGGTGAAGGGGAATCACCCTCGATGACCATACCGAAAGCTACCTAAAGAGTTAACATCAGAAGTGCTACAAGAGGTTGTAAAAATAGGAATTAAATAGGAAAGATGAAGTTTGTATTAAAAATAATGGGAGGGTGATGTGCGGGTGTCGGGGCCTGGTCTTCAATCCCGTGATCGGGTCTTCATGAGATCCAGCAGGCGTCGGGATAAGTGTTCACTTGATAGGTTCTCTCCCAAGCCTAGACCTAAAACAGTTAGGATATGCAGGTAATTATCAACAGACAGGGTTACAATGAAACAGGCTATGCATCAGAAGTGGATAGGTAAAGAAGGAGCAGCAGCAATTTCTAATGCAAGCATGGGAAATTAGAATGGGCGATATCAGGATGCATCAAAAGGGGGGGGCTTGCCCTGGATGCTCGGCGGCAAGGGCAGGTCGTCACCTGGTGGTCTTCGGGTCCGGAGCTGCGTCGGTCTCGGGGACGAAGTCGGTGTCGGAGGATACCGAGAGAGAAGAGGGGAGGAAAGTGTAAACTAACCAGCGAACAAGGCAGCACAAAGCATAACATGGCAATACGCAGGTGACAGAGGTGATCTAAACGCATGGTTGGCATGTCCACCGAGGAAGGAGGAATCCATCCGGGAATTTGCCAGGTTTCTGAACATTTTGCAGACAGATGACAGGAGGGGAACGGTTGATGTTCGGCGAGTTAGGGAAGTTTGTGGCCCGGACGAACGGGACCGCGTTTCCGGATTCGTTCGTCGTTCTGAGCAATTTTCATGATACTAAAGTTTTTTCGATCTGGAGCTACGGATTAAATTTTTTTATTTTAAAGATATGATTTTCTTAAATTTTATTGATTTCTGGAATTATTTTAATTTATTTTAAATCAACATTATCCGAAACAGTGTCTTGCTGACGTCAGCATGACATCAGCATGACGTAGGACCAGTGGGTCCCACCTGTCATTCTCACTTAGGCTAAATAGGGTTTGTTGATTATGTAATTCCAGTTTAACTAGACAATTAATTAATTAGATTAATTAAACAGACATGATTAAGTGAATTATGTAATTAATTAATGAATTAATAGTTATATTTCTAATCATTTTATTTCATTTTTTTAAATACGGTGTCTGGGCAGCGGGACAACCTTTTGTCAGTAGACACAGTGGCCTTAGCGGGCACGAGCGCGGGCGTGGTTGCAGAGGGAGGAGAAAGCGGGAGAGCGTGTAAGAGGGGTGAGGAAAGGGGAGAGACGGGCGATGGACAAGGGGGTAAGCGGCAGCGGCCATGGCGCCGGCGAGGCAGCTTTTAGGAGGGGAGTGGGCCGGAAGCGGGCGCGGCGAGTGGGGAGGCTGCGAGGGTGCAGGGAAGCGCAACGCGGGGCAGAGGCAGTAGCGAGGAGGGAATGGCGAGGCGCAGGCGCGGACCGTTGTTAGGGCCAAAAAGCGCGAGGGCTGGGCTGGGCGAGGCAGCTGCAAGCACTTCAGGCGGGGAGGGCGGGGCATGGCAGCGGCTGGGGACGGGCGCCGCAACGGCGGGCGCGGCAAGCAGACGCGGCGCGGCGGCACGGAACGGGCGGTGAGCGGGGACGCGCGAGGATGCGAGTGATGGCGGACAGAGCGCGCGGGAGCCGAGGTAGGGAAAGGCGCGCGGTGGTTGGCAACATCAGGGCAAAGGGGGGGGGGAAGAGGAGGAGGAGCGGGCTCAAAGGGGGCCGGTCGGGCGAGTGGAGAGGGATCGGGGGGGTGGGGGGGGGTGCTGGAATGGAGAGGAAGAAGAGGAGAGGAGAGGAGGGAGTAAGGAGAAGGGTAGACGCGAGAGCGAGGCGATGGGGGGGTAGGGTGGCCGGCAGCGCGGACGACTGGGTGGGCGGGGCGAGGTCGTTGCCCCGATCCCGATTCCAGAAGGGGTCGAGGTGGGGGGGGACCTTGCGCCGTGCGGAAGGAGACGAAGAGGCGGGGAGAGACGCGACGAGGGCACGGTGTGGTGGTCAACGTGGGCGGGGGCGACAGGCGGCTCCTCCTCTCGATCCGATCAATCGGGGAGAGGGGAGGAGATATTTTCGTGGGGGGGGGGAGTGGGGTGTGGGGAGTGGGTGGGGGGTGGTGAGTGGATAGGGGAGGGGAGTGGCCGGTCGTCGAGGCCAGTGGGCTCTAGGCCTAGTTAGGCCAGGGGGGTTTTCTCCTTTTATTTTATTTCTTTTGTTTTCTTTGCTTTTTCTTTTTATTATTTTCTTTTCTTTTAGTAAAATAGCAGGCCTCAAATGGTTTTTGTAAAACATAACAAAGGTTCCAATAAATAATAAAGCAGTCCCTAACATACCAAAAATTAGTTTGAGTCAATTTGAGTTCACACCACTTTTATAATAATCTAAAATGCATTAAAACCTACTGTTTTAATTATGGTAGGAGCCACCTAAGCATGTATTATTTATTCGTTTCAATTTTAGACTAGCCTCTGCAAATTGGTATTTATCGACCATTCAGTCTGGGTTTGAGCAACTTTTTTATTTTCCACTTGTATTCAAATTTGGATTTTTTACGAGGAGTGTTGACAATTGCAATATGATGTTAAGATGATCATGCCCATGAAATCATGCTGATTGGCATTATCAAAATGGGATGATTAATGTGGCTAACCACTGGGGGGTGTTGTTACAGTTGTTCAGAAACTGTACAAAAACGCATTCATAATGAACAACTCCGACAAACGCCTTTGGAGAAACATACACAAGTCCCAGCTGGTGGACCTAGGTGCTAACATAACTAAGATCTCCTATATTTTCCCTATCGAATTGCATTCATATGGACATGTTTAGAGGAAGTAAACAGAAAAAATTGAATCAAACTACACAAGAACTAGTCTATACTGTCATTCAAATCATTTGTGCAGTGTTAACTGAAACTGTAGATTCTAACTCTAACGGAGTCCGTTTGGGCTCTACAAGTAGTTAATTTAAAATACGGTGATGACCAGACGCTTCAAAATGGATTCAGTGTCATAGGGAACTTTTGGAGAAACTTTTCTTTAAGGGAGGTTCGTTTTCAATTTCAAAACGTTACAAAAACGTTCTTAATGAACACTCGACAACGGCCTTTGGAAACAACATAAAGTCCCATCTGTGGTAGATGTGGACATAGGCATAATTCATAACTAAGGGTCTTCCTACATTTCCCTAGACAAAATTGAAATTCCAGATGGAGATGTTAAGAAATAGAACGGAAAAAAAATCAAATCCAACTACACAAGAACTAGTGTGAAACTGTCGTTCGGAATAAGTGGTTCGCGCGTGCTAAGTGAAACGGTGGATATCTGACTAATACGAGCTGTTGGGCGCAGTGCCTCATGACGACCAGGCGCTTTCAAATGTTTGTTGTAAGGGAACTTTTGTGAGAATTTCCCTTAAGGGTTCGTTCCAAAAACTTGTACAGAAACTTTCGTACTGAACCATCGACAAATGCCATTGGAGAACAACCACCCAAAGCCCAGCCGTGGACCTAGTGAATCCCCATAACTAACGTCTCCTGCAATTTCCCTAGACGTATGCATCTCATATGAAGAGGTGTAGGGAAATAGAACGTAAAAATGAATCCAATACACAAGAACTGGCCTAAAACGTTTCGGAATCAATTTTGGCGTGGTGTTAATTGAAAAATGGGATATCTCACTCATACGGAGTGTGTTTTGGATCCAAAAGTCGTCAAAAAAACTCATATGAACATATGCTTGAAAATGATAAGTACCAGTAGGGAAACTTTGGAGAACTTACTCTTAAGGAGTTCATTCAGAAAGTGGATTAAGAAACTTTCTTAATGAACAATCGACAAACCCCTGTGGAGAACATACACCAAGTCCCAGCTGTGGACTAGTTGCATCCCCATAACTAAGATCTCCAATTATTTCCCTAGACGTAATTGCATGCATATGGACAGGTTTACGGGGAATAGAATAGAAAAAATCGAATCCAACGACACAAGAACTAGTCTCACAAAACTTCTGTATGGTCATTCAGAATCAGTTTTGCGCGGTGTTAATTGAAACTGCATATCTAATCATTCAGAGTCCGTTTTGGGTCCCAAGTAGTTAAAATACTCGTGAAACAGACAACTTCAATTGATTCTTTCGTTAGGAATTTTGGAGAATTATTTCTTATGGAGTTCGTTCTTAGAAACTTGTACAAAAACTTTCTAAGAAACACTCGACAACGCCTTGGAGAACCATACACAAAGTTCAGCTGGGACTGTGCATCACCATAACTACGATCTTCCTTATTTCCCTAGATGTATTGCACTCAATGGACATGTTAGAGGAATAGGGAACGGAAAAAAATCAAACCAACTACACAAGAACTAGTTCTGTAACTGTCATCATAATCAGTTTTGCGCCAATGTTGACTAAAACTGCATAACTAATCACGGAGTCCCTTTGGCTCTACAAGTAGTTAAAATACTCGTGATGACAGATTTCAAAATATTGTTTCGTTAGGGAACTTTTGGAGAACCTTTCTTAAGGAGTTCGTCAGAAACTGTACAGATCTTTCTTAATTGAACACTCGACCAAACGCCTTTAGAGACATACCAAAGTCCCAGCTGTGGATTATGCATCATCATAAACTACGGTCCCTGCATTCCCTTAGACACAATGCTCTCGTATGGTGATGTTAAGGAAGGAAGGGAAAAGATTCGAATCCAACTACACAAAGAACTAGGTGTAGCTTGTCGTGTTCGGAATAAGTTTGCGCCAGTGCTAAGTGAACGTGGATAATGAATATACAGAGTCCGTTTTGGCTCCACTGGAGTAAAACGCTCATGATGACCGGTGCCTTCCAAAGAATTCTTTGTAGGGGAACTTTTGGAGAATTTTACTTAAGGAGTCGTTCCAAAAACATGTTACAGAAACTTTCCTAATGGACACTCGACAAACGCCTTTGGAAGAACATACAAAAGTCCCAGCCGTGGAACCTAGTGAATCTCCGATAACTAATGTCTCCTCATTTCCTAGACGTAATTGAACATCTCATATGGAGATGTTTAGGGAAAAGAAACCGGGAAAATTGAATCTTAACCACACAAGAAACTTGGTATAATCTTTCGGAAGCATTTTGCCGTGGTTGTTAACGAAACATGGATATCTTGACTCATACGGAGTCCGTTTTGCCTCCCAAATTAGTCAAAAACTCGTGAAAACAATATGCTCGAAAGTTTATACTACCAGTAGGGAAAACTTTTGGAGAAGTTCTCTAAGGAGAAGAGATTCATTCAAAAAGTGTATAGAAACTTTCTTAATGAACACTCGCCAACGCCTTTGGAGGAAACATACACAAAAAGTCCCAGCTGTGGACTAGTGACATCAACTTAAACTAAGATCTCTATAGTTCCCTCTAGATGTAATTGCCCCATCTATATGGACATGTTTAGGGGTAGAGAATGAAAAAATTGAATCCAAGATAAACAAGAACTAGTCTTGATGGGTACTAGTCATTCAGAATCAGTTTTGCGCAATGTTTACTGAAAAGTGCATATATAACCATACGGCGGTCCGTTTTGGGCTCTACAAGCAGTTAAATACTCGTGTGCGAACATAGCTGCAAAGGATTCTGTCATAGGGAATTTTCTTTAAGGAGTTCGTCAGAAACTTGTACAAAACTTCTTAATGAACACTCAGCAAACGCCTTTGGACAACATATACACAAAAAGTCCCAGCTGTGGACCTATTGCATCCAAAACTAAGTCTCCTATATTTCCCTAGTCGTTAAAGGACACTCATATGACAGGGTTTAGAGGAATCGACAGAAAAAAATTGAATCCAAACTACACAAGAAACTAGTCTATAACTGTCATTCAGAATCAGTTTTGTGCAGTGTTAACTAAAACTGCATATCTACAACTACATAAGGAGTCCGTTTTGGCTCTACAAGTAGTTAAAATACTCATGATGCCAGACGCTTCAAAGGATTCTTAGTAGGAACTTTTGCGAAACTTTTCTTAAGAGGAGTTGGTTCAGAAAGTTGTATAGAAACTTTCTTAATGAACACTCGACAACGCCTGTGAGAACATACACAAAAAGTCCCAGGGGGTGTGGACCTAGTGCATCACCATAACAAGATCTCCTATATTTCCCTAGACGTAATTGCCATATCATATGGACATGTTTACGGAATAGAATAGAAAAATTCGAATCCAACTACACAAGAACTAGGTGTAACTGCATTCAGAATCAGTTTGCGCTGGTTGTTAACTGACAACTGATATCTAACTCATACGAGTCCGTTTTTGGGCTACAAGTCTGTGTTTAAATATTCGGGCACGACCAGACGCTTCAATGTATTCTTTCGCTAGGGAAATTTTGTTGGAGAACTTTTTTTAAGGAGTTCGTTCAGGAAACTTGTACAAAAACTTTTCATGAAACACTCGACAAACGCCGTTGGAGAACATACCACAAAGTCCAATCTGTGGACCAGTGCATCACCAATACAAGATCTCCTTATATATACATAGACAGAATTGCATCTAATATGGACATGTTTAGATGAATAGAACAGAAAAAATCGAATCCAACTACTAACTATCATTCAGAACAGTTTTGTGCAGTGTTAACTGAAACTGCATATTCTAACTCATACGGAGTCCGTTTTGGTTCTACAAGTAGTCTAAATACTTGTGATAACAGACGCCCAAAGGATTCTTTTGTAAGGAACTTTGGAGAAACTTTTCTTAAAGATTCATTTAGAACTGTACAAAAACTTTCTTAATGAACACTCGACAAAAGCTTTGCGAGAACATACACACATGTCCAGCTGTGTGGAAACAGTGCTTCACATAACTAAGATCTCCTATATTTACTAGACATATTGCATTCTCATATGGACATGTTTCGAGGAATAGAACAGAAAAAATTGAATCCAAATAGACAAGAACTAATCGTTAACTGTCATTCAGAATCAGTTGGGCAGTGTTAACTGAAATTGCATATCTAACTCATACGGAGTACGTTTTGGCTCTACAAGTAGTTTTAAAATACTTGTGATGACCGATGCTTCAAAGGATTCTTTAGTAGGGAAATTTGGAGAATTTCCATGAGGCGTCGTCAAAACTTCTACAGAAAATTGGCTTAATGAACCACTCGACAAACGCTTTGGAAGAACATACACAAAAGTCCCAGCCGCTGGACCTAGTGAGGATACCATAACTGAATGTCTCCTGCAATCCCTAGATGTTAATTCATCTCATATTGAGATGTTTAGTGAAATAGAAAACGGAAGAAAGGAGGGAAAAATTGAATCTAAACACACAGAAACTGGTATCTACACTTTCGGGAATCAATTTTGCGTGCTGTTACTAAAAAAAAACATGAAACTGGACTCATACGGAGTCCGTTTTGGCTCCACAAGTAGTCAAAAAACTCGTTGAAAACCATATGCTTCAAAGATACTACCAGTAGAAACTTTTGGAGAACTTCTTAAGGAGTCATTCAGGAAAGTGGATAGCACCTAAACTTTCTTAATGAACACTCGAACAAACGCCTTTGGAGACATACCAAAGTCCCAGCTTTGGGACTAGTGCATCACATCACTAAGATCTCCTATATTTCCCTAGACGTAATGCATCTCATATGGACATGTTTAGGGGAAATAGAACAGAAAAAATCAATCCAACTACACAAGAACTCGTCTGTAACTGTCATTCAGAATCAGTTTTGCGCAGTGATTTACTGGAACTGCATATTCTAAACCTATACGGAGTCCGTTTGGCCCTTACAAAGTAATTAAATTACTCGGACGACCAGTGCTTCAAGGATTCTATCATTTAGGGAAATTTTGGGAGAACTTTTATTAAGGAGTTCGTCAGGAAAACTGTACAAAAACTTCTTAGAAACATCAACAAACACCTTCGGAGAACATACACAAAGTCCCAGTTGTGGACTAGTGCATCCCATAACTAAGATCTCTATATTTCACTAGACGTAATTGCATCTCATAGGAACATGTTTAGGGGACTAGAACAGAAAAATCGAATCCAACTACACAAGAACTAGTCTGTAACCGCATTCAGAATCAGTTTTGTGCAGATATGTTCAACTGAAACTGCATATCAATCATACGGAGTCCGTTGTGTCTCTACAGTAGTTAAAATACTCGTGATGACCAGCCACTTCCAGGATTCTTTCGTAGGGAAACTTTTGGAGAACTTTTTCTTCAAGAAGTTCTTTCAGAAACTTGTACAAAAACGTCTTAATGAACACTAGACAAACGGCTTTTGGAGAACATACACAAAGTCCCAGACTGTGGACCTAGGGGCATCATCAAACTAAGGTCTCCGCATTTCCATAGACGCCAATTGCATCGCTATGTAGATTGTTTAAGTTAATAGAATGGAAAAAAATCGAATCCAAACTACACAAGAACGAGTGTTTTTGTAACTGTCATGCGGAATAAGTTGTTTGCCGCATAGTGCTAGAGTGAAACATGGGATCTGATTAATACGAGTTGTTTTGGCTTCCACAAGTGTGAAAATGCTCGTGGACGACAAGGCGTCAAAGGATTCTCTTGTAGGGAACTTTTGGAGAACTTTTCTTTAAGGAGTTCGTTCAGAAACTTGTACAGGAAATTTCTTAATGAACACTCGTCAAACGCCTTTGGAGAACATTACACAAAGTCCAACTTGTGGACCTAGTGCATTCACCATAACTAAGATTCTCCTAATTTACCTAGACATAATGCATTCATTTGCGAATTTTAGAGGATATAACAGAAAAAATCGAATCCAACTACACCAAGAATAGTCTGAACTGTCATTCAGAATCAAGTTGGCCAGTGTTAACTGAACAACTGCATTCATCTAACTCCATACGGAATCCGTTTTGGCTCTACAAGTAGTTAAAGTACTTGTGATGAAAGCGCTTCAAAGGATCTTTGTAGCGAACTTTTGGAGGAACTTATTAAGAGTTCATTCAGAGGAAACTTGTACAAAAACGTTCTTAATGAACACTCGAACAAACACCCTTTGGAGGAAAAATACAAAATGTCCCAGATGTGGACTAGTGCATCACCATAAACTAAGATCTTTATATTTCCAGAGACGTAATTGCATATCATATGGACATGTTTAGGGGAATAGAATAGAAAAAATCGATCCAACTACACAAGAACTAGTCTGTAAACTTGTCATTCAGAATCAGTTTGCGCTGGTGTGGTGTGCGGTGTTGTGTTCAACTGAAACTGGCATATTTCTGACTTATACGAGTCCCGTTTTGGGTATACAAGTAGTTAAAATTACTCATGACGACAGACGCTTCAATGGATTCTTTCGTAGGGAACTTTTGGAGGAACTTTTTCTTAAGGAGTTGCGTCAGAAAAACTGTACAAAAAACTTTCTTAATGAACACTCGACAAACGCATTTGGAGAAACATACACAAAAGGTCCCAGGGTGCACTAGTGCAACCAAAACTAAGATCTCCTATATGACTAACATAAATGCATCTCATATGGAAAAATGTTTAGAGGAATAGAACAGAAAAAATCGAATCCAACTACAAAAGAAATAGTCTGTAATAATGTCATTGCAGAATCAGTTGTGTGAAAGTGTTTTAACTGAAAATGCAATCTAACTCATACGGAGTCCGGTTTTGGCCTCTACAGTAGTTAAAATTACTTGTGATGGCCAGACGCTTCAAAGGATTCTTTCATAGGGATATTTTGGAGAATTTCCATGAGGGAGTTCGTTCCCAAACTTGTACAGAAAGAAAATTTCTCAATGAACACTCGACAAACGCCTTTGGAGAACATACACAAAGTCCCAGCCGTGGCGTGGACTTAGTGAATCACCATAAAATAACGTCTCCTGCATTACCTGGACATAATTGCCTCCAGATGGATGATGTTATGGAAATTGAACCGAAAAAATTGAATCTAAATACACAAGAACTGGTATGAAACTTCGGAATCAATTTTGCACGGTGTGTAACTTTGAAACATGGATATCTGACCATAGTTAGTCGTTTTGGCCTCACTTAGTCACAAAACTCGTGATGACCATATGCTTCAAAGTTTATACTACCAGTAGGGAACTTTTGGAGAACTTCTTTAAGGAGTTCATTAAGACGGTGTATAGAAACTTCTTAATGAACACTCGACAAAGGCCTTTGGGACACATACACAAAGTCCCAGCTATGGGACCTAGTGCACACCATAACTAAGAATCCCTATATTTCCCTAGACTAATTTGCTATCATATGGACATGTTAGGTGAATGAGAACAGAAAAAAAAATCAATCAACTACAAAAGAACTAGTCTGGAAACTGTCATTAGAAAAAGTGTTGTGCAGTGTTACTGCAAATGCATATCTAACTCATACGGAGTCGTTTTGGCTCTACAAGTAGTAAAAATACTCATGACGACCAGATGCTTCAAAGGATTCTGTCGTTTAGGGAAACTGTTGGAGAACTTTCTTAAGGAGTCGTTCAGAAAATTGATACAAAAACTTTCTTAATGAACATCGACAAAACCTGGAGAACATACACAAAAGTCCCAAGCTGTGGGACCTAGGATCACCATAACTAAGTCCCCTATATTTCCCTAGACGTAATTTGCATCTCATATGGACATGTTTAGGGGAATAGAATGATACCGCAACAAAAATCGAATCCAAATACACAGAACAACTAGTCTGTAAATGTAATTTAGAATCAGTTTGTCAGTGTTAACTGAAAACTGACCTATCTAACCATACGGAGTCCGTTTGGCTCTACAAGTAGTTTAAAACCTTCATATGATCCAGACGCTTCAAAAGATTCTTTCGTAGGGAACTTTTGGAGAACTTTTCTTAAGGAGTGCGTTCAGAAAACTTGTCAAAAAATGTTCTTAATGAACACTCGACAAACGCTTGGAAGAACAACAAAAAGTCCCAGCGGTGTGGACCTAGTGCATCGTCATAACTCTAAGGTTCTCCTGCAGTTCCCAGACGCATGCATCTGTATGGAGATGTTAGGAAATAGAACTGAAAAAATCGAATCCAACTACACAAGAACTAGTGTGTAACTGTTTTTGAATAAGTTTGCGCAGTGAGTGCTAAGTGAAATGTGGACTATCTGCTAAAACAGGAGGACCGTTTTGGGCACCCACAAGTAGTCAAAATGCTCGTGATGACCAGGCGCTCAAAGATTCTTTTGTGGGAACTTTGGAGAATTTCCTTAAGGAGTTCGTTCAGAAACTTGTACAGGAACTTTCTTAATGAACACTCGACAAACGCCTGGAGAACATTACACAAAAGGAGTCCCTGCTGTGGGACCTAGTGCATTCACCCATAACTAAGATCTCATAATTTACCTAGAACATAATTGCACTCATATGGACATGTTAGAAGGGAATAGAACAGAAAAAAATGAATCCAACTACACAAGAACTAGCAGAGTAAACGTCATTCAGAACAGTTTGGTGCAGTGTTAACTGAAACTGTATTAACTCATACGGGAGGACGTTTTGGCTCTACAAGTAGTTAAAATCTTGTGAATGACCAAAACACTCCAAAGGATCTTTTTAGGGAAACTTTGGAGAACTTGTCTTAGGAGTCATTTAGAAACTTGTACAAAAACTGTCTTAATGAACCACCGACAAAGCCTTTGGAGAACATACACAAAAGTCCCAGCTGTGGACCTAGTGCATCATCATAACTAAGGTCTCCTGCATCTTCCTAGACGCAATTGCAATCTCATACGGATATGTTTAGGAAATAGAATGGAAAAAATTGAATCAACTACACAGACAAGGTATAACTCTCGATCGGAATAAGTTTTGCGCAGTAGTGCTAAGTGAAAAATGGATTCTGACTAATACAGAGTCCGTTTTGGGACTCACAACTAGTCAAAACGCTGTTGACGACAGGCGCTTCAAGGATTTTTGTAGGGAACTTTTGGTGAATTTTCTTTAAGGAGTTTGTTCCAAAACGTGTTACAGGAACTTTCATACTGAACACTCAACAAACGCTTTGGAGAACATACACAAAGTGCCGGGCCGTGGACCTAGTGAATCACCAATAAATAACATCTCCTGCATTTCCAAGACGTAATTGCATCTTCATATGGAGATGTTTAGGGAAATAGAACCGGAAAACAATTGAAGCCAGATAACAAAGAACTTGTTGTGTAACTTCGGAAATCAATTTTGCGCGGGGTTGGGGTGTAACTGAAAAATGGATACTGACTCATACGGAGGTCCGTTTTGGCCTCCACACGTAGTCAAAAAAACTCATTGCAAACCAGTATGATTCCAAGCATACTACCAGTAGTGAACTTTTTGGCGAACGCTTCTAAGGAGTTGTAAACACCCCAGTGGTTAACTACAGTAATCACCTTTTTGTTTGAACCCCCAATGCCAAAGTCAGAGATTAACAGTGGCAGGATCATCATTTGCATCATAATGCGTTTCAACTCCTCTAACTCAAAATTAAATTTAAGTGAAAGTGCAAAATAAAAATTGCATTGAACCTGAAAACTAAATGTCATCATGTTGGCAAATATTCTCATAGCATTTATAAAAATGATTGCAACATTGTTGGAATTGTTAAGGAATCAACAACAAGGAACAACAGCAACCTAACATGGGTTAATCCTTTTCAATTTAAATAAAAATCCAAACAAAAAAGATATGGACCCCAAACCAATTTCTAGCGAGTGGCAGATAATGCACTGTAAATAATGGGAGCAAGTCTCTATTTTACCAAAAGTCTTTTGGACCAAAAAAAATAAAGACAAAACAGAAAAAGGAATAAGACAAAACAGAAAAAGACAAAAAAAAAGGAGAAACCCCCCCCCCACCCGAATGGGCCTCGGCCCCAGCAAGCCACGGGCCGCCCGGCGGCCCAGGCCGGCCGCCTACATAGCCGGCCACCACCCCCCGAAACCCTAATCCCCCCCCCCTGCCTCCTCCTCTCCCCCCCCCGATCCAGAAATCTGGATCGATCGGGATAGAACCCCGTCGCCCGACGCGCCTCGGCGCCCGTCGCCCGCCGCCCTTCGACGCCCGGCTCCCCCCCCGGCCGGCCGCCGCCGCCCGCCGCCGACGCCTCGCTCACCCGAGCCCCCGCTCGCCGCACGCCCCCGGCCTCACCCCGCCGACCGCCCTGCCCTCGACGTGCCGGCACCACCCGTCGCCGCGACCGCGCCACCCCTCGACCCTCATCCCGACAGGCCTCCTCGAGCCACGCCGCCCCCGTGCCTCTACAGCCGTCGGTGAGGCCCCGCCTCTGCCGCCCTCTCCCCTTTCACACTCGTCCCCGTCCTCGATGCCGTCCACCGCGCCCGGCCGCCCTGCCCCGCCCTGCGCTCGCTCCGCGCCGCGCGCGCCGGCCCCGCTACGCCGGCCCGTCTCCGCCTCGCCCGCTGGCCGCACACGTGCGCCCGTTGCGACCGGACATGTCCGGTGCCCAAACGGGCACAACCCGGACATGTCCGGCGTGCCACTGACCGGTGGGGCCCTGCCCCCCCTGAGGCAATGACAGATGGGGCCACCCCTAAAACGAATTAAAAGAAAATGTAATAAAAAATAATTAAAATAAATAAAATAATTAATTAATAAATATTAATTAGTTAATTAATTAAGTTAATTAATCTGATTAGGTTAATCTAATTAAGTTGTTAGTGTTAATTAAACAGTAAATTAATTAGTTAATCACTAATTAACCTAACAGCCTATGACAGGTGGGACCCACTGGTCCTGACGTCATGCTGACGTCATGCTGACGTCAGCAAGACACTGTTGGATAATGTTAATTTAAATAATTAATTAAATTCCAGAAATAATAAAAAAAAAACTTTAGAAAATCATATAAAATAATCCGTAGCTCAGATGAAAATACTTTGTACATGAAAGTTGCTCAGAACGAGAGACGTCTGAATGCGCGGTCCGTTCGTCCGTCACGCGTCCCTAAATATCGAACTTGCAACCGTTCCCTCTTATCCTCTGTCCGATAATTCCAAAGACCCGGGAAATATCTAGTCAGATATTCTCCCGCTCCGTCTGTTAGTGTGATGCTGCGTTAGACTACCCCTAGCACCGTGTATCGTATTTGTCATGCTCATGTTTGCTATATATTTTACTGTTTCCTCCCCTCTTCTCTTCGCTAGCCCCCGACCCTGGCGTCGTCCCCGAGACCGACGCAGCTCCGGATCCCGAAGACACCATAGACGACCTTGCCCTGGCGCCGAGCAACCAGGCAAGCCCCTCCCTGAGCATACCGATATCGCCATTCTAATTTCCCATGCTTGCATTAGAATTGCTGCTGCTGCTGCTGCTTTACCTATTCTGATGCATAGCCGTTCATTGTAACCTGCTGTTGATAATTACCTACATATCCTAAACTGGTTTAGTCTAGGCTGGGTAGAGACCTATCAGTGAGCCACTTATCCCGACTGCGCGCTGATGGATCGTCAGAAGACCCGATCAACGGGATTGAAGACCAGGCCCCGACACCGCACATCACCCCCCCCCCCCCTTAGTTGTAACGACACTGCAGCGTTACATCGAGTGTCGGGGGGTGAAACCTCATGTAGCACTTCTGATGTTAACTGTGTAGAGATGTTATTCGGTGCTGGTCACGAGGGTGATTCCTCTCACCGCTTCCGATAACGACGCTGTCGTACAACACCTCAAGTGGGACCAGTGAGGGTGATTCCTCCTAGTTCACCTTGACGGATACATCGAGTGGGAATTCAATGAGGGTGATTAACCTCGGATTCCCTGATGTTATGAGACACAGGATACTTGACTTACAATGTTACTTGAAAGGCGGGTCGACCTGAGGGGTACCGCGTGTGATGTGAAGGCGGTTGCCAGTGTGGTGCCGAGTGGTGAATACGAGGCGCGGTCGGGCATTCTTAACCCTTGCCGCAAGTCCTCGAGACGGGGCGACGGGGTCACATCTTTCGTGTGTCTCTGCTCGTTACCGCAAGCCCTAGTCCTAACGATTTGGATATTTGATCCGAGCAGGCCTTGGCTGATAGCAAACCATCACGTGGGCATAGTATGGGCGTTCTGCATCGTATGCATCAGCCGAAAGCTCTGTCAGATGTCCAGTTCAGCTGCGGCACGGTCGGATGTGTCGGCCACCCGAGGCGATGCTGGTATCCACCTGTGCCGAACGACCCGGAGGGTGAGGGGCGATGGCCAAGACCCCCTTGCGCTTAGGACGTAGACCGGCGGGGACCTCTCTGCTGAGCCGTAGGTAGGGTTGCGATGTGTCGTTTGGCCGAGGGGGCATGACCCAGAGAAAGTGTGTCCGGCCGGAGTTAATCGAGCGTGTGGGTAAGTTGGTGCACCCCTGCAGGGAAGAACATTTCTATCGATAGCCGGTCCTACGGTAAAGGACACTCGGAGTTGTATCCTGATTGATACAATTTAGAACTGGATACCTGTGATGGAGACCTGTATATATGGCTCCGGGATTGCTTCTCGAGGGAGTCGAGAAGGGATCTCAGGACGAGGTTGATGAAGTATGGCTCTGGATTGCTTTCTCGCAGGGAGAGAGAAAGGATCTCTGGGTGAGGTTGATATATTACTGCTACATTATATGGTATGTTCTACCTCTTCTACTGCTGCAAGACCGCTGAAGATGCTAGTCTTCGTAGGACTAGGCCTTCTCTCTATTCTGGCATTTCTGCAGCCCAGTCCACATATACAGCCTCCCTTTGAAAATGTTGCATGTAGTGTAGATCCTTGCTTGTGAGTACTTCTGAGTACTCACGGTTGCTTTGTTTTCCTTTTTCCCCCATATCAGTTTGACGTGACCAGAGGACGGAGCCCCCTGAGACAGATGCCCCGACGATCGTTACTACTACTACCCAGAGGATGGATACTGACGAGTGAATGACGACAGGAGTAGGATCGGAGGGTCCCAGGCAGGAGGCCTTCGCCTTTCGATATAGTGTTTTATTTTGCCCCGCCTTTCTAAAGGCCTTTCTGTTTCATTTCATATCTGTACTCACATATCTGATGCTTCGCTGACGCTTGTTCGCAAGCTTATGTATTTGAGCCCTCGAGGCCCCTGTGGTAATAAAAGCTTGTATTATGATTATTATGTTTTTAGAGTTGTGTTGTGATATCTTCCCGTGAGTCCTTAGCTTGATCGGTGCATGGGTGTATGATTAGTGCACGATCGGGCGGGGGCGTCACAAGTTGGTATCGAGACCGACTGCCTGTAGGAACCCCCTTTCCAACTCTTGGCCGAAGTGAGTCTAGAAACCGGAAAACTGTTTTACTAAATTGGCTGTGTGGCTTACGGGCCCACGTCGCCAATTGGGTGGTATTAGGATCTTTTACTCCTCGACCTTTACTCTGGACTCTGACCTCTCTTCTATTCGGGTAATGATTTTACTAACTCCAGCATAGGCTCTTGTGCTCACATCCACCGGAGTTTGAAATATTCCCCCCTTGCTTCAAGATGTGGGCCAGGTTCTGCTTACAGGACTTTTATCGAGGGCACCATGTGTTGTCACTTGAGAGATTCCTCGCTCCAACAGTTTTCTCCGACGTGGATGTTGCCTTTGCTATGTTCTGTCGTGTACTTCCATATCGCTGTCCTGGGCGCCGCCTAGATGTCTAGCTCTCCCTTTTCAATTGTCGTAAAGCCGGATACTAACCAGGCTATGTGTGGCTTTGGATGTCTGGTGCAATATGATGAAGTATCTATTGCACTTCCTTTTGTTATGCGTGTTACTTCATGAATAACTGCATACACTCCAGTTTTACTTGCTAAACTGCCCCGTTGAATTGGCAGGATGGCTGATGATCCTCCACCTCCACCCATATTGCCGCAATGATGCAGCAGTTTGAATTGAACCGTCAGCTCAACGAGAGTCTGGTAGACGTTTGGAACGCAATGAGGCTCGTCAGGAGCCTGGAACGATCTCGCTGCCAGAATTTGTGACATCAACCCGTCCGTTTTCCGCAACTCCCAATCTATGGATGCTGATGATTGGCTTCGTGACATCCTGTTTGAAATGGAGTCAGCTAATGTGCCCTGCCAGTTATGTCACCTTTGCGACTTCCACCTAAAGGGCCCAGGGCTCAATGGTGGGAAAGCCACAAGGGTACGTTGCCTGCTGAAACAGTACCACTTGGCAGGAATTTCAGACAGCTTTTTCGTGCACAGTACATTCCTCAAGGTCTGATGGACCAGAAGAAGCAGGAATTTCGAAACTTACCCAGGGCACAAGACTGTGGATGAATATCAGGAAATTTCTTGAATTGTCCCGCTAGCTGAAGATATGACGTCTGCACTGCGCCCGTAAGCAGGAATAAATTCCTTGAAGGACTCCGTACTGACATAAAACTGCACATTGCAGTCCTTGACTGCACAGACTTCGCAATGCTTGTCAGCAAATCTTTTCAATTTGAAAACAGCTCTGAATGAATGCCAGGAGTCGCTCAAGCGCACTCATGAAGCTGGCTTATCCTCGGGTCAGCCTGTTCAGAAACGTCGAGTTGGATCCCACACAATGTCATCACCGACCTGCTCAACACCAAGGCCGTCATATGTGCACCTCGTCTGCCTCACCGCGAGACAGCTATCGGTTCATGGTGGGCGCCTGATGCTTGTGGCTATTCATCAGGTTTGCACCACGTCCTTTGTTGGTTGCAAGAAGAGTTGTCGGAACCGTCGTCTCAGAAACAGTAATGCCAGGCCGCTGCTATAGTTCGTGTTCATGTCAATCAAGTCAACATTGAAGAAGCTCGACAGGACCCAAAAATTGTGATGGGCACCCTTCTAGTCAATTCAATCCCAGTTCGTCCTTTTGATTCTGGAGCATCGCACTCCTTCATGTCCGAAAGTTTTGCGCGAAGCCATATAATACATTTCGAGGAGATGTCCACTCCATTAGTAATCCAGTCACCGGGCTAATTGGCAAACTACCATGGTAAGCCACGGTAACCACATTGCGATCGGAGGATTGATGTTCCCCGTTTCACCTCATTGCTCTCAAGACCTCCAACATAGACATATTCTGGGTAGGACTGGTTGAAGCTCATAAAGCTTGATTGACTGTGCCACTGAAATAGTCCGCCTCACACACCCTCTGGCCAGATAGTCAGATACTAGCTCGAACAGTTCTGGACGCGAGCAGATTTATGTTCTGAATGCATTGAATGCTTCAACCTCTTGAAGGCACAAGAAACGTTCAGTTGTTCGTGATTTTCAAGATGTTTTCCAGAGGAACTCCAGGAATACCCCCGTAGAGCTGTCGAATTTGTCATCGACTTGAAACCTGGCACAACCCCATTGCGAAGCGTCCTTATAAGATGCCTCCCGCACCACCTTCTTGAGCTTAAGGAAGAAATCGACACATCACTTAAGAAAGGTGTTCATCGCGCCCCAGTTCCTCTGCTTGGGGAGCACCTTCGCTCTTCTGTTAAGAAGAAGGATGGAACTACCGATTGGTTCAGGATTACCGACCTACACAAGCCACACCATTCAAACAAGTATCCGCTCTTAGAATCACGATTTGTATGATCAACTTACTGGATCATCGGTATTCTCTAACTTGATTTGAGGTTGGGTTACCATCAGATCCGTGTTCGTGAAGAGGATATTCCAGACAGCATTCGTTACTCGCTAGTTTCTTATGAGTACACGTTATGTCATTTGGCTAACAAATGCTCCGGCCACATTCTCCCGATTGATGAATTATATCTTCATGGATTATCTCGACAAGTTCGTCGTGGTATATCTAGATGATATTCTGGTCTATTCAAGAATAAGAAGAACATGCTGAAAACACTCCGACTTGTACTGGAAAGGGCGAGAACACCAGTTGTATGCCAAATACTCCAAATGTGAATTCTGGTTGTCTGAAGTGACATACCCGGCCATGTGATTTCCAAAGATGGCATCGCCGTTAACCCAGAACGAGTTCAGGTATTCTTGACTGGACCCCTCCGAAGAATGTCAAGCAAGTGAGAAGTTTTCTGCCGCAAGCTATTGCCGTCGGTTGTTGTGAGAATTTTTCTAAGATTGCAAGCCGATGACTGATCTGCTTCACAAGGCGTTAAGTTTGAATGGACAGAAAAATGTCAGAAAAGTTTTCAAACACTCAAGGACAAGCTAACGTTGCCCCAGAGTATTGCTCCTCCAGATTCCCGTAAAGACTTGTGATTATTGTGATGCATCCCGTGAAGGATTAGCGGCGTGTCCTAATGCAAGAGCGTAAAGTGATGCTTATGGCTCTCGTCAGTTGCGGCCCACATGAAGAGAATTATCCAGTACATGATCTAGAACTAGCTGCTGTGATCTATGCAATGCAGTTGTGGCGACATTACCTCCTCGGTAATCGTTGCGAGATCTACACGGATCATAAAAGTCTGAAGTACTTGTTCACTCAACCATACTCTGAATCTCCGTCAGCAAAGATGGATGGAGACCATTGCGGACCTGATTTGGGTATTTCTTATACCCCTGGCAAGGCTAATGTAATGGCTGATGCGTTGAGCGCAAATCCTATTGCTGCGAACTTGAGGTTCAGTACAGCAACCCCTTCTGTATGAAGAGCTTCGAAAGCTAAATCTCGAGATAGTTCCCCGAGGATACCTAAAAACCTTGGTTGTTGAACCAGACCTTGAGAAAGCTGTTAAGAATGCGCAAGCTAAAGATGCTGAAATTGATCTGATGAAGAAAGACCTTCACCGTAAAGTACAGGATTTCTCGCTGTCTGAAGATGGAAACTTGTATTTCAGAGACCGCATGTGTACCTCGCTTCGAGCTTATGGATGACAAAGTCATGAAGGAGGCCATGATACCCCGCTGTCTATTTCATCCGGGTAGCACCAAGATGTATGTGATCTCCGTCAAAGGTACTGGGGTGGTCTAGAATGAAGCAAGACATTGCTCGTATGTTGCTGAATGTGATGTGTGTCGACGCGTTAAAGCAGAACATCAGAAGCCTGCTGGAATTCTGCAACCACTTCCTATCCTTTATGGAAATGGGATAAGGTTCAGATGGATTTCGTTACAGGACTTCCAGGTCACAGAAGGGTCACGATGCATTCTTGTCGTGTCGACCAACTCTCTAAAGTTGCACACTTTCTGCCTGTCAAGGAGACGATCACTGCTAGTCAGTTAGCAGAGTTATATATCTCCAGAATTGTTTCACTCCACGGTATTCCGAAAGAGATCAGTTCAGACCGTGGCAGCATATTCACTGGTCTTTCGGGAAAGTTTCCAAAAGGCTATGGGAACTCTATTACCTGGAGTTCAGCTTATCATCCTCAATCCCAAGGCCAAGTTGAACGAGTTAATCAAGTGCTTGAAGACATGCTACGAGCTTGTGTTGTTTCTCGGCAAGAAGTGGGAAGAATCTCTTCCATATGCCGAGTTCTCCTATAACAACAGTATCAAGCCGCTTGAAATGGCCCCCTTCAATACTCTATGGACGTAAGTGTCGAACCCCTCTGAAGTTGGTCAGAAACTGGGGAAAGACCCCCGTCGTGGTCCAGATATTATTCAAAACGCCGAAGAAACAAGTTCGTATTCCGGGAAAATCTCAAGCGGCTCAGGACCGCCAGAAGAGCAACTATGATCGCAAACGATGGGGTTTGACTATCAACCTGGTGATCAGGCTTCTCTTCGTGTCACTCCTATGAAGGGCACTACCGTTTTGGAATCAAGGGCAAGTTAGCTCCGCGCTACATGGTCCTTTCCGCATTGTTGCAAGACGTGGTCAGGTGGATATAAATGGAGTTGCCGCCGCAATCTCTCTATATCCACGACGTCTTCCACGTGTGCAGCTTCGTCAATGTTAAGGAATACTCCGCACCGAGCAGTGGATCACGAGTGCTTGAATTGCCAAGATGATCTATCTTATAAGGAGCATCCGATCCGCATTCTCGATGAAGCTTGAACGTCGAAACCCGTAGAAAGGTTACCAGTTCCTCAAAGTGCAGTGGTCAAATCATACTGAAAATGAAGCCACTTGGGAAACGCGAGGATACTCTTCGTGCGGAATACCCGAACTTTTTCTTCTACTTTTAATTCTCGGACGAGAATTCTTGTTAGTAGAGGAGATTTTGTAACCCCCAGTGGTTAACTACAGTAATCACCTTTTGACAATGCAAGTCAGCATGATTAACAGTGCATGATCATCATTTGCCTCATAATGCTTTTCAACTCCTAACTCAAAATTCAAATTTAAGTGAAAGTGGAAAATAAAGTTGCCTGAACCTGAAAATAAAATGTGCATCATGTTGCAATATTCTCATAGCATTTATAAAATGATTGCAACATTTGTTGGAATTGTAAAAGGACTCGACACACAAGGAACAAAGCAACATAACACTGTTAATCCTTTTTCAATTTAAATAAAATCCAAACAAAAAGATATGGACCCCAAACCAATTTCTAGCAGGGCAGATAATGCACTGTAAATAAGGAGCAAGTCTCAATATTTACAAAAGTCTTGGGACAAAAAAATAAAAGACAAAGAAAAAGGAATAAAGAAAAAAGAAAAGAAAAAAAAAGGAGAAACCCCCCCTCCCCGACTGGGCCTCGGCCCAGCAAGCCACGGGCCGCCAGGCCGGCCCAGCCGGCGCCTACATAGCCGGCCACCACCCCCCGAAACCCTAATCCCCCCCCTCGCTCCCTCTCCCCCCCCCCCGATCCAGAAATTGGATCGGGATCGAACCCCGTCGCCCGCGCCGCCCGGCGCCCGTCCACGGCCGCCCTTCGACGACCACCGCCCCACGGCGGCCCGCCCCCCACGCCCAGGCAGGCAGCGGCCCCCCGACGCGACGGCCTGGCGGCCCGGTGGCTTGCTGGGCCGAGGCCCAGTCGGGGGGAGGGGGGGTTCTCCTTTTTTTTTCTTTTTCTGTTTTTCTTTATTCCTTTTTCTGTTTTGTCTTTTATTTTTTTGTCCAAAAGACTTTTGTAAAATATGAGACTTGCTCCATTATTTACAGTGCATTATCTGCCACTGCTAGAAATTGGTTTGGGGTCCATATCTTTTTGTTTGGATTTTATTTAAATTGAAAAAGGATTAAACAGTGTTATGTTGCTGTTGTTCCTTGTTGTTCGAGTCCTTTTACAATTCCAACAAATGTTGCAATCATTTTTATAAATGCTATGAGAATATTTGCAACATGATGCACATTTTAGTTTTCAGGTTCAGGCAACTTTTATTTTGCACTTTCACTTAAATTTTAATTTTGAGTTAGGAGTTGAAAAGCATTATGATGCAAATGATGATCATGCACTGTTAATCATGCTGACTTGGCATTGTCAAAAAGGTGATTACTGTAGTTAACCACTGGGGGTGTTACAACTCCTTAAGAGACGTTCTCCAAAAGTTCACTACTGGTAGTATGCTTGGAAGCATATGGTTTTCATGAGTTTTTTGACTACTTGTGGAGCCAAAACGGACTCCGTATGAGTCAGATATCCATTTTTCAGTTAGCACCGCGCAAAATTGATTCCGAAAGTTACACACAAGTTCTTGTGTATCTGGATTCAATTTTTCCGGTTCTATTTCCCTAAACATCTCCATATGAGATGCAATTACGTCTTGGGAAATGCAGGAGATGTTAGTTATGGTGATTCACTAGGTCCACGGCCGGCACTTTGTGTATGTTCTCCAAAGGCGTTTGTTGAGTGTTCATTAGGAAAGTTCCTGTACAAGTTTTGGAACAAACTCCTTAAAGAAAATTCACCAAAAGTTCCCTACAAAAGAATCCTTTGAAGCGCCTGGTCGTCACGAGCGTTTTGACTAGTTGTGGAGCCAAAACGGACTCTGTATTAGTCAGATATCCATGTTTCACTTAGCACTGCGCAAAACTTATTCCGATCGAGAGTTACACACTTGTTCTTGTGTAGTTGGATTCAATTTTTTCCATTCTATTTCCTTAAACATATCCATATGAGATGCAATTGCGTCTAGGAAGATGCAGGAGACCTTAGTTATGATGATGCACTAGGTCCACAGCTGGGACTTTGTGTATGTTCTCCAAAGGCGTTTGTCGAGTGTTCATTAAGAAAGTTTTTGTACAAGTTTCTAAATGAACTCCTTAAGAAAAGTTCTCCAAAAGTTCCCTACAAAAGAATCCTTTGAAGTGTTTGGTCATCACAAGTATTTTAACTACTTGTAGAGCCAAAACGGACTCCGTATGAGTTAGATAAGCAGTTTCAGTTAACACTGCACCAAACTGATTCTGAATGACAGTTACTGACTAGTTCTTGTGTAGTTGGATTCGATTTTTTCTGTTCTATTCCTCTAAACATGTCCATATGAGATGCAATTATGTCTAGGTAAATATAGGAGATCTTAGTTATGGTGATGCACTAGGTCCACAGCAGGGACTTTGTGTATGTTCTCCAAAGGCGTTTGTCGAGTGTTCATTAAGAAAGTTCCTGTACAAGTTTCTGAACGAACTCCTTAAGGAAAATTCTCCAAAAGTTCCCTACAAAAGAATCCTTTGAAGCGCCTGGTCATCACGAGCATTTTGACTACTTGTGGTGCCAAAACGGTCTCTGTTTTAGTCAGATATCCACATTTCACTTAGCACTGCGCAAAACTTATTCCGAACGACAGTTACACACTAGTTCTTGTGTAGTTGGATTCGATTTTTTCAGTTCTATTTCCTTAAACATCTCCATACGAGATGCAATTGCGTCTAGGGAAATGCAGGAGACCTTAGTTATGACGATGCACTAGGTCCACAGCTGGGACTTTGTGTATGTTCTCCAAAGGCGTTTGTCGAGTGTTCATTAAGAACGATTTTGTACAAGTTTCTGAACGAACTCCTTAAGAAAAGTTCTCCAAAAGTTCCCTACGAAAGAATCTTTTGAAGCGTCTGGTCATCATGAGTATTTTAACTACTTGTAGAGCCAAAACGGACTCCGTATGAGTTAGATATGCAGTTTCAGTTAACACTGCACAAAACTGATTCTAAATGACAGTTACAGACTAGTTCTTGTGTAGTTGGATTCGATTTTTTCTATTCTATTCCCCTAAACATGTCCATATGAGATGCAATTACGTCTAGGGAAATATAGGGGATCTTAGTTATGGTGATGCACTAGGTCCACAGCTGGGACTTTGTGTATGTTCTCCAAAGGCGTTTGTCGAGTGTTCATTAAGAAAGTTTTTGTACAAGTTTCTGAACGAACTCCTTAAGAAAAGTTCTCCAAAAGTTCCCTACGAAAGAATCCTTTGAAGCATCTGGTCGTCATGAGTATTTTAACTACTTGTAGAGCCAAAACGGACTCCGTATGAGTTAGATATGCAGTTTCAGTAAACACTGCACAAAACTTTTTCTGAATGACAGTTACAGACTAGTTCTTGTGTAGTTGGATTTGATTTTTTCTGTTCTATTCACCTAAACATGTCCATATGAGATGCAATTACGTCTAGGGAAATATAGGAGATCTTAGTTATGGTGGTGCACTAGGTCCATAGCTGGGACTTTGTGTATGTTCTCCAAAGGCCTTTGTCGAGTGTTCATTAAGAAAGTTTCTATACAACTTTCTTAATGAACTCCTTAAGAGAAGTTCTCCAAAAGTTCCCTACTGGTAGTATACTTTGAAGCATATGGTCATCACGAGTTTTTTGACTAAGTGGAGCCAAAACGGACTACGTATGAGTCAGATATCCATGTTTCAGTTAACACCGTGCAAAATTGATTCCGAAAGTTATATACCAGTTCTTGTGTATTTAGATTCAATTTTTTCGGTTCAATTTCCATAAACATCTCCATCTGAGAGGCAATTATGTCTAGGTAAATGCAGGAGACGTTAGTTATGGTGATTCACTAGGTCCACGGCTGGGACTTTGTGTATGTTCTCCAAAGGCGTTTGTCGAGTGTTCATTAAGAAAGTTTCTGTACAAGTTTTGGAACGAACTCCTCATGGAAAATTCTCCAAAATATCCCTATGAAAGAATCCTTTGAAGCGTCTGGCCATCACAAGTATTTTAACTACTTGTAGAGCCAAAACGGACTCCGTATGAGTTAGATATGCAGTTTCAGTTAACACTTCACAAAACTGATTCTGAATGACAGTTACAGACTAGTTCTTTTGTAGTTGGATTCGATTTTTTCTGTTCTATTCCTCTAAACATGTCCATATGAGATGCTATTATGTTTAGGTAAATATAGGAGATCTTAGTTTTGGTAATGCACTAGGTGCACAGCTGGGACTTTGTGTATGTTCTCCAAAGGCGTTTGTCGAGTGTTCATTAAGAAAGTTTTTGTACAAGTTTCTGAACGAACTCCTTAAGAAAAGTTCTCCAAAAGTTCCCTACGAAAGAATCCATTGAAGCGTCTGGTCGTCATGAGTATTTTAACTACTTGTAGACCCAAAACGGACTCCGTATAAGTTAGATATGCAGTTTCAGTTAACACCGCGCAAAACTGATTCTGAATGACAGTTACAGACTAGTTCTTGTGTAGTTGGATTCGATTTTTTCTATTCTATTCCCCTAAACATGTCCATATGAGATGCAATTACGTCTATGGAAATATAAGAGATCTTAGTTATGGTGATGCACTAGGTCCACAGCTGGGACATTGTGTATTTTCTCCAAAGGTGTTTGTCGAGTGTTCATTAAGAAAGTTTTTGTACAAGTTTCTGAATGAACTCCTTAAGAAAAGTTCTCCAAAAGTTCGCTACAAAAGAATCCTTTGAAGCGTCTATTCATCACAAGTACTTTAACTACTTGTAGAGCCAAAACGGATTCCGTATGAGTTAGATATGCAGTTTCAGTTAACACTGCACAAAATTGATTCTGAATGACAGTTACAGACTAGTTCTTGTGTAGTTGGATTCGATTTTTTCTGTTATATTCCTCTAAACATGTCCAAATGAGATGCAATTATGTCTAGGTAAATATAGGAGATCTTAGTTATGGTGATGCACTAGGTCCACAGCTGGGACTTTGTGTATGTTCTCCAAAGGCGTTTGACGAGTGTTCATTAAGAAATTTCCTGTACAAGTTTCTGAACGAACTCCTTAAGAAAAGTTCTCCAAAAGTTCCCTACAAGAGAATCCTTTGAAGCGCCTGGTCGTCACGAGCATTTTCACTACTTGTGGAGCCAAAACAGACTCTGTATTAATCAGATATCCATGTTTCACTTAGCACTGCGCAAAACTTATTCCGAATGACAGTTACACACTAGTTCTTGTGTAGTTGGATTCGATTTTTTACATTCTATTTACTTAAACATCTACATATGAGATGCAATTGCGTCTATGGAAATGCAGGAGACCTTAGTTATGATGATGCACTAGGTCCACAGCTGGGACTTTGTGTATGTTCTCCAAAAGCGTTTGTCGAGTGTTCATTAAGAACGTTTTTGTACAAGTTTCTGAAAGAACTTCTTAAGAAAAGTTCTCCAAAAGTTCCCTACGAAAGAATCCTTTGAAGTGTCTGGTCATCACGAGTATTTTAACTACTTGTAGAGCCAAAACGGACTCCGTATGAGTTAGATATGCAGTTTCAGTTAACACTGCACAAAACTGATTCTGAATGACGGTTACAGACTAGTTCTTGTGTAGTTGGATTCGATTTTTTCTGTTCTATTCCCCTAAACATGTCCATATGAGATGCAATTACGTCTAGGGAAATATAGGAGATCTTAGTTATGGTGATGCACTAGGTCCACAACTGGGACTTTGTGTATGTTCTCCGAAGGTGTTTGTTGAGTGTTCATTAAGAAAGTTTTTGTACAAGTTTCTGAACGAACTCCTTAAGAAAAGTTCTCCAAAAGTTCCCTATGATAGAATCCTTTGAAGCATCTGGTCGTCACGAGTATTTTAATTACTTGTAGAGCCAAAACGGACTCCGTATGAGTTAGATATGCAGTTTCAGTAAACACTGCGCAAAACTGATTCTGAATGACAGTTACAGACTAGTTCTTGTGTAGTTGGATTCGATTTTTTCTGTTCTATTCCCCTAAACATGTCCATATGAGATGCAATTACGTCTAGGGAAATATAGGAGATCTTAGTGATGGTGATGCACTAGGTCCAAAGCTGGGACTTTGTGTATGTTCTCCAAAGGCGTTTGTCGAGTGTTCATTAAGAAAGTTTCTATACAACTTTCTGAATGAACTCCTTAAGAGAAGTTCTCCAAAAGTTCCCTACTGGTAGTATACTTTGAAGCATATGGTTTTCACGAGTTTTTTGACTACTTGTGGAGCCAAAACGGACTCCGTATGAGTCAGATTTCCATGTTTTAGTTAACAGCACGCAAAATTGATTCCGAAAGTTATATACCAGTTCTTGTGTGTTTAGATTCAATTTTTCCGGTTCTATTTCACTAAACATCTCCATATGAGATGAAATTACATCTAGGGAATTGCAGGAGACATTAGTTATGGTGATTCACTAGGTCCACGGCTGGGACTTTGTGTATGTTCTCCAAAGGCGTTTGTCGAGTGTTCATTAAGAAATTTTCTGTATAAGTTTTTGAACGAACTCCTCATGGAAAATTCTCCAAAATTTCCCTACGAAAGAATCCTTTGAAGCATCTGGTCATCACAAGTATTTTAACTACTTGTAGAGCCAAAACGGACTCCGTATGAGTTAGATATGCAATTTCAGTTAACACTGCACAAAACTGATTCTGAATGACAGTTAAAGAGTAGTTCTTGTCTAGTTGGATTCAATTTTTTCTGTTCTATTCCTCTAAACATGTCCATATGAGATGCAATTATGTCTAGGTAAATATAGGAGATCTTAGTTATGGTGAAGCACTAGGTCCACAGCTGGGACATTGTGTATGTTCTCCAAAGGCGTTTGTCGAGTGTTCATTAAGAAAGTTTTTGTACAAGTTTCTAAATGAACTCTTTAAGAAAAGTTCTCCAAAAGTTCCTTACAAAAGAATCCTTTGAAGCGTCTGTTTATCACAAGTATTTTAACTACTTGTAGAACCAAAACGGACTCCGTATGAGTTAGATATGCAGTTTCAGTTAACACTGCACAAAACTGATTCTGAATGATAGTTAGTTGGATTCGATTTTTTCTGTTCTATTCATCTAAACATGTCCATATGAGATGCAATTATGTCTAGGTATATATAGGAGATCTTAGTTATGGTGATGCACTAGGTCCACAGATTGGACTTTGTGTATGTTCTCCAAAGGCGTTTGTCGAGTGTTCATTAAGAAAGTTTTTGTACAAGTTTCTGAACGAACTCCTTAAAAAAAGTTCTCCAAAAGTTCCCTACGAAAGAATACATTGAAGCGTCTGGTCGTCACGAATATTTTAACGACTTGTAGCCCAAAAACGGACTCCGTATGAGTTAGATATGCAGTTTCAGTTAACACCGCGCAAAACTGATTCTGAATGACAGTTACAGACTAGTTCTTGTGTAGTTGGATTCGATTTTTTCTATTCTATTCCCGTAAACATGTCCATATGAGATGCAATTACGTCTAGGGAAATATAGGAGATCTTAGTTATGGTGATGCACTAGGTCCACAGCTGGGACTTTGTGTATGTTCTCCAAAGGCGTTTGTCGAGTGTTCATTAAGAAAGTTTCTATACAACTTTCTGAACCAACTCCTTAAGAAAAGTTCTCCAAAAGTTCCCTACTAAAGAATCCTTTGAAGCGTCTGGTCATCATGAGTATTTTAACTACTTGTAGAGCCAAAACGGACTCCGTATGAGTTAGATATGCAGTTTTAGTTAACACTGCACAAAACTGATTCTGAATGACAGTTATAGACTAGTTCTTGTGTAGTTGGATTCAATTTTTTCTGTTCTATTCCTCTAAACATGTCCATATGAGATGCATTTACGACTAGGGAAATATAGGAGATCTTAGTTATGTGGATGCAATAGGTCCACAGCTGGGACTTTGTGTATGTTGTCCAAAGGCGTTTGCTGAGTGTTCATTAAGAAAGTTTTTGTACAAGTTTCTGAACGAACTCCTTAAGAAAAGTTCCCTATGAAAGAATCCTTTGAAGCATATGGTCGCCACGAGTATTTTAACTGCTTGTAGAGCCAAAACGGACTCCGTATGAGTTAGATATGCAGTTTCAGTAAACATTGCGCAAAACTGATTCTGAATGACAGTTACAGACTAGTTCTTGTTTACTTGGATTCAATTTTTTCAGTTCTATACCCCTAAACATGTCCATATGAGATGCAATTACATCTAGGGAAATATAGGAGATCTTAGTTAAGGTGATGCACTAGGTCCACAGCTGGGACTTTGTGTATGTTCTCCAAAGGCGTTTGTCGAGTGTTCATTAAGAAAGTTTCTATACAACTTTTTGAATGAACTCCTTAAGAGAACTTCTCCAAAAGTTCCCTACTGGTAGTATACTTTGAAGCATATGGTTTTCACGAGTTTGTTGACTACTTGTGGAGGCAAAACGGACTCCGTATGAGTCAGATATCCATGTTTCAGTTAACACCACGCAAAATTGATTCCGAAAGATATATACCAGTTCTTGTGTGTTAAGATTCAATTTTTCCGGTTCTATTTCCCTAAACATCTCCATATGAGATGCAATTACGTCTAGGGAAATGCAGGAGACATTAGTTATGGAGATTCACTAGGTCCACGGCTGGGACTTTGTGTATGTTCTCCAAAGGCGTTTGTCGAGTGTCCATTAGGAAAGTTTCTGTACATGTTTTGGAACGAACTCCTTAAGGAAAATTCTCCAAAAGTTCCCTACAAAAGAATCTTTGGAAGCACCTGGTCATCATGAGCGTTTTGACTACATGTGGAGCCAAAACGGACTCTGTATTATTCAGATATCCACGTTTCACTTAGCACTGCGCAAAACTTATTCCGAACGACAGCTACACACTAGTTCTTGTGTAGTTGGATTCGATCTTTTCCATTCCATTTCCTTAAACATCACCATACGAGATGCAATTGTGTCTAGGGAAATGCAGGGACCTTAGTTATGATGATGCATTAAGTCCACAGCTGGGACTTTGTGTATGTTCTCTAAAGGCGTTTGTCGAGTGTTCATTAAGAAAGATCTGTACAAGTTTCTGAACGAACTCCTTAAGAAAGGTTCTCCAAAAGTTCCCTACGAAACAATATTTTGAAACGTCTGGTCATCACGAGTATTTTAACTACTTGTAGAGCCAAAATGGACTCCGTATGAGTTAGTTATGCAGTTTTAGTAAACATTGCGCAAAACTGATTATGAATGACAGTTACAGACTAGTTCTTGTGTAGTTGGATTTGATTTTTTCCGTTCTATTCCTCTAAACATGTCCATATGAGATGCAATTACATCTAGGGAAATATAGGAGATCGTAGTTATGGTGATGCACTAGGTCCACAGCTGGAACTTTGTGTATGTTCTCCAAAGGCGTTTGTCGAGTGTTCATTAAGAAAGTTTTTGTACAAGTTTCTGAACGAACTCCATAAGAAATATTCTCCAAAATTCCCTACGAAAGAATCAATTGAAGTGTCTGGTTGTCACGAGTATTTTAACTACTTGTGGACCCAAAACGGACTCTGAATGAGTTAGATATGCAGTTTCAATTAACACCGCGCAAAACTGATTCTGAATGACAGTTACAGACTAGTTCTTGTGTAGTTGGATTCGATTTTTTCTATTCTATTCCCGTAAACATGTCCATATGAGATGCAATTACGTCTAGGGAAATATTGGAGATCTTAGTTATGGTGATGCACTAGGTCCACAGCTGGGACTTTGTGTATGTTCTCCAAAGGGGTTTGTCGAGTGTTCATTAAGAAAGTTTCTATACAACTTTCTGAATGAACTCCTTAAGAGAAGTTCTCCAAAAGTTCCCTACTGGTACTATAATTTCAAGCATATGGTCATCATGAGTTTTTTGACGACTTGTGGAGCCAAAACACACTCCGTATGAGTGAGATATCCATTTTTCAATTAACACCGCGCAAAATTGATTCCGAAAGTTATAGGCCAGTTCTTGTGTATTTGGATTCAATTTTAACGGTTCTATTTCCCTAAACATCTTCATATGAGATGCAATTACGTCTAGGGAAATGCAGGAGACGTTAGTTATGGTGATTCACTAGGTCCACGGCTGGGGCTTTGTGTATGTTCTCCAATGGCATTTGTCGAGTGTTCAGTAAGAAAGTTTCTGTACAAGTTTTGGAACGAACTCCTTAAGGAAAATTCTCCAAAAGTTCCCTACAAAAGAATCATTTGAAGCGCCTGGTCGTCATGAGCACTGCGCAAAACAGACTCTGTATTAGTCAGATATCCACGTTTCACTTAGCACAGCGCAAAACTTATTCCGAACGACAGTTACACACTAGTTCTTGTGTAGTTGGATTTGATTTTTTCCGTTCTATTTACTTAAACATCTCCATATGAGTTTCAATTGTGTCTAGGGAAATGTAGGAGACCTTAGTTATGATGATGCACTAGGTCCACAGCTGGGACTTTATGTATGTTCTCCAAAGGCGTTTGTCGAGTGTTCATTAAGAACGTTTTTGTACAAGTTTTTGAACGAACTCCTTAAGAAAAGTTCTCCAAAAGTTCCCTATGACAGAATCATTTGAAGCGTCTGGTCATCACCAGTATTTTAACTACTTGTAGAGCCAAAACGGACTCCGTATGAGTTAGATATGCAGTTTCAGTTAACACTGCACAAAACTGATTCTGAATGACAGTTATAGACTAGTTCTTGTGTAGTTGGATTCAATTTTTTCTGTTCTATTCCTCTAAACATGTCCATATGAGATGCAATTACGACTAGGGAAATATAGGAGATCTTAGTTATGTGGATGCACTAGGTCCACAGCTGGGACTTTGTGTATGTTCTCCAAAGGCGTTTGTCGAGTGTTCATTAAGAAAGTTTTTGTACAAGTTTCTGAACAAACTGTAACACCCCCAGTGGTTAGCCACAGTAATCCCATTTTGATAATGCCAAGTCAGCATGATTATCAGTGCATGATCATCATTAACATCATATTGCATTTCAACTCCTAAGTAAAAATCCAAATTTGAATAAAAGTGGAAAATAAAAGTTGCTCAAACCCAGAAACTGAAATGTTCGATAAATAACAAATATTGCAGAGGCTAGTCTAAAATTGAAACGAATAAATAATAAAATGCTTAGGTGGCTCTAACATAATTAAAACAGTAAGGTTTAATGCATTTTAATTATTATAAAAGTGGTGTGAACTCAAATTGACTCCAAACTAATTTTTGGTAGTGTTAGGTAATGCTTAGTATTTATTGGAACATTTGTTATGTTTTACAAAAACCATTTTGAGGCCTAGCTATTTACTAAACAGAGAAAAGAAAATAAATAAAAAGAAAAAGGCAAAAGAAAACAAAAGAGAAAATAAAAATAAAAGGAGAAAACCCCCCTGGCCTAACTAGGCCTAGCCCAGCTGGCCTCGACCCAGCCGGCCACTCCCCCTCCCCTATCCACTCACCACCCCCCACCCACTCCACGACACCCCACCCCTCCCCCCACCCCACATCCCCCCCCCACCGAAATATCTCCCCCCCTCTCCTCCCCCGATTGAATCGGGATCGAGAGGAGGAGGCCGCCTGTCGCCCCCGCCCACGGTGACCACCACCGGTGCCCTCGTCGGCGCTCTCCCCCGCCTCTTCGTCTCCTTCCGCACGGCGCAAGGTCCCCCCCCCCTCGACCCCTTCTGGATCGGGATCGGGGGCAACGACCTCGCCCCCGCCACCAGTCGCCGGCGCTGCCCCGACCCCATCGCCTCGCCGCGCGTCGACGCCGTCGCCGGACCCCGCCATCGCCTCGCCTCTGCCTCGCCAGGCCACCCCGAGCCCGCTGCCCTCCCCGACCGGCCCCTTTGAGCCGCCGCTCCTCCTCCTCTTCCCCCCCCCCTTTGCCCTGATGTGGCCACCACGCGCCCGCGCCTCCCCTACCTCGCTCCCGCGCGCTCTGGCCGCCTCACTCGCATCCTCGCGCTGCCCGCTCACCGCCCGGTCCGTGCTCGCCCGCGCCGCGTCTGCTTGCCGCGCCCGCCGTTGCGGCGCCCGTCCCCAGCCGCTGCCATGCCCCGCCTCCGCCTGAAGTGCTGCAGCTGCCTCGCCCAGCCCAAGCCCTCGCGCTGCTAACGGCCGCGCCGCGCCTCGCCAGGCCCTCCTCGCTACGCCTCTGCCCGCGTTGCCGCTTCCCTGCACCCGCGCAGCCTCCCCACTCGCCGCGCCCGCTCCGGCCACGCCCCGCTACGGCCTCGCCGGCGCCATGGCCGCTGCCGCTCCCGTGGCCAGCGCCCGGCTCGCCCCTGGCCGCACCCGCGTACACGCGCGCCCGCGGGGCTCCGCCCGCTGCCCGCCAGCGCTCGTGCCCGCTAAGGCCACTGTGCTAATGACAAACGGGGCCCGCTGCCCAGAAACGATTTAAAAAAAATGAAAATAAAAATGATTAGAAATAAATAAATATTAATTAATTAATTAATTAAATAATTAACTTAATTAATTCTGTTTAATTAATCTAATTAATTAATTAGTCTAGTTAAACTGTAATTAACATAATCAAACCCTAATTAGCCTAATGTGAGAATGACAGGTGGGACCCACTGGTCCTGACGTCATGCTGATGTCATGCTGACGTCAGCAAGACACTGTTTCGGATAATGTTGATTTAATAAATTAAATAAATTCCAGAAATCAATAAAATTTTAGAAAATCATATCTTTTAATCCGTAGCTCAGATCGAAAAACTTTGTACATGAAAATTGCTCAGAACGACGAGACGAATCCGAGAACGCGGTCCGTTCGTCCGCCACACGTCCCTAACTATCCGAACATGCAACCGTTCCCCTCCGGTCATCTGTCTGACAAATGTTCAGAACCGGGAAAACATTCCCGGATGGATTCCTCCTTCCTCGGTGACATGCAACCATGCGTTAGATCACCTCTGTCACCGCGTATTGCCATGTTATGCTTTGTGCTGCACTTGTTCGCTGTGTATTTATACTGTTTCCTCCCCCTCTTCTCTCTCGGTAGCCTCCGACACCGACGTCGTCCCCGAGACCGACGCAGCTCCGGAGCCCGAAGACACCATTGACGACCTTGCCCTTGCAGCCGAGCATCCAGGCAAGCCCCCCTTTTGATCATCCTGATATCGCCCATTCTAATTTCCCATGCTTGCATTAGAATTGCTGCTGCTCCTGCTTTACCTATTCTGATGCATAGCCTGTTCATTGTAACCTGCTGTTGATAATTACCTGCATATCCTAAACTGTTTAGTCTAGGCTTGGCAGAGACCTATCAGTGACCCCACTTATCCCGACTGCCGCGCTGGATCGTCAGAAGACCCGATCAACGGGATTGAAGACCAGGCCCCGACACCGCACATCACCCCCCTTAGTTGTAACGACACTGCAGCGTTACTATTGAGTGCCGAGGGTGAAACCTCTTGTAGCACTTCTGATGTTAACTCTGTAGAGTAGCTATTCGGTAGTGGTCATCGAGGGTGATTCCTCCTTCACCACTTCCGGAAACGACGCTGTCGTACAACACCTCAAGTGTGAACCAAGTGAGGGTGATCCTCCGAGCTCACCTTGATGATTACATCGAGTAGGAATCCAACAAGGGTGATACCTCGGATTTCCCTGATGTTATGGACACACGGATACTTGGACTTTACACTGTTACTTGGATAGGCGGGTCGACCCTAAGGGGTAACCGCGTGCGCCTGAGAGGCGAGTGTTGTGAAGACGGGTGCCAGTGTGGTGCCCGAGTGGTGAATACGAGGCGCGGCCGGGCATTCTTAACCCTTGCAGCAAGTCCTCGAGACGGGGCGACGGGGTCACATCTTTCGTGAGTCTCTGCTCCTTGCCGCAAGCCCCTAGTCCTAACGATTTGGATATTTGATCCGAGCAGGTCTCTGGCCTGATAGCACTAACCATCACGTGGGCATAGTATGGGCGTTCTGCATCGTATGCATCAGCCGAAAGCTCTGTCAGATGTCCAGTTCAGCATGGCGGCACGGACGGACCGGCGCCTTCTTGTAGTGTTGGTGCCTGGCTTCACCGTGTGCGCAACGACCCGGAGGGCGAGGGGCGATGGCCAAGACCCCCTTGCGCTTAGGATGTAGACCGGCGGGGACCTCTCTGCTGAGCTATAGGTAGGGTTGCGATGTGTCATTTGACCGAGGCCGGGCATGACCCAGGAAAGTGTGTCCGGCCGGAGTTAATCGAGCGTGTTGGGTAAGTTGGTGCACCCCTGCAGGGAAGAATACTTCTATCGATAGCCGGTCCTACGGTAAAGGACACTCGGAGTTGTATCCTGATTGATACAATTTTAGAACTGGATACCTGGATATATGGCTCTGGGATTGCTTCTCGCAGGGAGTCGAGAAGGGATCTCCGGACGAGGTTGATGACTGTATGGCTCTGGGATTGCTTTCTCGCAGGGAGTCGAGAAAGGATCTCTGGGTGAGGATGAGACTTAATGATACTGCTACATTATATTGTACTGTTCTACTCTCTTCTACTGCTGCAAGACCGCTGAAGATGCTAGTCTTCGATAGGACTAGGTCTTCTCTCTATTCTAGCATTTCTGCAGCCCAGTCCACATATACAGCCTCCCTTTGAAAATGTTGCATATGTAGTGTAGATCCTTGCTTGCTGAGTACTTCTGAGTACTCACGGTTGCTTTGTTTTCCTTTTCTCCCCATATCAGTTTGACGTGACCAGAGGACGGAGCCCCCTGAGACTGATGCCCCGACGATCGCTACTACTACCCAGAGGATGGATACTACTACGAGTTGACTGACGACCATGAGTAGGATCGGAGGGTCCCAGGCAGGAGGCCTACGCCTTTTGATCGTAGTGTTTTATTTTGCCCCGCCTTCCTAAAGGCCTTTCTGTTTCTCTTTTAATATCTGTACTCAGATATCTGATGCTTCCGCTGACGCTTGTACGCAAGCTTATGTATTCGAGCCCTCGAGGCCCCTGGCTTGTAATATAAAGCTTGTATGACTTTATTTATGTTTTAGAGTTGTGTTGTGATATCTTCCCGTGAGTCCTTAGGCTTGATCGTGTGCATTTGCGTGTATGATTAGTGCACGATTAGGCCGGGGGCGTCACAAGTTGGTATCAGAGTCGACTGACTGTGGGAACCCCCTTTCCAACTCCTTGGCCGAAGTTGAGTCTAGTAATCGAAAACTGTTTTACTAACATGGCTGTGTGGCTAACGGGCCCACGTCGCCAATTGGGTGGTATTGGTATCTTTTACTCCTCGACCTTTACTCTGGGCCTCTGATCTCTCTTCTACTCGGGTTAAAATTTTACTAACTCCAACATCAGGTTCTCGTGATCACATCCACCCGGTGTTCTGAAATATTCCCCCCTTGCTTCGAGATTATGGGCCAAGTTCTGCTTGCAGGATCCTCTTATCGAGGGCACCCTGTGTTGTCACTTGCAGATTCCTCGCTCCAATAGTTTTCTCCGACGTTGAATTAGCCTTTGCTATGTCTCGTTGTGTACTTCCCTATCGCGTGCCTGCGCGCCGCCTAGATGTCTAGCCCTCCCTTTTCTACTGTCGTAATGCCAGATACTAACCGAGGCTTTGTGTGGATTTGAATGTCTGGTGCGAATATGATGAAGTATCTATTGCGCTTCCTTCTGTTGTGTGTGATACTTCATGAATTATTCCATACACCAGCAGTTTTTCTTGCTAAACTGCCCCTGTTGATTTGGCAGGATGGATGACGATCCTCCACCTCCACCTTATACTGCCGCAATGATGCAGCATTTTATGACCGGACTAATGGCTCAATTCCCAAATCAGAGTACTCAACAGTAGAATGTTCCAATAACTATGGCAGAATTTGTGTGCCTCAATCCGTCCGTTTTCCGCAACTCCACCAATCCTATGGATGCTGATGATTGGCTTCGTGACATCCTATTTGAGATGGAGTCAGCTAATGTTGCCCCTGACAGTTACGTCACCTTTGCGACATTCCACTTGAAGGGTCCCGCTGCTCAATGGTGGGAAAGCCATAAGGGTATGTTGCCTGCAGAGACTGTAACCACTTGGCAGGAATTTTAGTCAGCCTTTCGTGCACGGTACATTCCTCAAGGTCTGATCGACCAGAAGAAGCAGGAGTTCCGCAAACTCTCACAGGGCAAAATGACTGTGGATGAATATCAGAGGAAATTTATCGAACTATCCCGCTATGCTGAGGATGACGTCAACACCGACTCTCGCAAGCAGGAGAAATTCCGTGAAGGACTACGTAATGATATAAAACTTGCACTTGCTGTCTATGATTTCACAGACTTCGCAATGCTTGTCAGCAAATCTTTCCAAGTTGAAATAGCTCTGACTGAGTACCAGGAGTCGCTTAAGCGTACTCGAGATGTCGGCTCGTCTTCCGGTCGACCTACTCAGAAATGTCGAGTCTGGATCCCTCACAATATTCATCATCGACCTTCTCCAACACCAAGGCCGTCATATGCTGCACCTCGCCTGCCCCCACCACCAAGGCAACTGAACATTTCAAGTGGACAGCCCAATGTTGGTGTTTCTCCCCATAATGATGGTCTGAGCCACCAATGTGGACAGCCAGGGCACCGTGCTTTTAACTGTCATCAAGGTCAGCCTAAGAATGTATCACGTCATCCTGTTGTTCGTAGGAAGGGCCATCGGACCCATCATTCCAGAAATCGTAGTGCCAGACTACCTGCTAGTCAACTTGTTCATGTCAACCAAGTCAACAGGGAAGAAGCTCGACAGGACCCCAACATTGTGATGGGCACCCTTCTAGTGAATTCAATCCCAGCTTCAGTCCTCTTTGATTCTGGAGCATCGCACTCCTTCATGTCCGAAAGTTTTGCGCGAAGCCATGATATACTCTTCGAGGAGATGTCCATCCCATTAGTAATCCATTCACCTGGGTCTAATTGGCAAACTACCATGGTTAGCCACGGTAACCACATTGTGATCGGAGGATTGATGTTCCCCGTTTCAGTCATTGCTCTCAAGACCTCCAACATAGACATTATTCTCGGTATGGACTGGTTGAAGCCTCATAAAGCTTTGATTGGCTGTGCCACTGAAACAGTCCGCCTCACACACCCTTCCGGTCAGACTGTCAGATACTTAGCTCGTACAGTGCAGGACGCCGAAGCTCAGATATATGTTCTAAATGCATTGAACGCTTCACCTCTTGAAGGCATTGAGAACGTTCCAGTTGTTCGTGATTTCCAAGAAGTCTTTCCAGAAGAACTTCCAAGAATACCCCCTGCTAGAGTTGTTGAGTTCGTCATTGACTTGAAGCCTGGCACAACTCCTATTGCGAAGCGTCCTTATAAAATGCCTCCGCATCATCTTCTCGAACTTAAGGAAGAAATCGACACGTCACTTAAGAAAGGTTTCATCCGCCCCAGTTCCTCTGCTTGGGGAGCACCTTCACTCTTCGTTAAGAAGAAGGATGGAACTAACCGATTGGTTCAGGATTATCGGCCCATTAACCAAGCTACAATCCAGAATAAATATCCGCTTCCCCGGATCAATGATTTGTATGATCAACTTGCCGGTTCCTCAGTATTCTCTAAGCTTGATTTGAGATTGGGATACCATCAGATCCGTGTTCATGAAGAGGATATTCCCAAGACTGCATTTGTTACTCGTTATGGCTCCTACGAGTACACTGTCATGTCATTTGGCTTAACAAATGCTCCAGCCACATTCTCCCGTCTGATGAATTACATCTTCATGGATTACCTCGACAAATTTGTCGGGGTATATCTGGATGATATTCTGGTATATTCGAAGAATAAGGAAGAACATGCCAAACACCTCCGTCTTGTACTGGAAAGGCTCCGAGAACACCAGTTGTATGCCAAATACTCCAAATGTGAATTCTGGCTTTCTGAAGTAACGTACCTTGGTCATGTAATTTCCAAAGATGGCATTGCCGTTAACCTAGAACGAGTTCAGGCTATTCTTGACTGGACTCCTTCGAAGAATGTCAAGCAAGTCAGAAGTTTTCTCGGCCTTGCAAGTTATTGCCGCCGTTTTGTCAAGAATTTTTCTAAGATTGCTAAGCCCCTGACTGATCTGCTTCACAAAGGCGTTAAGTTTGAATGGACAGACAAATGTCAGGAAAGTTTTCAAGCACTCAAAGACAAGCTGACTTCTGCCCCAGTACTATATCCTCCAGATACCCGCAAAGACTTTGTGATTTATTGTGATGCATCCCGTGAAGGATTAGGCTGTGTCCTAATGCAAGAGCGTAAAGTGATTGCCTATGGCTCTCGTCAGTTGCGCCCACATGAAGAGAATTATCCAGTACATGATCTAGAACTAGCTGCTGTCATGTATGCACTGCAGTTGTGGCGACATTACCTTCTCGGTAATCGTTGCGAGATCTACACGGATCATAAAAGTCTGAAGTACTTGTTCACTCAACCATCTCTAAACCTCCGTCAGCAAAGATGGATGGAGGCCATTGCGGACTATGATTTGGGTATATCCTATACCCCTGGCAAGGCTAACGTGATGGCTGATGCCTTAAGCCGCAAGTCCTATTGCGACAACCTCATGGTTAGGCGAGCTCAACCTCTTCTTTTTGAACAACAGTGCAATCTGAATCTGCGTATTGTCCCACAGGGTTCTCTTAATAACCTTGTGATACAACCAGATCTTGAGAAAGCTGTTAAGGATGCGCAAGCTAAAGATGCTGAAATTGATCTGATGAAGAAAGATCTTCACCTTGAAAAGTACAGGGATTTCTCGCTGTCTGAAGATGGAACCTTGTATTTCAGAAACCGCATTGTGGTACCTCGCTTCGAACTCATGACTGATAAAGTCATGAAGGAGGCACATGATACCCCGCTGTCTATTCATCCGGGTAGCACCAAGATGTATCGTGATCTCCGTCAAAGGTACTGGTGGTCTAAAATGAAGCAAGACATTGCTCGTTATGTTGCTGAATGTGATGTTTGTCATCGCGTTAAAGCAGAACATCAGAAACCAGCTGGAATTCTGCAACCACTTCCTATTCCTTTATGGAAATGGGATAAGGTTCAGATGGATTTCGTTATAGGACTTCCCAGGTCACAGAAGGGTCATGATGCTATTCTTGTCATCGTCGACCAACTCTCTAAAGTTGCACACTTTCTGCCCGTCAAGGAAACTATCACTGCTAGCCAGTTAGCAGAGTTGTATATCTCCAGAATTGTATCACTCCATGGTATTCCGAAGGAGATCAGTTCGGACCGTGGCGGTCTTTTCACTTCCAAATTCTGGGAAAGTTTTCAAACAGCTATGGGAACTCATATTACCTGGAGTTCAGCTTATCACCCCCAATCCCAAGGCCAAGTCGAACGAGTCAATCAGGTTGTTGAAGACAAGCTTCGGGCTTGTGTTATTTCTTTCGGCAAGAAGTGGGAAGAATCTCTCCCGTATGCCGAGTTCTCTTATAACAACAGCTTTCAAGCCAGCTTGAAAATGGCTCCCTTTGAAGTTCATTATGGACGTAAGTGTCGAACCCCTCTGAATTGGTCAGAAACTGGGGAACGACCGCTCGTGGGTCCGGATATTATTCAACACGCCGAAGAACAAGTTCGTATCGTCCGTGAAAATCTCAAGGCGGCTCAGGACCGCCAGAAGAGCAACTATGATCGCAAACGATGGGGTTTGACTTATCAACCTGGTGATCAAGCTTATCTTCGTGTCACTCCTATGAAGGGCACTCACCGTTTTGGAATCAAGGGCAAGCTAGCTCCACGCTACATTGGTCCTTTCCGCATTATTGCTAGACGTGGTCAGGTGGCGTATAAATTGGAGTTGCCGCCGCAATTCTCCCATATCCACGACGTCTTCCATGTGTCGCAACTTCGTCAATGCTTCAAGGAATCTCCGCACCGACCTGTGGATCACGAGGTGCTCGTATTGCAAGATGACCTATCTTATAAGGAGCATCCGATCCGCATTCTCGATGAAGCTGAATGTCGGACCCATCAGAAGGTTACCAAGTTCCTCGAAGTGCAGTGGTCAAATCAAACTGAAGATGAAGCCACTTGGGAACGCGAGGATAATCTTCGTGGGGAATACCCCAAACTTTTTCCTTCTACTTCTTAATTCTCGGGACGAGAATTCTTGTTAGTGGAGGAGATTTGTAACACCCCCAGTGCTTAGCCACAGTAATCCCATTTTGATAATGTCAAGTCAGCATGATTATCAGTGCATGATCATCATTAACATCATATTGCATTTCAACTCCTAAGTAAAAATCCAAATTTAAATAAAAGTGGAAAATAAAAGTTGCTCAAACCCAGAAACTGAAATGTTCGATAAATAACAAATATTGCAGAGGCTAGTCTAAAATTGAAACCAATAAATAATAAAATGCTTAGGTGGCTCTAACATAATTAAAACAGTAAGGTTTAATACATTTTAATTATTATAAAAGTGGTGTGAACTCAAATTGACTCCAAACTAATTTTTGGTAGTGTTAGGTAATGCCTAGTATTTATTGGAACATTTGTTATGTTTTACAAAAACCATTTTGAGGCCTAGCTATTTACTAAACAGAGAAAAGAATATAAATAAAAAGAAAAAGGCAAAAGAAAACAAAAGAGAAAATAAAAATAAAAGGAGAAAACCCCCCTGGCCTAACTAGGCCTAGCCCAGCTGGCCTCGACCCAGCCGGCCCAGCCGGCCACTCCCCCTCCCCTATCCACTCACCACCCCCCCCACCCACTCCACCGACCCCCACTCCCCCCGACACCCCCTCCCCCCCCCCATGAAAATATCTCCTCCCCCCTCTCCCCCGATTGAATCGGGATCGAGAGGAGGAGGCCGCCCGTCGCCCCAGCCCACGGCGACCACCACCGGCGCCCGCGTCGGCGCTCTCCCCCGCCTCTTCGTCCCCTTCCGCACGGCGCCCGTGCCCTCCCCCCCCCCCCCGACCCCTTCTGGATCGGGATCGGGGGCAACGACCTCGCCCCCGCCACCAGTCGCCGGCGCTGCCCCGACCCCGTCGCCTCGCCGCGCGTCGACGCCGTAGCCGGACCCCGCCATCGCCTCGCCTCTGCCTCGCCAGGCCACCCCGAGCCCGCTGCCCTCCCCGACCGGCCCCTGTGAGCCACCGCTCCTCCTCCTCTTCCCCCCTCTGCCCCGATGCGGCCACCGCGCGCCCACGCCTCCCCTACCTCGCTCCCGCGCGCTCTGGCCGCCTCACTCGCGTCCTCGCGCTGCCCGCTCACCGCCCGGTCCGTGCTCGCCCGCACCGCGTCTGCTTGCCGCGCCCGCCGTTGCGGCGCCCGTCCCCGGCCGCTGCCATGCCCCGCCTCCGCCTGTAGTGCTGCAGCTGCCTCGCCCAGCCCGAGCCCTCGCACTGCTAACGGGCGCGCCGCGCCTCGCCAGGCCCTCCCGCTGGCCGCTCGCCGCGCCTCGCTACGCCTCTGCCCGCATTGCCGCTTCCCTGCACCCGCGCAGCCTCCCCACTCGCGGCGCCCGGTCCGGCCACGCCGGCGCCCCTACGCAGCCGCTACGGCCTCGCCGGCGCCATGGCCGCTGCCGCTCCCGTGGCCAGCGCCCGGCTCACCCCTGGCCGCACCCGCGTACCCGCGCACCCGCGGGGCTCCGCCCGCTACCCGCCAGCGCTCGTGCCCGCTAAGGCCACTGTGCCAATGACAAACGGGTCCCGCTGCCCAGAAACGATTTAAAAAAAATGAAAAAAAAATTATTAAAAATAAATAAATATTAATTAATTAATTCTGTTTAATTAATCTAATTAATTAATTAGTCTAATTAAACTGTAATTAACATAATCAAACCCTAATTAGCCTAATGTGAGAATGACAGGTGGGACCCACTGGTCCTGACGTCATGCTGATGTCAGCAAGACACTGTTTCGGATAATGTTGATTTAATAAATTAAATAAATTCCAGAAATCAATAAAAACTTTAGAAAATCATATCTTTTAATCCGTAGCTCAGATCGAAAAACTTTGTACATGAAAATTGCTCAGAACGACGAGACGAATCCGATTTCGCGGTCCGTTCGTCCGCCACACGTCCCTAACTATCCGAACATTGAACCGTTCCCCTCCGGTCATCTGTCTGACAAATGTCCGGAACCGGGAAAACATTCCCGGATGGATTCCTCCTTCCTCGGTGACGTGCAACCATGCGTTAGATCACCTCTGTCACCGCGTATTGCCATGTTATGCTTTGTGCTGCACTTGTTCGCTGTGTATTTATACTGTTTCCTCCCCGTCTTCTCTCTCGGTCGCCTCCGACACCGACGTTGTCCCCGAGACCGACGCAGCTCCGGAGCCCGAAGACACCATTGACGACCTTGCCCTTGCCGCCGAGCAACCAGGCAAGCCTCCCTTTTGATCATCCCGATATCAGCCATTCTAATTTCCCATGCTTGCATTAGACTTGTTGCTGCTGCTGCTTTACCTATTCTGATGCGTAGCCTGTTCATTGTAACCTGCTGTTGATAATTACCTGCATATCCTAAACTGTTTAGTCTAGGCTGGGTAGAGACCTATCAGTGACCCCACTTATCCCGACTGCCGCGCTGGATCATCAGAAGACCCAATCAACGGGATTGAAGACCAGGCCCCAACACCGCACATCACCCCCCTTAGTTGTAACGACACTGCAGCGTTACTATCGAGTGCCGAGGGTGAAACCTCTTGTAGCACTTCTGATGTTAACTCTGTAGAGTAGCTATTCGGTAGTGGTCATCGAGGGTGGTTCCTCCTTCACCACTTCCGGTAACGACGATGTCGTACAACACCTCAAGTGTGAACCAAGTTAGGGTGATTCCTTCGAGCTCACCTTGACGATTACATCGAGTAGGAATCCAACGAGGGTGATACCTCGGATTCCCCTTATGTTATGGACACACGGATACTTGGACTTTACACTGTTACTTGGATAGGCGGGTCGACCCTGAGGGGTACCCGCGTGCGCCTGAGAGGCGAGTGTTGTGAAGACGGGTGCCAGTGTGGTGCCCGAGTGGTGAATACGAGGCGCGGCCGGGCAATCTTAACCCTTGCAGCAAGTCCTCGAGACGGAGCGACGGGGTCACATCTTTCGTGAGTCTCTGCTCGTTGCCGCAAGCCCCTAGTCCTAACGATTTGGATATTTGATCCGAGCAGGTCTCTGGCCTGATAGCACTAACCATCACATGGGCATAGTATGGGCGTTCTGCATCGTATGCATCAGCCGAAAGCTCTGTCAGATGTCCAGTTCATCATGGCGGCACGGACGGACCGGCGCCTTCCTGTAGTGTTGGTGCCTGGCTTCACCGTGTGCGCAACGACCCGGAGGGCGAGGGGCGATGGCCAAGACCCCCTTGCGCTTAGGATGTAGACCGGTGGGGACCTCTCTGCTGAGCTGTAGGTAGGGTTGCGATGTGTCGTTTGACCGAGGCCGGGCATGACCCAGGAAAGTGTGTCCGGCCGGAGTTAATTGAGCGTGTTGGGTAAGTTGGTGCACCCCTGCAGGGAAGAATACTTCTATCGATAGCCGGTCCTACGGTAAAGGACACTCGGAGTTGTATCCTGATTGATACAATTTTAGAACTGGATACCTGGATATATGGCTCTGGGATTGCTTCTCGCAGGGAGTCGAGAAGGGATCTCCGGACGAGGTTGATGACTGTATGGCTCTGGGATTGCTTTCTCGCAGGGAGTCGAGAAAGGATCTCTGGGTGAGGATGAGACTTAATGATACTGCTACATTATATTGTACTGTTCTACTCTCTTCTACTGCTGCAAGACCGCTGAAGATGCTAGTCTTCGATAGGACTAGGTCTTCTCTCTATTCTGGCATTTCTGCAGCCCAGTCCACATATACAGCCTCCCTTTGAAAATGTTGCATATGTAGTGTAGATCCTTGCTTGCTGAGTACTTTTGAGTACTCACGGTTGCTTTGTTTTCCTTTTCTCCCCATATCAGTTTGACGTGACCAGAGGACGGAGCCCCCTGAGACAAATGCCCCGACGATTGCTACTACTACTACCCAGAGGATGGATACTACTACGAGTTGACTGACGACCACGAGTAGGATCGGAGGTTCCCAGGCAGGAGGCCTACGCCTTTCGATCGTAGTGTTTTATTTTGCCCCGCCTTCCTAAAGGCCTTTCTGTTTCTCTTTTAATATCTGTACTCCGATATCTGATGCTTCCGCTGACGCTTGTACGCAAGCTTATGTATTCGAGCCCTCGAGGCCCCTGGCTTGTAATATAAAGCTTGTATGACTTTATTTATGTTTTAGAGTTGTGTTGTGATATCTTCCCGTGAGTCCTTAGGCTTGATCGTGTGCAGTTGCGTGTATGATTAGTGCACGATTAGGCCGGGGGCGTCACACAAACTCCTTAAGAAAAGTTCCCTACGAAAGAATCCTTTGAAGCATCTGGTCACCACGAGTATTTTAACTACTTGTAGGGCCAAAACGGACTCCGTATGAGTTAGATATGCAGTTTCAGTAAACATTGAGCAAAACTGATTCTGAATGACAGTTACAGACTAGTTCTTGTTTACTTGGATTCAATTTTTTCTGTTCTATACCCCTAAACATGTCCATATGAGATGCAATTACATCTAGGGAAATATAGGAGATCTTAGTTATGGTGATGCACTAGGTCCACAACTAGGACTCTGTGTATGTTCTCCAAAGGCGTTTGTCGAGTGTTCATTAAGAAAGTTTCTATACAACTTTCTGAACGAACTCCTTAAGAGAACTTCTCCAAAAGTTCCCTACTGATAGTATACTTTGAAGCATATGGTTTTCACGAGTTTTTTGACTACTTGTGGAGGCAAAACGGACTCCGTATGAGTCACATATCCATGTTTCAGTTAACACCGTGCAAAATGGATTCCGAAAGTTATTTACCAGTTCTTGTGTGTTAAGATTCAATTTTTCCGGTTCTATTACCCTAAACATCTCCATATGAGATGCAATTATGTCTAGGGAAATGCAGGAGACATTAGTTATGGAGATTCACTAGGTCCACGGCAGGGACTTTGTGTATGTTCTCCAAAGGCGTTTGTCGAGTGTCCATTAGGAAAGTTTCTGTACAAGTTTTGGAACGAACTCGTTAAGGAAAATTCTCCAAAAGTTCCCTACAAAAGAATCTTTGGAAGCACCTGGTCATCATGACCATTTTGACTACATGTGGAGCCAAAACGGACTCTGTATTATTCAGATATCCATGTTTCACTTAGCACTGCGCAAAACTTATTCCGAACGATAGTTACACACTAGTTCTTGTGTAGTTGGATTCAATTTTTTCCATTCCATTTCCTTAAACATCACCATATGAGATGCAATTGCGTCTAGGGAAATGCAGGGACCTTAGTTATGATGATGCATTAAGTCCACAGCTGGGACTTTGTGTATGTTCTCTAAAGGCGTTTGTCGAGTGTTCATTAAGAAAGATCTGTACAAGTTTCTGAACGAACTCCTTAAGAAAGGTTCTCCAAAAGTTCCCTACAAAACAATATTTTGAAACGTCTGGTCATCACGAGTATTTTAACTGCTTGTAGAGCCAAAACGGACTCCGTATGAGTTAGAAATGCAGTTTTAGTAAACATTGCGCAAAACTGATTATGAATGACAGTTACAGACTAGTTCTTGTGTAGTTGGATTTGATTTTTTCCATTCTATTCCTCTAAACATGTCCATATGAGATGCAATTACGTCTAGGGAAATATAGGAGATCGTAGTTATGGTGATGCACTAGGTCCACAGCTGGAACTTTGTGTATGTTCTCCAAAGGCGTTTGTCGAGTGTTCATTAAGAAAGTTTTTGTACAAGTTTCTGAACGAACTCCATAAGAAATGTTCTCCAAAATTCCCTACAAAAGAATCCATTGAAGTGTCTGGTTGTCACGAGTATTTTAACTACTTGTAGAACCAAAACAGACTCTGAATGAGTTAGATATGCAGTTTCAGTTAACACCGTGCAAAACTGATTCTGAATGACAGTTACAGACTAGTTCTTGTGTAGTTGGATTCAATTTTTTCTATTCTATTCCGCTAAACTTGTCCATATGATATGCAATTATGTCTAGAGAAATATAGGAGATCTTAGGTGTGGTGATGCACTAGGTCCACAGCAGGGACTTTGTGTATGTTCTCAAAAGGCGTTTGTCGAGTGTTCATTAAGAAAGTTTTTATACAACTTTCTGAATGAACTCCTTAAGAGAAGTTTTCCAAAAGTTCAATACTGGTACAATAATTTGAAGCATATGGTCATCATGAGTTTTTTGACTACTTGTGGAGGCAAAACAGACTCCGTATGAGTCAGATATCCATGTTTCAGTTAACACCGCGCAAAATTGATTCCGAAAGTAATAGGCCAGGTCTTGTGTATTTGCATTCAATATTTCTGGTTCTATTTCCCTAAACATCTCCATATGTGATGCAATTACGTCTAGGGAAATGCAGGAGATGTTAGTTATGGTTATTCACTAGGTCCACGGCTGGGACTTTGTGTATGTTCTCCCAAGGCATTTGTCGAGTGTTCATTAAGAAAGTTTCTGTACAAGTTTTGGAATGAAGTCCTTAAGGAAAATTCTCCAAAAGTTCCTTACAGAAGAATACTTTGAAGCGCCTGGTCGTCACGAGCATTTTGACTACTTGTGGAGCCAAAACGGACAATGTATTAGTCAGATATCCACTTTTCACTTAGCACTGCGCAAAACTTATTCCGAACAAAAGTTACACACTAGTTCTTGTGTAGTTGGATTCGATTTTTTCCGTTCTACTTACTTAAACATCTCCATATGAGTTGCAATTATGTCTAGGGAAATGCAGGAGACCTTAGTTATGATGATGCACTAGTTTCACAGCTGGGACTTTGCGTATGTTCTCCAAAGGCGTTTGTCGAGTGTTCATTAAGAATGTTTTTGTACAAGTTTCTGAACGAACTCCTTAAGAAAAGTTCTCCAAAAGTTCCCTATGAAAGAATCCTTTGAACCGTCTGGTCATCACGAGTATTTTAACTACTTGTAGAGCCAAAACGGACTCCGTATGATTTAGATATGCAGTTTCAGTTAACACTGCACAAAACTGATTCTGAATGACAGTTATAGACTAGTTCTTGTGTAGTTGGATTCAATTTTTTCTGTTCTATTCCTCTAAACATGTCCATATTAGATGCAATTACGACTAGGGAAATATAGGAGATCTTAGTTATGGTGATGCACTAGGTCCACAGCTGGGACTTTGTGTATGTTCTCCAAAGGAGTTTGTCGAGTATTCATTAAGAAAGTTTTTGTACAAGTTTCTGAACGTACTCCTTAAGAAAAGTTCTCCAAAAGTTCCCTACGAAAGAATCCTTTGAAGCATCTGGTCGTCACGAGTATTTTAACTACTTGTAGACCCAAAACGGACTCCGTATAAGTTAGATAGGCAGTTTCAGTTAACACCATGCAAAACTGATTCTGAATGACAGTTACAGACTAGTTCTTGTGTAGTTGGATTCGATTTTTTCTATTCTATTCCCCTAAACATGTCCATATGAGATGCAATTACGTCTATGGAAATATAAGAGATCTTAGTTATGGTGATGCACTAGGTCCACAGCTGGGACATTGTGTATGTTCTCCAAAGGCGTTTGTCGAGTGTTCATTAAGAAACTTTTTGTACAAGTTTCTGAATGAACTCCTTAAGAAAAGTTCTCCAAAAGTTTGCTACAAAAGAATCCTTTGAAGCGTCTGGTCATCACAAGTACTTTAACTACTTGTAGAGCCAAAACGGATTCCGTATGAGTTAGATATGCAGTTTCAGTTAACACTGCACAAAACTGATTCTGAATGACAGTTACAGACTAGTTCTTGTGTAGTTGGATTCGATTTTTTCCGTTCTATTCCTCTAAACATGTCCATATGAGATGCAATTATGTCTAGGTAAATATAGGAGATCTTAGTTATGGTGATGCACTAGGTCCACAGCTGGGACTTTGTGTATGTTCTCCAAAGGCGTTTGACGAGTGTTCATTAAGAAAGTTCCTGTACAAGTTTCTGAACGAACTCCTTAAGAAAAGTTCTCCAAAAGTTCCCTACAAAAGGATCCTTTGAAGCACCTGGTCGTCACGAGTGTTTTGACTTCTTGTGGAGCCAAAACGGACTCTGTATTAATCAGATATCCACGTTTCACTTAGCACTGCACAAAACTTATTCCGAATGACAGTTACACACTAGTTCTTGTGTAGTTGGATTCGATTTTTTACTTTATATTTCTTTAAACATCTACATATGAGATGCAATTGCGTCTAGGGAAATGTAGGAGACCTTAGTTATGATGATGCACTAGGTCCATAGCTGGGACTTTGTGTTTGTTCTCCAAAAGCGTTTGTCGAGTGTTCATTAAGAGCGTTTTTGTACAAGTTTATGAACGAACTCCTTAAGAAAAGTTCTCCAAAAGTTCCCTACGAAAGAATCCTTTAAAGCGTCTGGTCATCACGAGTATTTTAACTACTTGTAGAGCCAAAACGCACTCCGTATGAGTTAGATATGCAGTTTCAATTAACACTGCACAAAACTGATTCTGAATGACAGTAACAGACTAGTTCTTGTGTAGTTGGATTCGATTTTTTCTGTTCTATTCCCCTAAACAAGTCCATATGAGATGCAATTACGTCTAGGGAAATATAGGAAATCTTAGTTATGGTGATCCACTAGGTCCACAGCTGGGACTTTGTGTATGTTCTCCGAAGGCGTTTGTTGAGTGTTCATTAAGAAAGTTTTTGTACAAGTTTTGTGACGCCCCCGGCCCGATCGTGCACTAATCATACACGCAAATGCACACGATCAAGCCTAAGGACTCACGGGAAGATATTACAAGCCAGGGGCCTCGAGGGCTCGAATACATAAGCTTGCGTACAAGCGTCAGCGGAAGCATCAGATATCTGAGTACAGATATTAAAAGAGAAACAGCAAGGCCTTCAGAAAGGCGGGGCAAAATAAAACACTACGATCGAAAGGCGCAGGCCTCCTGCCTGGGACCCTCCGATCCTACTCCTGGTCGTCGGCAAGCTCGTAGTAGTATCCATCCTCTGGGTAGTAGTAGTAGTCGATCGACGGGGCATCTGTCTCAGGGGCTCCGTCCTCTTGGTCACGACAAACTGATAAGGGGAGAAAAGGAAAACAAAGCAACCGTGAGTACTCAGAAGTACTCAGCAAGCAAGGATCTACACTACATATGCAACATTTTCAAAGGAAGGCTGTATATGTGGACTGGGCTGCAGAAATGCCAGAATAGAGAAGAGGCCTAGTCCTATCGAAGACTAGCATCTTCATCGGTCTTGCAGCAATAGAAGAGTGTAGACAGTACCATATAATGTAGCAGTAATGATATCAACCTCACCCAGAGATCCTTTCTCCACTCCCTGCGAGAAAGCAATCCCAGAGCCATACAGTCATCAACCTCGTTCGGAGATCCCTTCTCGACTCCCTGCGAGAAGCAATCCCAGAGCCATTGTATCCAAGTATCCAGTTCTAAAATTGTATCAATCAGGATACAACTCCGAGTGTCCGTTACCGTAGGACAGGCTATCGATAGAAGTTTTCTTCCCTGCAGGGGTGCATGAACTTACCCAACACGCTCGATTAACTCCGGCCGGACACACTTTCCTGGGTCATGCCCGGCCTCGGCCAAACGACACATCGCAACCCTACCTACAGCTCAGCAGAGAGGTCCCCGCCGGTCTACATCCTAAGCGCAAGGGGGTCTTGGCCATCACCCCTCGCCCTCCGGGTCGTTGCGCACAGGGTGGATACTAGCATCGCCTCGGGTGGCCGACACGATCCGACCGTGCCGCCATGCTGAACTGGACGCCTGACAGAGCTTTCGGCTGATGCATACGATGCAGAACGCCCATACTATGCCCACGTGATGGTTAGTGCTATCAGGCCAGAGACCTGCTCGGATCAAATATCCAAATCGTTAGGACCAGGGACTTGCGGTAACGAGCAGAGACTCACGAAACATGTGACCCCGTCGCCCCGTCTCGAGGACTTGCTGCAAGGGTTAAGAATGCCCGGCCGTGCCTCGTATTCAGCACTCGGGCACCATACAGGCACCTGTCTTCACAACACTCGCCTCTCAGGTGCACGCGGGTACCCCTCAGGGTCGACCCGCCTTTCCAAGTAACAACAGTACAGTCCAAGTATCCATGTGTCCATAACATCAGGGGAATCTGAGGTATCACCCTCGTTGAATTCCCACTCGATGTATCCGTCAAGGTGAACTCGGAGGAATCACCCTCACTGGGTTCACACTTGAGGTGTTGTACGACAGCGTCGTTACCGGAAGTGGTGAAGGAGGAATCACCCTCGATGACCACGACCGAATAGCTACTCTACAGAGTTAACATCCGAAGTGCTACAAGAGGTTTCACCCTCGGCACTCGATAGTAACGCTGCAGTGTCGTTACAACTAAGGGGGATGATGTGCGGTGTCGGGGCCTGGTCTTCAACCCCGTTGATCGGGTCTTCTGACGATCCAGCGCGGCAGTCGGGATAAGTGGGGTCACTGGTAGGTCTCTACCCAACCTATACTAAGCAGTTTAGGATATGCAGGTAATTATCAATAGCAGGTTACAATGAACAGGCTTTGCATCAGAATAGGTAAAGCAGTAGCAGTAGCAATTCTAATGCAAGCATGAGAAATAGAATGGGCGATATCGGTATGCTCAAAGGGGGGGCTTGCCTGGTTGCTCGGCGGCAAGGGCAAGGTCGTCAATGGTGTCTTCGGGCTCCGGAGCTGCGTCGGTCTCCGGGATGACGTCGGTGTCGGGGGCTACCGAGAGAGAAGAGGGGGAGGAAACAGTATAAATATAGAGCAAACATGAGCATGACAAATACGATACACGGTGCTAGGGGTAGTCTAACGCAGTACTACAAGTATCAGACGGAGCGGAAGAATATCTGACGATATTTCCCGGGTCTTTGGAATTATCGGACAGACGATCCGGAGGGGGACGGTTCCATGTTCGGATAGTTAGGAACGTGTGGCGGACGAACGGACCGCGTATTCGGATTCGTCTCGTCGTTCTGAGCAATTTTCATGTACAAAGTTTTTCCATCGGAGTTACGGATTATTTAATATGATTTTCTAAAGTTTTTATTAATTTCTGGAATTTAATTATTTATTTAAATTCAACATTATCCAGAATAGTGTCTGCTGACGTCAGCATGATGTCAGGACCAGTGGGTCCCACATGTCATTCTCACATTAGGATAATTAGGGTTTGATTATGTTAATTACAGTTTAATTAGACTAATTAATTAATTAGATTAATTAATCAGAGTTAATTAAGTTAATTAATTAATTAATTAATTAATTAATATTTATTTATTTTTATTACTATTATTATTATTTTTTAATCGTTTATTTTTTTATTTATTTTTTTAGGGGCGTGGGCCCCTTCTGTCATCGACACAAGGGGCCGGGCCCACTGGTCAGTGGCCCCGGGAGGGCCAAACGGGCACGGGCGCCAGGCGCGGGGCTGGGCGACGGGCGCCAGCCCGCCCGATAGGGAGCTCGCCCAGGCCAGCCGCGGCGCGGGCTGGCGGGGCGCCGGCGGCCAAGGGCGGGGGCCGGACCGGCGAGTGGGAGGCGCAAGGCAGCAGGGGGTAGCGGGAAGCGGCAGCGCTGCGCGCGGCGACGGCTGTGGCGTGGGCGACAGCGGCGATGGCGAGCGAGGGCTCGTGCGGCTGCGGAGGTGACAGCGCAGTCAGGGGCGTGCGCGGGAGTGCGAAGTGGCGCAGCGAGCGCGACCATCGGCGTGGGCGGGCGAGGCAGGGCGCGGCCGGAGCGCGGCGACGGGGACGGGCGACGGGGAAAGAGAGGGAGGCGGCGGCGGGGCTCACCCCCATTTGTAGGGCAGGGGGTCGGCGAGGCTCGATGCGGGCCGTCGATGGAGAGGCGGGGCGGGGTCGAGGAGGCGATCCGGCGGGGTCCGGCGACTGCGCGAGGTGGCGGCGATGACGACGGCGCCGAGCAGGCGTCGGGCCACAAGGGAGAGGGGACGGGGCCGCGAGGGACGGCGCTTGGTGATCCGAAGACGGGGTCGGCACCGGCGAGTGGCGGTGGTCGGCGATGAGGACGGGGCAGCACCGGGTGGCGAGCGGCGACGGGCCTCCTCTCTCGATCTCGATCCAGTACTGGATCGGATCGGGGGGGGAATGTGGATCGGGGGGGGAGTGTGTGTGGCGTGTGTGTGGTGTGTCGGTGGGGGGGGCCAGGGGGGTAATAGGCCAGCGAGGGGGGGATAAGGTGAGCCGGCCCGCTGGTATAGCCAGCTGGGCCAAGGCCAAAAAGGGGGGGGGTCCTTTTCTCTTTTTCTTTTATCTTATCTTTTTCTATATTCATTTCTTTTCTGTTTTGTTAATTGTTCAAGCCCCAAATGGTTTTTGTAAAAAGGGAGACCTAGTCCATAAATACCAGTGCTTTATTCCCCAACACCTAAAATTAGTTTGGGCAAAACATCATTTCATATTTGTTTTAAATAAATTAAAAGGTTACTAAATATTATTTTCAGCCACTGTTTGAGGTGGTTTGAGTCACTTACCCTATTTAGTAAATGTTGATTAAAATTTTAGAATTGTCTCTGATTTACTTGCTATTAAATGAACAATTTAGTTTTTATGTTGGACAACTTTTATTTTCCACTTTCATTTAAATTTCCATTTGAATTTGGATTTGAAAAGAGATATGATACTAATGATGATTAAGCACTGTTGATCATGATGACATGGCATAATCAAAAGGGTGATTACTGTAGTTAACCACTGGGGGTGTTACAAATCTCCTCTACTAACAAGAAATCTCCTCCCGAGAATTAAGAGGTAGAAGGAAAAAGTTCGGGGTATTCCGCACGAAGATTATACTCGCGTTCCCAAGTGGCTTCATCTTCAGTATGATTTGAGCACTGCACTTTGAGGAACTTGGTAACCTTCTGACGGGTTCGACGTTCAGCTTCATCGAGGATGCGGATCGGATGCTCCTTATAAGATAGGTCATCTTGCAATTCGAGCACCTCGTGATCCACAGCTCGGTGCAGAGATTCTTTGAAGCATTGACGAAGTTGCGACACATGGAAGACGTCGTGGATATGTGAGAATTGCGGTGGCAACTCCAATTTATATGCCACCTGACCACGTCTAGCAATAATGCGGAAAGGACCAATGTAGCGTGGAGCTAGCTTGCCCTTGATTCCAAAACGGTGAGTGCCCTTCATAGGAGTGACACGAAGATAAGCTTGATCACCAGGTTGATAAGTCAAACCCTATCGTTTGCGATCATAGTTGCTCTTCTGGCAGTCCTGAGCCGCCTTGAGATTTTCTCGGACAATACGAACTTGTTCTTCGGCGTGTTGAATAATATCCGGACCCACGAGTGGTCATTCCCCAGCTTCTGACCAATTCAGAGGGGTTCGACACTTACGTCCATAGAGTACTTCGAAGGGGGCCATTTTCAAGCTGGCTTGATAGCTGTTGTTATAAGAGAACTCGGCATATGGAAGAGATTCTTCCCACTTCTTGCCAAAAGAAATTACACAAGCCCGAAGCATGTCTTCAAGAACCTGATTGACTCGTTCGACTTGGCCTTGGGATTGGGGGTGATAAGCTGAACTCCAGGTAATATGAGTTCCCATAGCTGTTTGGAAACTTTCCCAAAATTTTGGGGTGTAAAGACCGCCACGGTCCGAACTGATCTCCTTTGGAATGCCGTGGAGTGAAACAATTCTAGAGATATATAACTCTGCTAACTGACTAGCAGTGATAGTCTCTTTGACGGGCAGAAAGTGTGCAACTTTAGAGAGTTGGTCGACGACTACAAGAATAGCATCGTGACCCTTCTGTGACCTGGGAAGTCCTGTAACGAAATCCATCTGAACCTTATCCCATTTCCATAGAGGAATAGGAAGTGGTTGCAGAATTCCAGCTGGTTTCTGATGTTCTGCTTTAACGCGACGGCAAACATCACATTCAGCAACATATCGAGCAATGTCCTCCTTCATTTTAGACCACCAGTACCTTTGACGGAGATCACGATACATCTTGGTGCTACCCGGATGAATAGACAACGGGGTATCATGTGCCTCCTTCATGACTTTGTCAGTCATAAGCTCGAAGCGAGGTACCACAATGCGGTTTCTAAAATACAAGGTTCCATCTTCAGACAGCGAGAAATCCCTGTACTTTACAAGGTGAAGGTCTTTCTTCATCAGATCAATTTCAGCATCTTTAGCTTGCGCATTCTTAACAGCTTTCTCAAGATCTGGTTGTATCACAAGGTTATTAAGAGAACCCTGTGGAACAATCCGCATATTCAGCTTGCGCAATTCTTCAAAAAGACGAGGTTGAGCTCGCCTAACCATGATGTTGTCGCAATAGGACTTGCGGCTTAAGGCATAAGCCATCACGTTAGCCTTGCCAGGGGTATAGGAAATACCCAAATCATAGTCCGCAATGGCCTCCATCCATCTTTGCTGACGGAGGTTTAGAGATGGTTGAGTAAACAAGTACTTCAGACTTTTATGATCCGTGTAGATCTCGCAACGATTACCGAGGAGGTAATGTCGCCACAACTGCAGTGCATAGATGACAGCAGCTAGTTCTAGATCATGTACCGGATAATTCTCTTCATGGGGGCGCAACTGACGGGAGCCATAAGAAATCACTTTACGCTCTTGCATTAGGACACAGCCTATTCCTTCACGGGATGCATCACAATAAATCACAAAGTCTTTGCGGGTATCTGGAGGAGATAGTATTGGGGAAGATGTCAGCTTGTCTTTGAGTGTCTGGAAACTTTCCTGACATTTTTCTGTCCATTCAAATTTAACACCCTTGTGAAGCAGATCAGTCAAAGGCTTAGCAATCTTGGAAAATTTCTCGACAAATCGACGGCAATAACTTGCAAGGCCGAGAAAACTTCTCACTTGCTTGACGTTCTTCGGAGGAGTCCAGTCAAGAATAGCCTGAACTCGTTCTGGGTTAACAGCAATTCCATCTTTCGAAATCACATGACCGAGGTATGTCACTTCAGAAAGCCAGAATTCACATTTGGAGTATTTGGCATACAACTGGTGTTCTCGGAGCCTTTCCAGTACAAGACGGAGGTGTTCGGCATGTTCTTCCTTATTCTTCGAATATACCAGAATATCATCCAGATATACCACGACGAACTTGTCGAGGTAATCCATGAAGATATAATTCATCAGACGGGAGAATGTGGCTGGAGCATTGGTTAAGCCGAAGGACATGACCATGTACTCGTAGGAGCCATAACGAGTAACAAATGCAGCCTTCGGAATATCCTCTTTACAAACACGGATCTGATGGTAACCCAATCTCAAATCAATCTTAGAGAATAATGAGGAACCGGCAAGTTGATCATACAAATCATTGATCCGGGGAAGCGGATATTTGTTTTGGATTGTGGCTTGGTTAATGGGCCGATAATCCTGAACCAATCGGTTAGTTCCATCCTTCTTCTTAACGAAGAGTGAAGGTGCTCCCCAAGCAGAGGAACTGGGGCGGATGAAACCTTTCTTGAGTGACGTGTCGATTTCTTCCTTAAGTTCGAGAAGATGATGCGGAGGCATCTTATAAGGACGCTTCGCAATAGGGGTAGTGCCAGGTTTCAACTCGATGACGAACTCAACAGCTCTAGCAGGGGGTATTCCTGGAAGTTCTTCTGGAAATACATCTTGAAAATCACGAACAACTGGAACGTTATCGATGCCTTCAAGAGGTGAAGCGTTCAATGCATTCAGAACATATATCTGGCTCTCAGCATCTTGAGCTATTCGGGCTGAGTATTTGACTATCTGGCCAGAAGGGTGTGTGAGGCGGACTGTTTCAGTGGAACAGTCAATCAAAGCTTTATGAGGCTTCAACCAGTCCATACCCAGAATAATGTCTATGTTGGAGGTCTTGAGAGCAATGAGTGAAACAGGGAACATCATTCCTCCAATCACAATGTGGTTACCGTGGCTTACCATGGTAGTTTGCCAATTAGCTCCAGGTGAATGGATTACTAATGGGGTGGACATCTCCTCGAAAGGTATATCATGGCTTCGCGCAAAACTTTCGGACATGAAGGAGTGCGATGCTCCAGAATCAAAGAGGACTGAAGCCGGGATTGAATTCACTAGAAGGGTGCCCATCACAATTTTGGGGTCCTGTCGAGCTTCTTCCATGTTAACTTGGTTGACATGTACCCGAACTATAGCAGACGGCTTGGCATTAGAGCTTCTGAGACGACGGTTTCGACAGCTCTTCTTGCAACCAACGGGAGGACGTGGTGCATCCTGATGAAAAGCCATAGCATCAGGCGGTCCATCATGAACCGATAGCTGTCTCGGCGGTGAAGGCAAACGAGGTGCAACATATGACGGCCTTGGTGTTGGAGCAGGTCGGTGGTGTACATTGTGCGGGATCCACACTCGACGCTTCTGAACAGGTCGACCCAAAGACGAACCAACGTCACGAGTGCGCTTGAGCGACTCCTGGTACTCAGTCAGAGCTGTTTCAACTTGGAAAGATTTGCTGACAAGCGTTGCGAATTCTGTGCAATCATGAACAGCAAGTGCAAGTTTTATATGAGTACGTAGTCCTCCACGGAATTTCTCCTGCTTGCGAGTGTCAGTGTCGACGTCATCCGCAGCATAGCGGGATAATTCAAGGAATTTCCTCTGATATTCATCCATAGTCATTGTGCCCTGTGAGAGTTTACGGAACTCCTGCTTCTTCTGGTCCATCAGACCTTGAGGAATGTAACGTGCATGAAAAGCTGACTGAAATTCCTGCCAAGTGGTTACAGTCTCTGCAGGCAACATAGCCTTGTGGCTTTCCCACCACTGAGCAGCTGGGCCCTTCAGGTGGAATGTGGCAAAGGTGACCTAACTGTCAGGACCGACATTAGTTGATTCCATCTCAAACAGGATGTCACGAAGCCAATCATCACCATCCATAGGATTGGTGGAGTTGCGGAAAACGGACGGGTTGAGGCGCACAAATTCTGGCAGAGTTATTGGAGCATTCTGTTGCTGAGCATTCTGAGTTGGGAATTGAGCCAATACTCCGGTCATAAACTGACGGTTAAGCTCAAACTGCTGACGGTTGAGTTCAAACTGCTGCATCATGGCGGCAATATAGGGTGGAGGTGGAGGATCGTCAGCCATCCTGCCAAATCAATAGGGGCAGTTTAGCAAGAAAAACTGTAGGTGTACGGAATGATTCATGAAGTATCACGCACAACAGAAGGAAGTGCAATAGATAATTCAGCATATTCGCACCAGACATTCAAATCCGCACATAGCCTCGGTTAGTATCCGGCATTACGACAGCTGAAAGGGGAAGGCTAGACATCTAGGCGGCGCGCAGGCACGCGGTAGGGAAGTACACAACGAGACATACCAAAGGCTACATCAACGTCGGAGGAAACTATTGGAGCGAGGAATCTGCAAGTGAAACACAGGGTGCCCTCGATAAAAGGATCCTGTAAGCAGAACCTGGTGCACAATCTTGGAGCACGGGGGGAATATTTCAGAACACCGGGTGGATGTGATTACGAGAACCTAATGTTGGAGTTAGTAAAATTTTAACCCGAATAAGAGAGAGATCAGAGTCCCAGATTAAAGGTCGAGGAGTAAAAGATCCTAATACCACCCAATTGGCGACGTGGGCCCGTAAGCCACACAGCCAGGTTAGTAAAACAATTTTCGATTACTAGACTCAACTTCGGCCAAGGAGTTGGAACGGGGGATTCCTAGAGTCAGTCGGCTCTGATACCAACTTGTGACGCCCCCGGCTCGATCGTGCACTAATCATACACGCAAATGCACACGATCAAGCCTAAGGACTCACGGGAAGATATCACAACACAACTCTAAAACATAAATAAAGTCATACGAGCTTTATATTACAAGCCAGGGGCCTCGAGGGCTCGAATACATAAGCTTGCGTACAAGCATCAGCGGAAGCATCAGATATCTGAGTACAGATATTAAAAGAGAAACAGCAAGGCCTTCAGAAAGGCGGGGCAAAATAAAACACTACGATCGAAAGGCGCAGGCCTCCTGCCTGGGACCCTCCGATCCTACTCCTGGTCGTCGGCAAGCTCGTAGTAGTATCCATCCTCTGGGTAGTAGTGGTAGTCGATCGACGGGGCATCTGTCTCAGGGGCTCCGTCCTCTTGGTCACGACAAACTGATAAGGGGAGAAAAGGAAAACAAAGCAACCGTGAGTACTCAGAAGTACTCAGCAAGCAAGGATCTACACTACATATGCAACATTTTCAAAGGAAGGCTGTATATGTCGACTGGGCTGCAGAAATGCCAGAATAGAGAAGAGGCCTAGTCCTATCGATGACTAGTATCTTCATCGGTCTTGCAGCAATAGAAGAGTGTAGACAGTACCATATAATGTAGCAGTAATGATATCAACCTCACCCAGAGATCCTTTCTCGACTCCCTGCGAGAAAGCAATCCCAGAGCCATACAGTCATCAACCTCGTCCGGAGATCCCTTCTCGACTCCCTGCGAGAAGCAATCCCAGAGCCATAGTATCCAAGTATCCAGTTCTAAAATTGTATCAATCAGGATACAACTCCGAGTGTCCGTTACCGTAGGACAGGCTACCGATAGAAGTTTTCTTCCCTGCAGGGGTGCACCAACTTACCCAACACGCTCGATTAACTCCGGCCGGACACACTTTCCTGGATCATGCCCGGCCTCGGCCAAACGACACATCGCAACCCTACCTACAGCTCAGCAGATAGGTCCCCGCCGGTCTGCATCCTAAGCGCAAGGGGGTCTTGGCCATCGCCCCTCGCCCTCCGGGTCGTTGCGCACAGGGTGGATACCAGCATCGCCTCGGGTGGCCGACACGATCCGACCGTGCCGCCATGCTGAACTGGACGTCTAACAGAGCTTTCGGCTGATGCATACGATGTAGAACGCCCATACTATGCCCACGTGATGGTTAGTGCTATCAGGCCAGAGACCTGCTCGGATCAAATATCCAAATCGTTAGGACTAGGGGCTTGCGGTAACGAGCAGAGACTCACGAAAGATGTGACCCTGTCGCCCCGTCTCGAGGACTTGCTGCAAGGGTTAAGAATGCCCGGCCGCGCCTCATATTCAGCACTCGGGCACCATACAGGCACCCGTCTTCACAACACTCGCCTCTCAGGCACACGCGGGTACCCCTCAGGGTCGACCCGCCTTTCCAAGTAACAACAGTACAGTCCAAGTATCCCGGTGTCCATAACATCAGGGGAATCCGAGGTATCACCCTCGTTGAATTCCCACTCGATGTATCCGTCAAGGTGAACTCGGAGGAATCACCCTCACTGGGTTCACAATTGAGGTGTTGTACGACAGCGTCGTTACCGGAAGTGGTGAAGGAGGAATCACCCTCGATGACCATGACCGAATAGCTACTCTACAGAGTTAACATCTGAAGTGCTACAAGAGGTTTCACCCTCAGCACTCGATAGTAACGCTGCAGTGTCGCTACAACTAAGGGGGATGATGTGCGGTGTCGGGGCCTGGTCTTCAATCCCGTTGATCGGGTCTTCTGACGATCCAGCGCGGCAGTCGGGATAAGTGGGGTCACTGGTAGGTCTCTACCCAGCCTATACTAAGCAGTTTAGGATATGCAGGTAATTATCAACAGCAGGTTACAATGAACAGGCTATGCATCAGAATAGGTAAAGCAGTAGCAGCAGCAATTCTAATGCAAGCATGAGAAATAGAATGGGCGATATCGGTATGCTCAAAGGGGGGGCTTGCCTGGTTGCTCGGCGGCAAGGGCAAGGTCGTCGATGGTGTCTTCGGGCTCCGGAGCTGCGTCGGTCTCGGGGACGACGTCGGTGTCGGGGGCTACCGAGAGAGAAGAGGTGGAGGAAACAGTATAAATATAGAGCAAACATGAGCATGAAAAATACGATACACGGTGCTAGGGGTAGTCTAACGCAGTACTACAAGTATCAGACGGAGCGGAAGAATATCTGACGATATTTCCCGGGTCTTTGGAATTATCGGACAGACGATCCGGAGGGGGACGGTTCCATGTTCGGATAGTTAGGAACGTGTGGCAGACGAACGGACCGCGTATTCGGATTCGTCTCGTCGTTCTGAGCAATTTTCATGTACAAAGTTTTTCCATCGGAGTTACGGATTATTTAATATGATTTTCTAAAGTTTTTATTAATTTCTGGAATTTAATTATTTATTTAAATTCAACATTATCCAGAATAGTGTCTGCTGACGTCAGCATGACGTCAGGACCAGTGGGTCCCACATGTCATTCTCACATTAGGCTAATTAGGGTTTGATTATGTTAATTATAGTTTAATTAGACTAATTAATTAATTAGATTAATTAATTAGAGTTAATTAAGTTAATTATTTAATTAATATTTATTTATTTTTATTACTATTATTATTTTTTTTAATCGTTTATTTTTTTATTTTATTTTTAGGGGCGTGGGCCCCTTCTGTCATCGACACAGGGGGCCGGGCCCACTGGTCAGTGGCCCCGGGAGGGCCAAACAGGCACGGGCGCCAGGCAAGCCAGCCCGCCCGATAGGGAGCTCGCCCAGGCAAGCCGCGGCGCGGGCTGGCGGGGCGCCGGCGGCCAAGGGCGGGGGCCGGACCGGCGAGCGGGAGGCGCAAGGCAGCAGGGGGTAGCGGGGAGCGGCGGCGCAGCGCGCGGCGACGGCTGTGGCGTGGGCGACAGCGGCGATGGCGAGCGAGGGCTCGTGCGGCTGCGGAGGTGGCAGCGTAGTCAAGGGCGTGCGCGGGAGCGCGAAGTGGCCCAGCGAGCGCGGCCATCGGCGTGGGCGGGCGAGGCAGGGCGCGGCCGGAGCGTGGCGACGGGGACGGGCGACGGGGAAAGAGAGGGAGGCAGCGGCGGGGCTCACCCCCGTTTGTAGGGCAGGGGGTCGGCGAGGCTCGATGCGGGCCGTCGATGGAGAGGCGGGGCGGGGTCGAGGAGGCGATCCGGCGGGGTCCGGTGACTGCGTGAGGTGGCGGCGATGACGACGGCGCCGAGCAGGCGTCGGGCCACAAGGGAGAGGGGACGGGGCCGCGAGGGACGGCGCTTGGCGATCCGGAGACGGGGTCAGCACCGGCGAGTGGCGGTGGTCGGCGACGAGGCCGGGGCTGCAACGGGCGGCGAGCGGCGACGGGCCTCCTCTCTCGATCTCAATCCAGTACTGGATCGGATGGGGGGGGAATGTGGATCGGGGGGGAGGGTGTGTGGCGTGTGTGTGTGTGTGTCGGTGAGGGGGGCAGGGGGGTAATAGGCTGCGAGGGGGGGGAGAAGGTGGGCGGCCGGCTGGATAGCCAGCTGGGCCAAGCCCAAAAGGAGGTGGGGGAGGTCTGTCTCTTTTTTCTTTTCTGTTCTGTTTTTCTTTTATCTTTTCTTTTTCTATATTCATTTCTTTTCTGTTTTGTTAATTGTTCAGGCCCCAAATGATTTTTGTAAAAAGGGAGACCTAGTCCATAAATACCAGTGCTTTATTCCCCAACACCTAAAATTAGTTTGGGCAAAACATCATTTCATATTTGTTTTAAATAAATTAAAAGGTTACTAAATATTATTTTCAGCCACTGTTTGAGGTGGTTTGAGTCACTTACCCTATTTAGTAAATGTTGGTTACAATTTTAGAATTGTCTCTGATTTACTTGCTATTAAATGAACAATTTAGTTTTTATGTTGGACAACTTTTATTTTCCACTTTCATTTAAATTTCCATTTGAATTTGGATTTGAAAAGAGATATGATACTAATGATGATTAAGCATTGTTGATCATGATGACATGGCATAATCAAAAGGGTGATTACTGTAGTTAACCACTGGGGGTGTTACAAGTTTCTGAACGAACTCCTTAAGAAAAGTTCTCCAAAAGTTCCCTACGAAAGAATCCTTTGAAGCATCTGGCCGTCACGAGTATTTTAATTACTTGTAGAGCCAAAACGGACTCCGTATGAGTTAGATATGCAGTTTCAGTAAACACTGCGCAAAACTGATTTTGAATGACAGTTACAGACTAGTTCTTGTGTAGTTGGATTCGATTTTTTCTGTTCTATTCCCCTAAACATGTCCATATGAGATGCAATTACGTCTAGGGAAATATAGGAGATCTTAGTTATGGTGATGCACTAGGTCCACAGCTGGGACTTTGTGTATGTTCTCCAAAGGCGTTTGTCGAGTGTTCATTAAGAAAGTTTCTATACAACTTTCTGAATGAACTACTTAAGAGAAGTTCTCCAAAAGTTCCCTTCTGGTAGTATACTTTGAAGCATATGGTCGTCACGAGTTTTTTGACTTAGTGGAGCCAAAACGGACTCCGTATGAGTCAGATATCCATGTTTCAGTTAACACCGCGCAAAATTGATTCCGAAAGTTATATACCAGTTCTTGTGTATTTAGATTCAAGTTTTCCGGTTCAATTTCCCTAAACATCTCCATATGAGATGCAATTACGTCTAGGTAAATGCAGTAGATGTTAGTTATGGTGATTCACTTGGTCCACGGCTGGGACTTTGTGTATGTTCTCCAAAGGCGTTTGTCGAGTGTTCATTAAGAAACTTTCTGTATAAGTTTTGGAATGAACTCCTCATGGAAAATTCTCCAAAATTTACCTACGAAAGGATCCTTTGAAGCGTCTGGTCATCACAAGTATTTTAACTACTTGTGGAGCCAAAACGGACTCCGTATGAGTTAGATACGCAATTTCAGTTAACATTGCACAAAACTGATTCTGAATGACAGTTACAGAGTAGTTCTTGTGTAGTTGGATTCAATTTTTTCTGTTCTATTCCTCTAAACATGTCCATATGAGATGCAATTATGTCTAGGTAAATATAGGAGATCTTAGTTATGGTGATGCACTAGGTCCACAGCTGGGACATTGTCTATGTTCTCGAAAGGCGTTTGTCAAGTGTTCATTAAGAAAGTTTTTGTACAAGTTTCTGAATGAACTCCTTAAGAAAAGTTCTCCAAAAGTTCCCTACAAAAGAATCCTTTGAAGCGTCTGTTTATCACAAGTATTTGAACTACTTGTAGAGCCAAAACGGACTCCGTATGAGTTAGATATGCAGTTTCAGTTAACACTGCACAAAACTGATTCTGAATGAGAGTTACAGACTAGTTCTTGTATAGTTGGATTCGATTTTTTCTGTTCTATTCCTCTAAACATGTCCATATGAGATGCAATTATGTCTAGGTAAATATAGGAGATCTTAGTTATGGTGTTGCTCTAGGTCCACAGATTGTACTTTGTGTATGTTCTCCTAAGGCATTTGTCGAGTGTTCATAAAGAAAGTTTTTGTACAAGTTTCTGAACGAACTCCTTAAGAAAAGTTCTCCAAAAGTTCCCTACGAAAGAATACATTGAAGCGTCTGGTCGTCACGAGTATTTTAACTACTTGTAGACCAAAAACGGACTCCGTATGAGTTAGATACTCAGTTTCAGTTAACACCGCGCAAAACTGATTCTGAATGACAGTTACAGACTAGTTCTTGTGTAGTTGGATTCGATTTTTTCTATTCTATTCCCGTAAACATGTCCATATGAGATGCAATTACGTCTAGGGAAATATAGGAGATCTTAGTTATGGTGATGCACTAGGTCCACAGCTAGGACTTTGTGTATGTTCTCCAAAGGCGTTTGTCGAGTGTTCATTAAGAAAGTTTCTATACAACTTTCTGAACGAACTCCTTAATAAAAGTTCTCCAAAAGTTCCCTACGAAAGAATCCTTTGAAGCGTCTGGTCATCACGAGTATTTTAACTACTTGTAGAGCCAAAACGGACTCTGTATGAGTTAGATATGCAGTTTGAGTTAACACTGCACAAAACTGATTCTGAATGACAGTTATAGACTAGTTCTTGTGTAGTTGGATTCAATTTTTTCTGTTCTATTCCTGTAAACATGTCCATATGAGATGCAATTACGACTAGGGAAATATAGGAGATCTTAGTTATGTGGATGCACTAGGTCCACAGCTGGGACTTTGTGTATGTTCTCCAAAGGCGTTTGTCGAGTGTTCATTAAGAAAGTTTTTGTACAACTTTCTGAACAAACTCCTTAAGAAAAGTTCCCTATGAAAGAATCCTTTGAAGCATCTGGTCGCCACGAGTATTTTAACTAATTGTAGAGCCAAAACGGACTCCGTATGAGTTAGATATGCAGTTTCAGTAAACATTGCGCAAAACTGATTCTGAATGACAGTTACAGAATAGTTCTTGTTTACGTGGATTCCATTTTTTCTGTTCTATACCCCTAAACATGTCCATATGAGATGCAATTACATCTAGGGAAATATAGGAGATTTTAGTTATGGTGATGCACTAGGTCCACAGTTGGGACTTTGTGTATGTTCTCCAAAGGCGTTTGTCGAGTGTTCATTAAGAAAGTTTCTATACAACTTTCTGAACGAACTCCTTAAGAGAACTTCTCCAAAAGTTCCCTACTGGTAGTATACTTTGAAGCATATGGTTTTCACGAGTTTTTTGACTACTTGTGGAGGCAAAACGGACTCCGTATGAGTCAGATATCCATGTTTCAGTTAACACCGCGCAAAATTGATTCCGAAAGATATATACCAGTTCTTGTGTGTTAGATTCAATTTTTCCGGTTCTATTTCCCTAAACATCTCCATATGAGATGCAATTACGTCTACGGAAATGCAGGAGACATTAGTTATGGTGATTCACTAGGTCCACGGCTGGGACTTTGTGTATGTTCTCCAAAGGCGTTTGTGAAGTGTCCATTAGGAAAGTTTCTGTACAAGTTTTGGAACGAACTCCTTAAGGAAAATTCTCCAAAAGTTCCCTACAAAAGAATCTTTGGAAGCACCTGGTCATCATGAGCGTTTTGACTACATGTGGAGCCTAAACGGACTCGGTATTATTCAGATATCCACGTTTCACTTAGCACTGCGCAAAACTTATTCCGAACGACAGTTACACACTAGTTCTTGTGTAGTTGGATTCGATTTTTTCCATTCCATTTCCTTAAACATCACCATATGAGATGCAATTGCGTTTAGGGAAATGCAGGGACCTTAGTTATGATGATGCATTCAGTCCACAGCTGGGACTTTGTGTATGTTCTCTAAAGGCGTTTGTCAAGTGTTCATTAAGAAAGATCTGTACAAGTTTCTGAACGAACTCCTTAAGAAAGGTTCTCCAAAAGTTCCCTACGAAACAATATTTTGAAACGTCTGGTCATCACGAGTATTTTAACTACTTGTAGAGTCAAAACGGACTCTGTATGAGTTAGATATGCAGTTTTAGTAAACATTGCGCAAAACTGATTATGAATGACAGTTATAGACTAGTTCTTGTGTAGTTGGATTTGATTTTTTCCGTTCTATTCCTCTAAACATGTCCATATGAGATGCAATTATGTCTAGGGAAATATAGGAGATCGTAGTTATGGTGATGCACTAGGTCCAGTTCTCCAAAGGCGTTTGTCGAGTGTTCATTAAGAAAGTTTTTGTACAAGTTTCTGAACGAACTGCATAAGAAATGTTCTCCAAAATTCCCTACGAAAGAACTCATTGAAGTGTCTGGTTTTCAAGAGTATTTTAACTACTTGTAGAACCAAAACGGACTCTGAATGAGTTAGATATGCAGTTTCAGTTAACACCGTGCAAAACTGATTCTGAATGACAGTTACAGACTAGTTCTTGTGTAGTTGGATTCAATTTTTTCTATTCTATTCCCCTAAACTTGTCCATATGAGATGCAATTATGTCTAGAGAAATATAGGAGATCTTAGGTGTGGTGATGCACTAGGTCCACAGCTGGGACTTTGTGTATGTTCTCAAAAGGCGTTTGTCGAGTGTTCATTAAGAAAGTTTCTATACAACTTTCTGAATGAACTCCTTAAGAGAAGTTCTCCACAAGTTCCCTACTGGTACAATAATTTGAAGCATATGGTCATCATGAGTTTTTTGACTACTTGTGCAGGCAAAACAGACTCCGTATGAGTCCGATATCCATGTTTCAGTTAACACCACGCAAAATTGATTCCGAAAGTTATACGCCAGGTCTTGTGTATTTGCATTCAATTTTTCTGGTTCTATTTCCCTAAACATCTCCATATGAGATGCAATTACGTCTAGGGAAATGTAGGAGACGTTAGTTATGGTTATTCACTAGGTCCACGGCTGGGACTTTGTGTATGTTCTCCCAAGGCATTTGTCGAGTGTTCATTAAGAAAGTTTCTGTACAAGTTTTGGAACGAAGACCTTAAGGAAAATTCTCCAAAAGTTCCCTACAGAAGAATCCTTTGAAGCGCCTGGTTGTCACGAGCATTTTGACTACTTGTGGAGCCAAAACGGACTCTGTATTAGTCAGATATCCACGTTTCACTTAGCACTGCGCAAAACTTATTCCGAACGAAAGTTAGACACTAGTTCTTGTGTAGTTGGATTCGATTTTTTCCGTTCTATTTACTTAAACATCTCCATATGAGTTGCAATTATGTCTAGGGAAATGCAGGAGACCTTAGTTATGATGATGCACTAGGTTCACAGCTGGGACTTTGCGTATGTTCTCCAAAGGCGTTTGTCGAGTGTTCATTAAGAACGTTTTTGTACAAGTTTTTGAACGAACTCCTTAAGAAAAGTTCTCCGAAAGTTCCCTACGAAAGAATCCTTTGAACCGTCTGGTCATCACGAGTATTTTAACTACTTGTAGAGCCAAAACGGACTCCGTATGAGTTAGATATGTAGTTTCAGTTAACACTGCACAAAACTTGTAACATCCCAAATTTTCAATTTGGAATGTTATACATAGATCATTAACTGCATATCATATTTTATTGCATATTCGTTTTGCGATCCTCGAAATTCTAAGCAACTCAAGGACCCACGGAGAGGGTTGTGGATTTCACCGTTTTCGTATTTGAATTTTATCAAATATCGATACGAGGATCATTTGTTTTAAATAATTTTTCTCTCCGAAAATATTTCATACAAACATATAAGAGAGGGGATAATAGGACTTCCCCAAAAATAATGAAATATTGGAGGGAAAGTATTAAAAACAAATAAACATTTTTATTTGGGATTTTATTGCTATTTTATTTGCATAGGAAAAATACGCATTTTTCAAAATTGCATTTTAGGCCCAAATAAATGTTCACCTTGTCCGGCATATATTTAGAGGACGGGGAAAATTTATTTTGAGATTTTTGGAGTCCGTTTAGTATTTCTTTTATTCGTTTTTCTGAACAGAATTATTTAAAAAAAAAGTCAACCGACTTACCGAGCCGTGTCCGACCTGGACACTGCGCTCGGGCGGCTTTATAAGCCCACGAGGCCGCCCCGCCGCAGCCATCCCAGCCCCGCGAAACCCTAGCCGCCTCGAGCCCGCCGCCGCCGCCGCCACCGCCGCCGCCGCGCCAGCCGCCGCCGCCGCCCGCGTCACGCCGCCCGCACCGCGCCGTTGCCCGCTACGCCGCCCGCCGGAGTGCCTCGCCTCGCCGGAATCCGAGCCGCCGCCGACGGATCTCGCCGTTCGGTCTTTTTCAGTTTTTTTTAGGTAAAACTCGGTTTTTTTTAAACCCTAGTTTTTTTCTTTTAGATCGGTTCGTTCGGTTTTCCGTCGGTTTAGTTATTTAGCGAACGCCCGTTCGTACGTTTGTTTTAACGAACGGTTTTCACCGTTTAACCACAGACAGCGAACGTTCGTTCGTTAGCCTGTTCGTCAGTTTTTCTTTTTCTTGGGTTTTCGCGATTATTTTCGATCGCGATTTCTGATCCGATTTTCGTTTTAGTTTAACTTTTCGCTCGTTTGTCGGAATCAGGCGATTCAAGCGCCTAGATCTTCGTCTCGAAGCCCTCTTTCCGTTTAGCCAACTTGAACAAGATTTTGGTACAGTAAAATTTGACTTTAGTCCAGATTAGTAAACGGATCTTGTTTCTTTCGCAGTTTGAGTTTCGTTGCTCCGTTTGATTTGAGTCTTTTTGCAAACTGGAGATCTTAGGTTGAACTTTTTGGTTAAATCATCTCATTTGAGTTTTACCCGTGCATCTTTGCTTGATTGCTTATGTATGCTATTGTTTGTTTGCGATAGAATTCCCGGAGTGCGAAGCGTGCTACTACGAGTCTCTAGGTTTTGCGGATCGTCAGCAAGGCAAGTAACACATTGATCATACTCTTTTCATACCCAGTTTTTATGCATTAGTGGAATCCTCAAACATTGCATGGTTAGGATGTAATTAACTTGTGGGTATTGGGAAGTAGTTGATGAGGTAGAACCTATTGCCCTGTTTATTATCAAACCTTTGGGAGTTACTTCTGCGTTATGCTTATATTGCCATGCTATGCTCGTAGACGTGGTCTGGGTGAGTGAATCCATGACAGATGTGAGATTGTTAATTTATGGTTCAACTTAAGGTGGCAACTTTAATACACATCTGGGTGGATTGCTTGGGGCACCTGGAGAACCCAGTGCTTGCCCAAGGGAATCCCGGAGTACCCGTGTGATTACCCTAGGTCCGCCACCCAGGCTCAAAGGGAACTGAGATATTTCATGCTAGAAACTTTTGTGTGCAGCCGCAAGCTATTATGGGCTCTAGCATAGTTGAGTATGTTGCATGACCTCTTCCAGTGGTAGGCTAGCAGATGTAGGGGATGTAGGTTGGTACTGTCTACCCAGGGTTAGAGTTAATGCTTCTGAAAGACTGTGTCTCGGTCATCCGTTTCTCAAACAGCATGAAGTGTGAGAAATCCAACGGAGGCGATCGAGTCTTGCGGGGAAAAGTGCGCAAACCTCTGCAGAGTGTACAATCTAATCATGGTTAGCCGTGTCCCCGGTTATGGACATCTTGAGTATCTAGTATTTGGATTATCACACGTATCTCATCACTCTAATTTAATATGTTGGGTTGATAATTACTTTTAATTGGGATTGAGTTGGAGGTACCTTCTCAATGTTTTTCAACCACCATGATAGTTAAATAAAATCTATTCCTTTGTTGTAGGGAAAAATTGGCTTTTCGCAAAAACCATATAACCATAGAGCCTTTCCACCAGCCAAATATGCATGTAGTGATAGCATTATTCTGTTCTTGCTCTACTGTGTTATATTGCCAGCATATTCCATGTGCTGACCCGTTTCGGGCTGCAATGTATTATGTTGCAGACTTTTCATACGAAGAGTAAGGTGCGCTAGGTCATTGTCGTGCACTCAGCTGTGCCGTTGTAGTTGATGGACTCACTTTATCTTCCAAGCTTTCGGCTGTTATCTAAATTAGATGGCCTTAAGCCATATTTATTGTAATAAGTTCCCATTTGAGACATTCGATGTAATAAGTGTGTGATTGCACTCTGTTATAAATCCTTCGAGTACTGTGTGTGTCAGCATTACCGATCCAGGGATGACACTTATGCACAGAGACTTCGATCCATTCGGGTCGGGTCGCTACAAGATGGTATCAGAGCACACGCTGACTGTAGGACACGACCACTAAGAAAAGCCATAGGTCACTCCTCTCTACTCATTTCTGACTCTCTCCATCTTCTACTCTCTAGGATGGCGAACTCAAGGAACAAGTTTACACAACCAGATGAAGACACACCTTTTGGACGACACTTGAAGGAAGTCACTAGGTACCTGAACATCGGAATACCAAGCTTCACCGGGACCTACACCGCCACCATACCAGAAGAGGAGCGTTGGATGATTCGAGTTCAAGTTCCAGGAAGGACATTCACGCTAGTTACTGAGCCCATAGAGTTTTCCTTTGATGCACCAACCTGGAGTCTAGGAAAGAGTATGGCAGCCCACATCACCATGGGACGCATTGGAGAAGTTTACCACAAGGATCTTAAGGACACCATCTACCAGATATGTGGACACCGAGATGAGCAATGGGAGATGATCAGCACCAGGAGGGACAGGTCCATTGCAGCTTTCATCCAGGAGTTAAACCAGCACATTCGTCGACAGGAGAACCAGATGTGTGCAAGCATGATAGACCTAAAGAAGGTGATGACCAGGAACATGGAGCTAGAAGAGGAACTCAAGTCTACACGCGATGGATACGAAGAGGAAATCGCAGTACTAGTGGAGAAGAATGACGACCTGACCAGGAAGCTAGGAGTATTCCTGGGAGACCCCGCGCCAGGAGGAGAAGACGACAAACCCGAGGAAATTCATTCTGAAAACTACATCATCATCGACGACATTGACTCCGACCCCGACATTAGTGATGATGATTATGAAGACGAAGCCGGAGCGGATATCATGGAGTCTTCCACCGATCAAAATTTCTAGATGACCACCATATGATTAGTAGTCTTCCCCCATGTAAATAGTAGTAGTCCGAGCACTGTAACGATAGTTAGACCGTATGTATGCCCTTGCTTGATTGATTGAGTGATATGATTGTGTTTGTCTCATGTGCATATGGGTAGTGCTTTCTCACTAGACCTCTGCTCTATCCTAATCTCTTCCCTCTAAACCCATCAGATGCCTCCGAGACGTGACACCGGAATTGCCTTCCCACCGGAGCTCACTCAGTTGATCCAGCAGCAGAATGCCTTGATGCAGATGTTAGTTCAGAACCAAGGCAACATCAACAATCCACCACCACCACCCCCAGTTGACCACTTAGCCCGTTTTCTAAGGTTGAATCCGCCGGTGTTTTCTAGCAGCACCGAGCCGATTGTTGCTGATGATTGGCTCCGCAAGATTGGAAGGGAACTGATCACCGCAGGTTGCACAGATGCTGAGAAGGTGCGTTTTGCCGCACATCAATTGGATGGACCCGCAGCCTCATGGTGGGAGAATTACACAGCCACTTTCCCCATAGCCAATATCACTTGGGAGCAGTTTCAGCAGGCCTTCCGCACCGCCCATGTCTCAGCTGGAGCCATGAGTATGAAGAAGCGTGAGTTCCGCAATTTGCGCCAGGGGAATCGTACTGTGGTGCAGTACGTGGATGAGTTCAGCAAGTTAGCTCGTTACGCCCCGGATGATGTGGCCACAGATGCCGCGAAGCAGGAGAAGTTCCTTGAAGGACTGAATGATGAGCTGAGTATGCCATTGATGGTGGCAACATTCACCAACTACCAGGAGCTGGTAGACCGGGCTCTCATGATTGAAGGCAAGCAGCAGCAGATAGAGAGCCGCAAAAGGAAGTATGGACAAGGGAAGTACAATTCAGGAGCCCAGCAGAAGCCCCGCTATTCCCCGTACTCGGGAGGACACACTCATCATACCCATGGAGGACATAACCATGGAGGCCATTCTCACAATGGAGGAAATTCACACAACCATAATGGCTCTAAGAATGGTAATGGGAATGGAGGAAACAACAGTCAGAACCGTTGCAACCCAGCAACCCCCGCCAAGAAGGATCTGAGTCACATTACTTGTTTCAAGTGCGGGAAGACCGGACACTACGCCACTGAGTGTCCTGAGGCAAAGGATGGTAATGGCAATGGAAGCTCAGGAAAGAAGCCCAATCCCTTCACTAGAGGCCAGGTGAATCACATCAATGTGGAGGAAGTTGGCGAACAGCCTGACGCAGTTATTGGTAAGTTTTTGATTAATGCATTTACAGCCCTTGTTCTTTTTGACACTGGTGCATCGCATTCATACATATCAAGGGGATTTGTGGACAAGTTTAAGTTGCCAACTGTAGCCCTTAGGTCACCCATGCTAGTAAGCTCACCAGGAGCAGAGTATATGGCCAGCCGATGGTGTGATCGGTTACCCTTAACCATTGGTAGCCATGTATTTCCCTCAAACTTAATAATTTTGGAGTCACAAGGATTGGATATAATACTAGGCATGGATTGGTTGTCGAAGTATGGAGGAAACATTGACTGTACAAGTAGGTCAATTTTGCTCACCACCCCGTAGGGAAAAAGGATCAAGTATGTATCCAGGCATTCGCCAAGGAGAACCCAAGTAAATTCTCTCTCAGGAGTTGTTTAGGAGGAAGTGCTAGTAGTGAAGGATTACCCGGATGTATTTCCAGAGGAGCTACCAGGCATGCCGCCAGATCGGGATATCGAGTTTTTGATAGAACTGTTGCAAGGCACCGGGCCTATGTCGAAGAGACCATACCGGATGCCCGCCAATGATCTGGAGGAGATCAAGAAGCAGATCAAGGAGTTATTGGAGAAAGGTTACATTCGACGAAGTTCATCACCGTGGGGAGCACCAGTGCTTTTAGTTGAGAAGAAGGATGGATCATTGAGAATGGTTGTTGATTATCATGCACTGAATGAAGTGACGATCAAGAACAAGTACCCACTGCCGATGATTAATGATTTGTTTGATCAGTTGCAAGGAGCTAAAGTATTCTCTAAGATCGATCTGAGATCAGGATACCACCAGTTAAAAATCCGGGAACAGGATATACCTAAGACAGCCTTCACCACCAGGTATGGGCTATATGAGTATACGGTTATGGCATTTGGATTAACTAATGCCCCTGCCTATTTTATGAGTATGATGAATAAAGTGTTCATGGAGTTCTTGGATAAGTTTGTCGTAGTATTCATTGATGATATCTTGGTAGACTCGAAGAATGAAGAGGAGCACAAGGAACATTTGCGTTTGGTTCTCGAGAAGCTCAGGGAACATCAGTTGTATGCCAAGTTCAGCAAATGTGAGTTTTGGTTGAAGGAAGTTGGATTTCTTGGACATGTTATATCAGGAGAAGGTATAGCAGTAGACCCCACCAAGGTTCAGTCAGTCACTGAGTGGTTGGCACCCACCTCAGTTGGAGAGATCCGCAGCTTTCTTGGACTTGCAGGATATTATCGGAGATTTATTGAGAATTTTTTGAAGATTGCGAAGCCTATGATGGAGTTACTGAAGGACACCAAATTCAAATGGACAGATGAATGTGAGGCAAGTTTTCATGAGCTGAAGAAACGTTTGACTACAGCCCCAGTGCTGATTCTGCCGGATATACGCAAGGACTTCCAAGTGTATTGTGATGCATCACGCTTAGGACTTGGAGGTGTACTTATGCGGGACGGAAAAGTTGTCTCATATGCCTCACGTCAGCTTCGACCACATGAGTTGAATTATGCCACGCATGATTTGGAGTTAGCAGCTGTAGTTCATGCACTCAAGACCTGGAGACATTTTCTTATTGGGAATCGTTGTGATGTGTACACGGATCATAAGAGTTTGAAGTACATTTTCACACAGAAGGAGCTAAATCTCAGGCAGAGGAGATGGTTGGAGCTTATAAAGGATTATGACATGAAGTTGCATTATCACCCAGGAAAGGCCAATGTCGTAGCAGACGCTTTGAGCCGGAAGAGTTATGTCAATACCCTCATACGCGGAGGATTACCAAAGGAGTTAGCCAAAAATCTCAGGGAGTTTCGTTTGGAGATAGTCCCTAGAGGTTTTGTCGCAGCAATGGAGGTAACGTCAACATTATTGGGAAAAATTCGAGCAGCTCAGAAAGATGATAAGGAAATTGCTGAGATAAAGGAGAGGATGAGCAAAGGAAAAGCCAAAGGTTTTCGTGAGGATGAGGACGACACTTTGTGGTTTGAGGACCGTGTTTATGTACCCAATAATGCGGAGATCAGGAAGTTGATACTACAGGAAGCTCATGACTCGCCATACTCGATACACCCCGGAAACACCAAGATGTATTTGGATCTGAAGGAGCGTTTCTGGTGGACTGGTATGAAGATGGACATTGCCGGGTATGTAGCCGTATGTGATGTATGTTAGAGAGTGAAGGCAGAACATCAGAAGCCAGCAGGATTACTGCAGCCTATGCCGATACCCGAATGGAAGTGGGATAAGCTTGGCATGGATTTCATCACCGGATTACCCAGGACCCGATCGGGATATGACTCTATCTGGGTAGTAGTGGATCGTTTGACCAAAGTGGCTCACTTTATCCCAGTGAAAACCACCTATACGAGTGCAAAGTTGGCCAAGATATATATGACCAAGATCGTATGTCTGCATGGAGTTCCGAGGACCATCGTATCAGATAGAGGAACACGGTTTACTTCAAAGTTTTTGCACCAGCTGCACCAGACTTTGGGAACCAGGCTAGAGTTTAGTACAGCCTTTCATCCGCAGACTGATGGACAGACCGAGAGGGTCAACCAGATTCTGGATGACATGTTGAGAGCTTGTGCCCTAGATTACGGATCGAGTTGGGATGACAATTTGCCCTACGCGGAGTTCTCATACAACAACAGTTACCAAGCCAGTTTGAAGATGGCACCATTCGAGGCCCTGTATGGACGAAGGTGCAGAACACCGTTGATGTGGGATGAAGTTGGAGACCGTCAGTTGTTTGGACCAGATTTGATTAAAGAGTCTGAAGAGAAGGTTAAGTTAATACGAGAAAGACTGAAGGTAGCTCAGTCCAAACAAAAGAGTTATGCAGATTCGAAGCGCAAGGAGGTAGTCTATGAAATCGGAGACAGAGCATATCTTCGTGTGTCACCTCTGCGAGGAGTAAAACGCTTTGGAGTTAAGGGAAAGTTAGCCCCGAGATTTGTGGGACCATACAGAGTATTGGAACGTATGGGTGAAGTTGCCTACAAATTGGAGTTACCCAACGGACTATCACGAGTTCATGATGTGTTTCACGTTTCCCAGTTGAAGAGGTGCCATGCAGAGATGGCCGATATTCCTCTGAGAGATACAGTACCCCTAGAAGCAATTCAATTGGATAGTGATCTGACCTACGAGGACAAACCCGTCAAGATTCTCGAGTTTGCCAGCCGAGTTACTCGCAGCAAGGCTATCAAGTTTTGCAAAGTTCAGTGGAGCCACCATACCGAGGATGAAGCCACCTGGGAACGAGAGGATGATCTACGCAAAGACCACCCACATCTGTTTTCTAGCCAACCCGAATCTCGAGGGCGAGATTCATCTTAAGGGGGGGGGGGTAGGTTTGTAACATCCCAAATTTTCAATTTGGAATGTTATACATAGATCATTCACTGCATATCATATTTTATTGCATATTCGTTTTGCGATCCTCGAAATTCTAAGCAACTCAAGGACCCACGGAGAGGGTTGTGGATTTCACCGTTTTCGTATTTGAATTTTATCAAATATCGATACGAGCATCATTTGTTTTAATTAATTTTTCTCTCTGAAAATATTTCATACAAAAATATAAGAGAGGGGATAATAGGACATCCCCAAAAATAATGAAATATTGGAGGGAAAGTATTAAAAACAAATAAACATTTTTATTTGGGATTTTATTGCTATTTTATTTGCATAGGAAAAATACGCATTTTTCAAAATTGCATTTTAGGCCCAAATAAATGTTTACCTTGTCCGGCATATTTTTAGAGGACGGGGAAAATTTATTTTGGGATTTTTGGAGTCCGTTTAGTATTTCTTTTATTCATTTTTCTGAGCGGAATTATTTAAAAAAAAAAGTCAACCGACTTACCGGGGCGTGTCCGACCTGGACACTGCGCCCGGGCGGCTTTATAAGCCCGCGAGGCCGCCCCGCCGCAGCCCACCCCAGCCCCGCGAAACCCTAGCTGCCTCGAGCCCGCCGCCGCCGCCGCCGCCGCCCGCGTCGCGCCGCCCACCGCTCCGCAGCCCGCGCCGTGCCGTTGCCCACTCCGCCGAGCCGCCGCCCGCCGGAGTGCCTCGCCTCACCGGAATCCGAGCCGCCGCCGACGGATCTCGCCGTTCGGTCTTTTTCGGTTTTTTTTAGGTAAAACTCGGTTTTTTTAAAACCCTAGTTTTTTTCTTTTAGATCGGTTCGTTCGGTTTTCCGTCGGTTTAGTTATTTAGCGAACGCCCGTTCGTACATTCGTTTTAACGAACGGTTTTCACCGTTTAACCATAGACAGCGAACGTTCGTTCGTTAGCCTGTTCGTCAGTTTTTCTTTTTCTCGGGTTTTTGCAATTATTTTCGATCGCGATTTCTGATCCGATTTTCGTTTTAGTATAACTTTTCGCTCGTTTGTTGGAATCAGGCGATTCAAGCACCTAGATCTTCGTCTCGAAGCCCTCTTTCCGTTTAACCAACTTGAACAAGATTTTGGTACTGTAAAATTTGACTTTAGTCCAGATTAGTAAACGGATCTTGTTTCTTTCGCAGTTTGAGTTTCGTTGCTCCCTTTGATTTGATTCTTTTTGCAAACCGGAGTTCTTAGATTGAACTTTCTGGTTAAATCATCTCATTTGAGTTTTACCCGTGCATCTTTGCTTGATTACTTATGTATGCTATTGTTTGTTTGCGATAGAATTCCCGGTGTGCGAAGAGTGCTACTACGAGTCTCTAGGTTTTGTGGATCGTCAGCAAGGCAAGTAACACATTGATCATACTCTTTTCATACCCAGTTTTTAGGCATTAGTTCCAATCCTCAAACATTGCATGGTTAGGATGTAATTAACTTGTGGGTATTGGGAAGTAGTTGATGAGGTAGAACCTATTGCCCTGTTTATTATCAAACCTTCGGGAGTTACTTCTGCGTTATGCTTATATTGCCATGCTATGCTCGTAGACGTGGTCTGGGTGAGTGAATCCATGACAGATGTGAGATTGTTAATTTATGGTTCAACTTAAGGTGGCAACTTTAATACACATCTGGGTGGATTGCTTGGGGCACCTGGAGAACCCAGTGCTTGCCCAAGGGAATCCCGGGAATTGCATCTAGGGAATTGCAGGAGACATTAGTTATGGTGATTCACTAGGTCCACGGCTCGGACTTTGTGTATGTTCTCCAAAGGCGTTTGTCGACTATTCATTAAGAAAGTTTCTGTACAAGTTTTGGAACGAACTCCTTAAGGAAAATTCTCTAAAAGTTCCCTACAAAAGAATCCTTTGATGCACCTGGTCGTCATGAGCGTTTTGACTACTTGTGGGGCCAAAACGGACTCTGTATTATTCACATATCCATGTTTCACTTAGCACTGCGCAAAACTTATTCCGAACGACAGTTACACACTAGTTCTTGTGTAGTTGGATTCGATTTTTTCCATTCCATTTCCTTAAACATCTCCATATGAGATGCAATTGCATCAAGGGAAATGCAGGGACCTTAGTTATGATGATGCATTAAGTCCACAGCTGGGACTTTGTGTATGTTCTCTAAAGGCGTTTGTCGAGTGTTCATTAAGAAAGTTTTTGTGCAAGTTTCTGAATGAACTCCTTAAGAAAAGTTTTCCAAAAGATCCCTACGACAGAATCTTTTGAAACGTCTGGTCATCACGAGTATTTTAAGTACTTGTAGAGCCAAAACGGACTCCGTATGAGTTAGATATGCAGTTTTATTTAACATTGCGCAAAACTGATTATGAATGGCAGTTACAGACTAGTTCTTGTGTAGTTTGATTTGATTTTTTCTGTTCTATTCCTCTAAACATGTCCATATGAGATGCAATTACATCTTGGGAAATATAGGAGATCTTAGTTACGGTGATGCACTAGGTCCACAGCAGGAACTTTGTGTATGTTCTCCAAAGGCATTTGTCGAGTGTTCATTAAGAAAGTTTTTGTACAAGTTTCTGAATGAACTCCTTAAGAAATGTTCTCCAAAAGTTCGCTACGAAAGAATCCGTTGAAGTGTTTGGTCGTCACGAGTATTTTAACTACTTGTAGACCCAAAACGGACTCCGTATGAGTTAGATACGCAGTTTCAGTTAACACCGCGCAAAACTGATTCTGAATGACAGTTACAGACTAGTTCTTGTGTAGTTGGATTCGATTTTTTCTATTCTATTGCCCTAAACTTGTCCATATGAGATGCAATTACGTCCACGGAAATATAGGAGATCTTAGGTATGGTGATGCACTAGGTCCACAGCTGGGACTTTGTGTATGTTCTCCAAAGGCATTTGTCGAGTGTTCATTAAGAAAGTTTCTATACAACTTTCTGAATGAACTCCTTAAGATAAGTTCTCCAAAAGTTAACTACTGGTACTATAATTTGAAGCATATGGTCATCATGTGTTTTTTAATTACTTGTGGAGCCAAAATGGACTACGTATGAGTCATATATCCATGTTTCAGTTAACACCGCGCAAAATTGGTTCCGAAAGTTATATACCAGTTCTTGTGTGTTTAGATTCATTTTTTCCAGTTCTATTTCACTAAACATCTCCATATGAGATGCAATTACGTCTAGGAAAATGCAGGAGACAGTAGTTATGGTGATTCACTAGGTCCACGGCTCGGACTTTGTGTATGGTCTGCAAAGGCGTTTGTCGAGTATTCATTAAGAAAGTTTCTGTACAAGTTTTGGAACGAACTCCCCATGGAAAATTCTCTAAAATTTCCCTACGAAAGAATCCTTTGAAGCGTCTGGCCATCACAAGTATTTTATCTACTTGTAGAGCCAAAACAGACTCCGTATGAGTTAGATATGTTGTTTTAGTTAACACTGCGCAAAACTGATTCTGAATGACAGTTACAGATTAGTTCATGGGTAGTTGGATTTGATTTTTTCTGTTCTATTCCTCTAAACATGTCCATATGAGATGCAATTACGTCTAGGGAAATATAGGAGATCTTAGTTATGGTGATGCACTAGGTCCACAGCTGGAACTTTGTGTATGTTCTCCAAAGGCGTTTGTCAAGTGTTCATTAAGAAAGTTCCTGTACAAGTTTCTGAACGAACTCCTTAAGAAAAGTTCTCTAAAAGTTCCCTACAAAAGAATCCTTTGAAGCACCTGGTCATCATGAGTGTTTTGACTACTTGTGGAGCCAAAACGGACTCTGTCTTATTCAGATATCCATGTTTCACTTAGCACTGCGCAAAACTTATTCCGAACGACAGTTACACACTAGTTCTTGTGTAGTTGGATTCAATTTTTTCAATTCTATTCCCCTAAACATGTCCATATGAGATGAAATTATGCCTAGCGAAATATAGGAGATCTTAGTTAGGGTGATGCACTAGGTCCACTGCTGGGACTTTGTGTGTGTTCTCCGAAGGCGTTTGTCAAGTGTTCATTAAGAAAGTTTCTATACATCTTTCTGAATGAACTCCTTAAGAGAAGTTCTCCAAAAGTTCACTACTGGTAGTATGCTTTGAAGAACATGCTCGTCACAAGTTTTTTGACCACTTGTGGAGCCAAAACGGACTCCGTATGAGTCAGATATCCATTTTTCAGTTAACACCGCGCAAAATTGATTCCGAAAGTTATAGACCAGTTCTTATGTTTTTGGATTCAATTTTTCCGGTTCTGTTTCCCTAAACATCTCCATATGAGATGCAATTACGTCTAGGGAAATGCAGGAGATGTTAGCTACGGTGATTCACTAGGTCCACGGCTGGGACTTTGTCTATGTTCTCCAAAGGCGTTTGTCGAGTGTTCACTAAGAAAGTTTCTTTAAAAGTTTCGGAACGAACTCCTTAAGGAAAATTCTAAAAAAGTTCCCTACAAAAGAATCCTTTGAAGCGCCTGGTCGTCATGAGCATTTTGACTAATTGTGGAGCCAAAACGGACTCTTTATTAGTCAGATATCCACGTTTCACTTAGCACTGCGCAAAACTTGTTCCGAACGACAGTTACACACTAGTTCTTGTGTAGTTGGATTAGATTTTATCCGTTCTATTTCCTTAAACTTCTCCATATGAGTTGCAATTGCATCTAGGGAAATGCAGGAGACCTTCGATATGATGATGCAATAGGTCCAGTGCTGGGACTTTGTGTATGTTCTCCAAAGGCGTTTGTCGAGTGTTCATTAAGAAAGTTTTTGCACAAGTTTCTGAACGAACTCCATAAGAAAAGTTCTCCAAAAGTTCCCTATGAAAGAATCCTTTGAAGCGTCTGGTTATCTAAAGTATTTTAACTACTTGTAGAGCCAAAACGGACTCCGTATGAGTTAGATATGCAGTTTCAGTTAACACTGCACAAAACTGAATCTGAATGACAGTTACAGACTAGTTCTTGTGTAGTTGGATTCAATTCTTTCTATTCTATTCCTCTAAACATGTCCATATGAGATGCAATTACGACTAGGGAAATATAGGAGATCTTAGTTATGGTGATGCACTAGGTCAACAGCTGGGACTTTGTGTATGTTCTCCAAAGGCGTTTGTCGAGTGTTCATTAAGAAAGTTTTTGTACAAGTTTCTGAACGAACTCCTTAAGAAAAGTTCTCCAAAAGTTTGCTACGAAAGAATCCTTCGTAACGTCTGGTCGTCACGAGTATTTTAACTAGTTGTAGAGCCAAAACGGACTCCGTATGAGTTAGATATGTGGTTTTAGTAAACACTGCGCAAAACTAATTCTGAATGACAGTTACAAACTAGTTCTTGTGTAGTTGGATTCGATTTTTTCTGTTCTATTCCCCTAAACATGTCCATATGAGATGCAATTACATCTAGGGAAATATAGGAGATCTTAGTTATGATCATGCACTAGGTCCACAGCTGGGTCTTTGTGTATGTTCTCCAAAGGCGTTTGTCGAGTGTTCATTAAGAAAGTTTCTACACAACTTTCAAAATGAACTCAAGAGAAGTTCTCCAAAAGTTCCCTACTGGTAGTAGACTTTGAAGCATATGGTCTTCATGAGTTTTTTGACTACTTGTGGTGCCAAAACGGACGCCGTATGAGTCAGATATCCATGTTTTATTTAACACCGCGCAAAATTGATTCCGAAAGTTATATACCAGTTCTTGTGTGTTTAGATTCAATTTTTCCGGTTCTATTTCTCTAAACATCTCCATATGATATGCAATTACGTCTAGGGAAATGCAGGAGACATTAGTTATGGTGATTCACTAGGTCCACGGCTGGGACTTTGTGTACGTTCTCCAAAGGCGTTTGTCGAGTGTTCATTAAGAAAGTTTCTGTACAAGTTCTGCAACAAACTCCTTAAGGAAAATTCTCCAAAAGTTCCCTACAAAAGAATCCTTTGAAGCACCTGGTCGTCATGAGCGTTTTGACTACATGTGGAGCAAAAATGGACTCTGTATTAGTCAGATATTCATGTTTCACTTAGCACTGCGCAAAACTTATTCCGAACGACAGTTACACACTAGTTCTTGTGTAGTTGGATTCGATTTTTTCCATTCCATTGCCTTAAACAGCTCCATATGAGATGCAATTGCGTCTAGGGAAATGCAGGGACCTTAGTTATGATGATGCACTAGGTCCACAGCTGGGACTTTGTGTATGTTCTCTAAGGGCGTTTGCCGAGTGTTCATTAAGAAAGTTTTTGTACAAGATTCTAAACGAACTCCTTAAGAAAAGTTCTCCAAAAGTTCCCTATGAAAGTATCTTTTGAAGCATCTGGTCATCACGAGTTTTTTGACTACTTGTAGAGCCAAAACAGACTATGTATGAGTTAGATATGCAGTTATAGTTAACACTGCGCAAAATAGATACCGAAAGTTATAGGCCAGTTCTTGTGTATTTGGATTCAATTTTCCGGTTCTATTTCCCTAAACATCTCCATATCAGATGCAATTATGTCTATGGAAATGCAGGAGACCTTAGTTATGGTGATTCACTAGGTCCACGGCTGGGACTTTGTGTATGTTCTCCAAAGGCGTTTGTCGAGTGTTCATTAAGAAAGTTTCTGTACAAGTTTTGAAATGTACTCCTTAAGGTTAATTCTCCAAAAGTTCCCTACAAAAAATCCTTTGAAGCACCTGGTCGTCACGAGCATTTTGACTACTTGTGGGGCCAAAAGGGACTGTGTATTAGTCAGATATCTGTGTTTCACTTAGCACTGCGCAAAACTTATTGCGAACGACAGTTACACACTTGTTCTTGTGTAGTTGGATTCGATTTTTTCCATTCAATTTCCTTAAACATCTCCATATGAGATGCAATTGCGTCTAGGGAAATGCAGGAGACCTTAGTTATGATGATGCACTAGGTCCACAGCTGGGACTTTGTGTATGTTCTCTAAAGGCGTTTGTCGAGTGTTCATTAAGAAAGTTTTTGTACAAGTTTCTGAATGAACTCCGTAAGAAAAGTTCTCCCAAAGTTCCCTACGAAAGAATCTTTGGAAGCGTCTGGTCATCACGAGTATTTTAACTACTTGTAGAGCCAAAACGGCTCCGTATGTGTTAGATATGCGGTTTTTGTTAACACTGCGCAAAACTGATTCTGAATGACAGTTACAGACTAGTTCTTGTGTAGTTGGATTCGATTTTTTCTGTTCTATTCCCCTAAACATGTCCATATGAGATGTAATTATGTCTTGGGAAATATAGGATATCTTAGTTATGGTGATGCAATAGGTCCACTGCTGGTACTTTGTGTATGTTCTCCGAAGGCGTGTGTCGAGTGTTCATTAAGAAAGGTTCTATACAACTTTCTGAATGAAATCCTTAAGAGAAGTTCTCCAAAGGTTAACTACTGGTAGTATGCTTTGAAGCACATGGTCGTCACGAGTTTTTTGACTACTTGTGGAGCCAAAACGAACTCCGTATGAGTCAGATATCCATTTTTCAGTTAACAACGCGCAAAATTGATTCCGAAAGTTACAGACCAGTTCTTGTGTATTTGGATTCAATTTTTCCGGTTCTATTTCCCTAAACTTCTTCATATGAGATGCAATTACGTCTAGGGAAATGCAAGAGACATTAGTTATGGTGATTCACTAGGTCCACGGCTGGGACTTTGTGTATGTTCTCCAAAGGCGTTTGTCGAGTGTTCATTTAGAAAGTTTCTGTACAAGTTTTGGAACGAACTCCTTAAGGAAAATTCTCAAAAAGTTCCCTACAAAAGAATCCTTTGAAGCGCCTGGTCGTCACGAGCATTTTGACTACTGGTGGAGCCAAAACGGACTCTGTATTAGTCAGATATCCACGTTTCACTTAGCACTGCGCAAAACTTATTCCGATCGACAGTTACACACTAGTTCTTGTGTAGTTGGATTCAATTTTTTCCGTTCTATTTACTTAAACATCTCCATATGAGTTGCAATTGCGTCTAGGGAAATGCAGGAGACCTTAGTTATGATGATGCACTAGGTCCACAGCTGGGACTTTGTGTATGTTCTCCAAAGGCGTTTGTCGAGTGTTCATTAAGAAAGTTTTTGTACAAGTTTCTGAACGACCTCCTTAAGAAAACTTCTCCAAAAGTTCCCTATGAAAGAATACTTTGAAGCGTCTGGTCATCATGAGTATTTTAACTACTTGTAGAGCCAAAACGGACTCCGTATGAGTTAGATATGCAGTTTCAGTTAACACTGCACAAAACTGATTCTGAATGACAGTTACAGACTAGTTCTTGTGTAGTTGGATTCGATTCTTTCTGTTCTATTCCTCTAAACATGTCCATATGAGATGCAATTATGACTAGGGAAATATAGGAGATCTTAGTTATGGTGATGCACTAGGTCCACAGCTGGGACTTTGTGTATGTTCTCCGAAGGCGTTTGTCGAGTGTTCATTAAGAAAGTTTTTGTACAAGTTTCTGAAGGAACTCGTTAAGAAAAGTTCTCCAAAAGTTCCCTACAAAAGAATCCTTTGTAGCGTCTGGTCGTCACGAGTATTTTAACTACTTGTAGAGCCAAAACGGACTGCGTATGAGTTAGATATGCAGTTTCAGTAAACACTGCACAAAACTGATTCTGAATGACAGTTACAGACTAGTTCTTGTGTAGTTGGATTCGATTTTTTCTATTCTATTCCCCTAAACATGTCCATATGAGATGCAATTACATCTAAGGAAATATAGGAGATCTTAGTTATGGTGATGCACTAGGTCCACAGCTGGGACTTTGTGTATGTTCTCCAAAGGCGTTTGTCGAGTGTTCATTAAGAAAGTTTCTATACAACTTTCTGAATGAACTCTTTAAGAGAAGTTCTCCAAAAGTTCCCTATTGGTAGTATACTTTGAAGCATATGGTTTTCACGAGTTTTTTGACTACTTGTGGAGCCAAAACGGACTCCGTATGAGTCAGATATCCATGTTTCAGTTAACACCGCGCAAAATTGTTTCCGAAAGTTATATACCAGTTCTTGTGTGTTAAGATTCAATTTTTCCGGTTCTATTTCCCTAAACATCTCCATATGAGATGCAATTACATCTAGGGAAATGAAGGAGACATTAGTTATGGTGATTCACTAGGTCCACGGCTGGGACTTTGTGTATGTTCTCCAAAGGCGTTTGTCCAGTGTCCATTAAGAAAGTTTCTGTACAAGTTTTGGAACGAACTCCTGAAGGAAAATTCTCCAAAAGTTCCCTACAAAAGAATCTTTGGAAGCACCTGGTTGTCATGAGCGTTTTGACTACATGGGGAGCCAAAATGGACTCTGTATTATTCAGATATCCACGTTTCACTTAGCACTGCGCAAAACTTATTCCGAACGACAGTTACACACTAGTTCTTGTGTACTTGGATTCGATTTTTTCCATTCCATTTCCTTAAACATCTACATATGAGATGCAATTGCGTCTAGGGAAATGCAGGGACCTTAGTTATGATGATGCATTAAGTCCACAGCTGGGACTTTGTGTATGTTCTCTAAAGACGTTTGTCGAGTGTTCATTAAGAAAGTTTTTGTACAAGTTTCTGAACGAACTCCTTAAGAAAAGTTCTCCAAAAGTTCCCAACGAAAGAATCTTTTGAAACGTCTGGTCATCACGAGTATTTTAACTACTTGTAGAGCCAAAACGGACTCCGTATGAGTTAGATATGCAGTTTTAGTAAACATTGCGCAAAACTGATTATGAATGACAGTTACAGACTAGTTGTTGTGTAGTTGGATTTGATTTTTTCCGTTCTATTCCTCTAAACATGTCCATATGAGATGCAATTATGTCTAGGGAAATATAGGAGATCTTAGTTATGGTGATGCACTAGGTCCACAGCTGGAACTTTGTGTATGTTCTCCAAAGGCGTTTGTCGAGTGTTCATGAAGAAAGTTTTTGTACAAGTTTCTGAACGAACTCGGTACGAAATGTTCTCCAAAAGTTCCCTACGAAAGAATCCATTGAAGTGTCTGGTTGTCACGAGTATTTTAACTACTTGTAGACCCAAAACGGACTCCGTATGAGTTAGATATGCAGTTTCAATTAACACCGCGCAAAACTGATTCTGAATGACAGTTACAGACCAGTTCTTGTGTAGTTGGATTCGATTTTTTCTATTCTATTCCCCTAAACTTGTCCATATAAGATGCAATTATGTCTAGAGAAATATAGGAGATCTTAGGTATGGTGATGCACTAGGTCCACAGCTAGGACTTTGTGTATGTTCTCAAAAGGCGTTTGTCGAGTGTTCATTAAGAAAGTTTCTATACAACTTTCTGAATGAACTCCTTAAGATAAGTTCTCCAAAATTTCCCTACTGGTACTATAATTTGAAGCATATGGTCATCATGAGTTTTTTGACTACTTGTGGAGGCAAAACAGACTCCGTATGAGTCAGATATCCATGTTTCAGTTAACACCGCGCAAAATTGATTCCGAAAGTTATAGGCCAGTTCTTGTGTATTTGGATTCAATTTTTCCGGTTCTATTTCCCTAAACATCTCCATATGAGATGCAACTACGTCTAGGGAAATGTTGGAGACGTTAGTTAAGCTTATTCACTAGGTCCACGGCTGGGACTTTGTGTATGTTCTCCAAAGGCATTTGTCGAGTGTTCATTAAGAAAGTTTCCGTACAAGTTTTGGAACTAACTCCTTAAGGAAATTTCTCCAAAAGTTCCGTACAAAATAATCCTTTGAAGCGCCTGGTCGTCACGAGCATTTTGACTACTTGTGGAGCCAAAACGGACTCTGTATTAGTCAGATATCCATGTTTCACTTAGCACTGCGCAAAACTTATTCCGAACGACAGTTACACACTATTTCTTGTGTAGTTGGATTCGATATTTTCTGTTCTATTTAATTAAACATCTCCATATGAGTTGCAATTGCGTCTAGGGAAATGTAGGAGACCTTAGTTATGATGATGCACTAGGTTCACAGCTGGGACTTTGTGTATGTTCTCCAAAGGCGTTTGTCGAGTGTTCATTAAGAACGTTTTTGTACAAGTTTGTGAACGAACTCCTTAAGAAAAGTTCTCCAAAAGTTCCCTACGAAAGAATCCTTTGAAGTGTCTGGTCATCACGAGTATTTTAACTACTTGTAGAGCCAAAACGGACTCCGTATGTGTTAGATATGCAGTTTCAGTTAACACTGCACAAAACTGATTCTGAATGACAGTTATAGACTAGTTCTTGTGTAGTTGGATTCAATTTTTTCTGTTCTATTCCTCTAAACATGTCCATATTAGATTCAATTACGACTAGGGAAATATAGGAGATCTTAGTTAGGGTGATGCACTAGGTCCACAGCTGGGACTTTGTGTATGTTCTCCAATGGCGTTTGTCGAGTGTTCATTAAGAAAGTTTTTGTACAAGTTTCTGAACGAACTCCTTAAGAAAAGTTCTCCAAAAGTTCCCTACGAAAGAATCCTTTGAAGCATCTAGTCGTCACGAGTATTTTTAACTACTTGTAGAGCCAAAATGGACTCCGTATGAGTTAGATATGCAGTTTCAGTAAACAGTGCACAAAACTTATTCTGAATGACAGTTACAGACTAGTTCTTGTGTAGTAGGATTCGATTTTTTCTGTTCTATACCCCTAAACATGTCCATATGAGATGCAATTACATCTAGGAAAATATAGGAGATCTTAGTTATCATGATGCACTAGGTACACAGTTGGGACTTTGTGTATGTTCTCCAAAGGCGTTTGTCGAGTGTTCATTAAGAAAGTTTCTATACAACTTTCTGAATGAACTCCTTAAGAGAACTTCTCCAAAAGTTCCCTATTGGTAGTATACTTTGAAGCATATGGTTTTCACGAGTTTTTTGACTACTTGTGGAACCAAAACGGACTCCGTATGAGTCAGATATCCATGTTTCAGTTAACACCGCACAAAATTTATTCCGAAAGTTATATACCAGTTCTTTTGTGTTTAGATTCAATTTTTCCGGTTCTATTTCCCTAAACATCTCCATATGAGATGCAATTACATCTACGGAAATGCAGGAGAAATTAGTTATGGTGATTCACTAGGTCCACGGCTGGGACTTTGTGTATGTTCTCCAAAGGCGTTTGTCGAGTGTCCATTAAGAAAGTTTCTGTACATGTTTTGGAATGAACTCCTTAAGAAAAATTTGCCAAAAGTTCCCTACAAAAGAATCCTTTGAAGCACCTGGTCATCATGAGCGTTTTGACTACTTGTGGAGCCAAAACAGACTCTGTATTATTCAGATATCCACGTTTCACTTAGCACTGCGCAAAACTTATTTCGAACGACAGTTACACACTAGTTCTTGTGTTGTTGGATTCGATTTTTTCATTCCATTTCCTTAAACATATCCATATGAGATGCAATTGCGTCTAGGGAAATATAGGGACCTTAGTTATGATGATGCATTAAGTCCACAGCTGGGACTTTGTGTATGTTCTCTAAAGGCGTTTGTCGAGTGTTCATTAAGAAAGTTTTTGTACAAGTTTCTGAACGAACTCCTTAAGAAAAGTTCTCCAAATGTTCCCTACGAAAGATTCTTTTGAAATGTCTGGTCATCACGAGTATTATAACTACTAATAGAGCCAAAACGGACTCCGTATGAGATAGATATGCAGTTTTAGTTAATATTGCGCAAAACTGATTATGAATGACAGTTACAGACTAGTTCTTGTGTAGTTGGATTTGATTTTTCTGTTCTATTCCTCTAAACATGTCCATATGAGATGCAATTACATCTAGGGAAATATAGGAGATCTTAGTTATGGAGATGCACTAGGTCCACAGCTGGAACTTTGTGTATGTTCTCCAAAGGCGTTTGTCGAGTGTTCATTAAGAAAGATTTTGTACAAGATCTGAGCAACTCCTTAAGAAATGTTCTCCAAAAGTTCCCTACGAAAGAATCCATTGAAGTGTCTGGTCGTCACGAGTATTTTAACTACTTGTAGACCCAAAACGGACTCCGTATGAGTTAGATATGCAGTTTCAGTTAACACCGCGCAAAACTGATTCTGAATGACTGTTACAGACTAGTTCTTGTGTAGTTGGATTCGATTTTTTCTATTCTATTCCCCTAAACTTGTCCATATGAGATGCAATTACGTCTAGGGAAATATAGGAGATCTTAGGTATGGTGATGCACTAGGTCCACAGCTGGGACTTTGTGTATGTTCTCCAAAGGCGTTTGTCGAGTGTTCATTAAAAAAGTTTCTATACAACTTTCTGAATGAACTCCTTAAGATAAGTTCTCCAAAAGTTCCCTACTGGTACTATAATTTGAAGCATTTGGTCATCATGAGTTTTTTGACTACTTGTGGAGCCAAAATGGACTTCGTATGAGTAAGATATCCATGTTTCAGTTAACACCGCGCAAAATTGATTCCGAAAGTTATAGGCCAGTTCTCGTGTATTTGGATTCAATTTTTCCGGTTCTATTTAACTAAACATCTCCATATGAGGTGCAATTACGTCTAGGGAAATGCAGGAGACGTTAGTTATGGTTATTCACTAGGTCCACGGCTGGGACTTTGTGTATGTTCTCCAAAGGCATTTGTCGAGTGTTCATTAAGAAAGTTTCTGTACAAGTTTTGGAACGACCTCCTTAAGGAAAATTCTCCAAAAGTTCCCTACAAAAGAATCCTTTGAAGCGCCTGGTCGTCACGAGCATTTTGACTACTTGTGGAGCCAAAACGGACTCTGTATTAGTCAGATATCCACGTTTCACTTAGCACTGCGCAAAACTTATTCCGAACGATAGTTACCCACTCGTTCTTGTGTAGTTGGATTCAATTTTTTTCCTTTCTATTTACTTAAACATCTCCATATGAGTTGCAATTGCGTCTAGGGAAATGTAGGAGTCCTTAGTTATGATGATGCACTAGGTCCACAGCTGGGACTTTGTGTATGTTCTCCAAAGGCGTTTGTCGACGGTTCATTAAGAAAGTTTTGTACAACTTTCTGAACGAACTCCTTACGAAAACTTCTCCAAAAGTTCCCTACGAAAGAATCCTTTGAAGTGCCTGGTCATCATGAGTATTTTAACTACTTGTAGAGCCAAAAAGGACTCCGTATGAGTTAGATATGCAGTTTCAGTTAACACTGCACAAAACTGATTCTGAATGAGAGTTACAGTCTATTTCTTGTGTAGTTGGATTCGATATTTTCTGTTCTATTTAATTAAACATCTCCATATGAGTTGCAATTGCGTCTAGGGAAATGTAGGAGACCTTAGTTATGATGATGCACTAGGTTCACAGCTGGGACTTTGTGTATGTTCTCCAAAGGCGTTTGTCGAGTGTTCATTAAGAATGTTTTTGTACAAGTTTGTGAACGAACTCCTTAAGAAAAGTTCTCCAAAAGTTCCCTACAAAAGAATCCTTTGAAGTGTCTGGTCATCACGAGTATTTTAACTACTTGTAGAGCCAAAACGGACTCCGTATGAGTTAGATATGCAGTTTCAGTTAACACTGCACAAAACTGATTCTGAATGACAGTTATAGACTAGTTCTTGTGTAGTTGGATTCAATTTTTTCTGTTCTATTCCTCTAAACATGTCCATATGAGATGCAATTACATCTAGGGAAATATAGGAGATCTTAGTTATGGAGATGCACTAGGTCCACAGCTGGAACTTTGTGTATGTTCTCCAAAGGCGTTTGTCGAGTGTTCATTAAGGAAGATTTTGTACAAGTTTCTGAACAACTCCTTAAGAAATGTTCTCCAAAAGTTCCCTACGAAAGAATGCATTGAAGTGTCTGGTCGTCACGAGTATTTTAACTACTTGTAGACCCAAAACGGACTCCGTATGAGTTAGATATGCAGTTTCAGTTAACACCGCGCAAAACTGATTCTGAATGACAGTTACATACTAGTTCTTGTGTAGTTGGATTCGATTTTTTCTATTCTATTCCCCTAAACTTGTCCGTATGAGATGCAATTACGTCTAGGGAAATATAGGAGATCTTAGGTATGGTGATGCACTAGGTCCACAGCTGGGACTTTGTGTATGTTCTCCAAAGGCGTTTGTCGAGTGTTCATTACAAAAGTTTCTATACAACTTTCTGAAAGAACTCCCTTAAGATAAGTTCTCCAAAAGTTCCCTACTGGTACTATAATTTGAAGCATTTGGTCATTATGAGTTTTTTGACTACTTGTGGAGCCAAAATGGACTCCGTATGAGTCAGATATCCATGTTTCAGTTAACACCGCGCAAAATTGATTCTGAAAGTTATAGGCCAGTTCTCGTGTATTTGGATTCAATTTTTCCGGTTCTATTTAACTAAACATCTCCATATGAGGTGCAATTATGTCTAGGGAAATGCAGGAGACGTTAGTTATGGTTATTCACTAGGTCCACGGCTGGGACTTTGTGTATGTTCTCCAAAGGCATTTGTCGAGTGTTCATTAAGAAAGTTTCTGTACAAGTTTTGGAACGACCTCCTTAAGGAAAATTCTCCAAAAGTTCCCTACAAAAGAATCCTTTGAAGCGCCTGGTCGTCACGAGCATTTTGACTACTTGTGGAGCCAAGACGGACTCTGTATTAGTCAGATATCCACGTTTCACTTAGCACTGCGCAAAACTTATTCCGAAGGACAGTTACACACTCGTTCTTGTGTAGTTGGATTCAATTTTTTTCATTTCTATTTACTTAAACATCTCCATATGAGTTGCAATTGCGTCTAGGGAAATGCCGGAGTCCTTAGTTATGATGATGCACTAGTTCCACAGCTGGGACTTTGTGTATGTTCTCCAAAGGCGTTTGTCGACGGTTCATTAAGAAAGTTTTTGTACAACTTTCTGAACGAACTCCTTAAGAAAACTTCTCCAAAAGTTCCCTACGAAAGAATCCTTTGAAGCGTCTGGCCATCATGAGTATTTTGACTACTTGTAGAGCCAAAAAGGACTCCGTATGAGTTAGATATGCAGTTTCAGTTAACACTGCACAAAACTGATTCTGAAGGAGAGTTACAGACTTGTTCTTGTGTAGTTGGATTCGATTCTTTCTGTTCTATTCCTCTAAACATGTCCATATGAGATGCAATTACGACTAGGGAAATATAGGAGATCTTAGTTATGGTGATGCACTAGGATCAAAGCTGGGACTTTGTGTATGTTCTCCAAAGGCGTTTGTCGAGTGTTCATTAAGAAAGTTTTTGTACAAGTTTCTGAAGGAACTCCTTAAGAAAAGTTCTCCAAAAGTTCCCTACGAAAGAATCCTTTGTAGAATCAGGTCATCACGAGTATTTTAACTACTTGTAGAGCCAAAACAGACTCCATATGAGTTAGATAAGCAGTTTTAGTAAACACTTCACAAAACTGATTCTGAATGACAGTTACAGACTAGTTCTTGTGTAGTTGGATTCAATTTTTTCTGTTCTATTCCACAAAACATGTCCATATGAGATGAAATTACATCTAGGGAAATATAGGAGATCTTATTTATGGTGATGCACTAGGTTCACAGCTGGGACTTTGTGTATGTTCTCCAAAGGCGTTTGTCGAGTGTTCATTAAGAAAGTTTTTGTACAAGTTTCTGAACAACTCCTTAAGAAATGTTCTCCAAAAGTTCCCTACGAAAGAATCCATTGAAGTTTCTGGTCGTCACGAGTATTTTAACTACTTGTAGACCCAAAACGGACTCCGTATGAGTTAGATTTGCAGTTTCAGTTAACACCGCGCAAAACTGATTCTGAATGACAGTTACAGACTAGTTCTTGTGTAGTTGGATTCGATTTTTTCTATTCTATTCCCCTAAACTTGTCCATATGAGATGCAATTACGTCTAGGGAAATATAGGAGATCTTAGGTATGGTGATGCACTAGGTCCACAGCTGGGACTTGGTGTATGTTCTCCAAAGGCGTTTGTCGAGTGTTCATTAAGAAAGTTTCTATACAACTTTCTGAATGAACTCCTTAAGATAAGTTCTCCAAAAGTTCCCTACTGGAACTATAATTTGAAGCATATGGTCATTATGAGTTTTTTGACTACTTGTGCAGCCAAAATGGACTCCGTATGAGTCAGATATCCATGTTTCAGTTAAAACCGCGCAAAATTGATTTCGAAAGTTATAGGCCAGTTCTTGTGTATTTGGATTCAATTTTTCCGGTTCTATTTCCCTAAACATCTCCATATGAGGTGCAATTATGTCTAGGGAAATGCAGGAGACATTAGTTATGGTTATTCACTAGGTCCATGGCTGGGACTTTGTGTATGTTCTCCAAAGGCATTTGTCGACTGTTCATTAAGAAAGTTTCTGTACAAGTTTTGGAACGAACCCCTTAAGGAAAATTCTCCAAAAGTTCCCTACAAAAGAATCCTTTGAAGCGCCTGGTCGTCACGAGCATTTTGACTACTTGTGGAGCCAAAACGGACTCTGTATTAGTCAGATATCCATGTTTCACTTAGCACTGCGCAAAACTTATTCCGAACGACAGTTACACACTAGTTCTTGTGTAGTTGGATTCAATTTTTTCCATTCTATTTACTTAAACATCTCCATATGAGTTGCAATTGCGTCTAGGGAAATGCAGGAGACCTTAGTTATGATGATGCACTAGATCCACAGCTGGGACTTTGTGTATGTTCTCCAAAGGCATTTGTCGAGGGTTCATTAAGAAAGTTTTTGTACAAGTTTCTGAACGAACTCCTTAAGAAAACTTCTCCAAAAGTTCCCTACAAAAGAATCCTTTGAAGCGTCTGGTCTTCACGAGTATTTTAACTACTTGTAGAGCCAAAACGGACTCCGTATGAGTTAGATATGCAGTTTCAGTTAACACTGCACAAAACTGATTCTCAATGACAGTTACAGACTAGTTCTTGTGTAGTTGGATTCGATTCTTTCTGTTCTATTCCTCTAAACATGTCCATATGAGATGCAATTACGACTAGGGAAATATAGGAGATCTTAGTTATGGTGATGCACTAGGTCCACAGCTGGGACTTTGTGTATGTTCTCCAAAGGCGTTTGTCGAGTGTTCATTAAGAAAGTTTTTGTACAAGTTTCTGAAGGAACTCCTTAAGAAACTTTCTCCAAAAGTTCCCTACGAAAGAATCCTTTGTAGCGTCTGGTCGTCATGAGTATTTTAACTACTTGTAGAGCCAAAACGGACTCCGTATGAGTTAGATATGCAGTTTCAGTAAACACTGCACAAAACTGATTCTGAATGACAGTTACAGACTAGTTCTTGTGTAGTTGGATTAGATTTTTTCTATTCTATTCCCCTAAACATGTCCATATGAGATGCAATTACATCTAGGGAAATATTGGAGATCTTATTTAAGGTGATGCACTAGGTCCACAGCTGGGACTTTGTGTATGTTCTCCAAAGGAGTTTGTCGAGTGTTCATTAAGAAAGTTTCTATATTACTTTTTGAATGAACTCCTTAAGAGAAGTTCTCCAAAAGTTCCCTACTGGTAGTATACTTTGAACCATATGGTCTTCATGAGTTTTTTGACTACTTGTGGAGCCAAAACGGACTCCGCATGAGTCAGATATCCTTGTTTCAGTTAACACCGCGCAAAATTGATTCCGAAAGTTATATACCAGTTCTTGTGTGTTTAGATTCAATTTTCCGGTTCTATTTCCCTAAACATCTCCATATGAGATGCAATTATGTCTAGGGAAATGCAGGAGACATTAGTTATGGTGATTCACTAGGTCCACGGCTGGGACTTTGTGTATGTTCTCCAAAGGCGTTAGTCGAGTGTTCATTAAGAAAGTTTCTGTACAAGTTTTGGAACAAACTTCTTAAGGAATCTTCTCCAAAAGTTCCCTACAAAAGAATCCTTTGAAGCACCTGGTCATCATGAGCGTTTTGACTACTTGTGGAGCCAAAACGGACTCTGTATTAGTCAGATATCCATGTTTCACTTAGCACTGCGCAAAACTTATTCCGAACGACAGTTACACACTAGTTCTTGTGTAGTTGGATTCGATTTCTTCCATTCCATTTCCTTAAACATCTCCATATGAGATGCAATTGCATCTAGGGAAATGCAGGGACCTTAGTTATGATGATTAACTAGGTCCACAGCTGGGACTTTGTGTATGTTCTCCAAAGGCGTTTGTCGAGTATTCATTAAGAAAGTTTTTGTACAAGTTTCTGAATGAACTCCTTAAGAAAAGTTCTCCAAAAGTTCCCTACGAAAGAATCCTTTGAAGCATCTGGTCGTCATGAGTATTTTAACTACTTGTAGAGCCAAAACGGACTCCGTATGAGTTAGATATGCAGTTTCAGTAAACACTGCGCAAAACTGATTCTGAATGACAGTTACAGACTAGTTCTTGTGTAGTTGGATTCAATTTTTTCTGTTCTATAACCCTAAACATGTCCATATGAGATGCAATTACATCTAGGAAAATATAGGAGATCTTAGTTATGATGATGCACTAGGTACACAGCTGGGACTTTGTGTATGTTCTCCAAAGGCGTTTGTCGAGTGTTCATTAAGAAAGTTTCTATACAACTTTCTGAATGAACTCCTTAAGAGAACTTCTCCAAAAGTTCCCTACTGGTAGTATAATTTGAAGCATATGGTTTTCACTAGTTTTTTGACTACTTGTGGAGCCAAAACGGACTCCGTATGAGTCAGATATCCATGTTTCAGTTAACACCGCGCAAAATTGATTCTGAAAGTTATATACCAGTTCTTGTGTGTTTAGATTCAATTTTTCCGGATCTATTTCCCTAAACATCTCCATATGAGATGCAATTACGTCTAGGGAAATGCAGGAGACATTAGTTATGGTGATTCACTTGGTCCACGGCTGGGACTTTGTGTATGTTCTCCAAAGGCGTTTGTCGAGTGTCCATTAAGAAAGTTTCTGTACAAGTTTTGGAACGAACTCCTTAAGGAAAATTCTCCAAAACTTCCCTACAAAAGAATCCTTTGAAGCACCTGGTCGTCATGACCGTTTTGACTACTTGTGGAGCCAAAACGGACTCTGTATTATTCAGATATCCATGTTTAACTTAGCACTGCGCAAAACTTATTCCGAACGACAGTTACACACTAGTTCTTGTGTAGTAGGATTCGATTTTTTCCATTCCATTTCCTTAAAAATCTCCATCTGAGATGCAATTGCATCTAGGGAAATGCAGGGACCTTGGTTATGATGATGCATTAAGTCCACAGCTGGGACTTTGTGTATGTTCTCTAAAAGCGTTTGTCGAGTGTTCATTAAGAAAGGTTTTGTACAAGTTTCTGAATGAACTCCTTAAGAAAAGTTCTCCAAATGTTCCCTATGAAAGAATCTTTTGAAATGTCTGGTCATCATGAGTATTTTAACTACTTATAGAGCCAAAACGGACTCCGTATGAGTTAGATATGCAGTTTTAGTTAACATTGCGCAAAACTGATTATGAATGACAGTTACAGACTAGTTCTTGTGTAGTTGGATTTGATTTTTCTGTTCTATTCCTCTAAACATGTCCATATGAGATGCAATTACGTCTAGGGAAATATAGGAGATCTTAGTTATGGTGATGCACTAGGTCCACAGCTGGAACTTTGTGTATGTTCTCCAAAGGCGTTTGTCGAGTGTTCATTAACAAAGTTTTTGTACAAGTTTCTGAAAAACTCCTTAAGAAATGTTCTCCAAAAGTTCCCCACGAAAGAATCCATTGAAGTGTCTGGTCGTCACGAGTATTTTAACTACTTGTAGACCCAAAACGGACTCCGTATGAGTTAGATATGCAGTTTCAGTTAACACCGTGCAAAATTGATTCTGAATGACAGTTACAGACTAGTTCTTGGGTAGTTGGATTCGATTTTTTATATTCTATTCCCCTAAACTTTTCCATATGAGATGCAATTACGTCTAGGGAAATATAGGAGATCTTAGGTATGGTGATGCACTAGGTACACAGCTGGGACTTTGTGTATGTTCTCCAAAGGCGTTTGTCGAGTGTTCATTAAGAAAGTTTCTATACAACTTTCTGAATGAACTCCTTAAGATAAGTTCTCCAAAAGTTCCCTACTGGTACTATAATTTGAAGCATATGGTCATTATGAGTTTTTTGACTACTTGTGCAGCCAAAATGGACTCCGTATGAGTCAGATATCCATGTTTCAGTTAAAACCGCACAAAATTGATTTCGAAAGTTATAGGCCAGTTCTTGTGTATTTGGATTCAATTTTTCCGGTTCTATTTCCCTAAACATCTCCATATGAGGTGCAATTACGTCTAGGGAAATGTAGGAGACGTTAGTTATGGTTATTCACTAGGTCCACGGCTGGGACTTTGTGTATGTTCTCCAAAGGCATTTGTCGACTGTTCATTAAGAAAGTTTCTGTACAAGTTTTGGAACGAACCCCTTATGGAAAATTCTCCAAAAGTTCCCTACAAAAGAATCCTTTGAAGCGCCTGGTCGTCACGAGCATTTGGACTACTTGTGGAGCCAAAACGGACTCTGTATTAGTCAGATATCCACGTTTCACTTAGCACTGCGCAAAACTTATTCCGAACGACAGTTACACACTAGTTCTTGTGTAGTTGGATTCAATTTTTTCCATTCTATTTACTTAAACATCTCCATATGAGTTGCAATTGTGTCTAGGGAAATGCAGGAGACCTTAGTTATGATGATGCACTAGGTCCGCAGCTGGGACTTTGTGTATGTTCTCCAAAGGTATTTGTCGAGGGTTCATTAAGAAAGTTTTTGTACAAATTTCTGAACGAACTCCTTAAGAAAACTTCTCCAAAAGTTCCCTACGAAAGAATCCTTTGAAGCGTCTGGTCATCACGAGTATTTTAACTACTTGTAGAGCCAAAACGGACTCCGTATGAGTTAGATATGCAGTTTCAGTTAACACTGCACAAAACTGATTCTCAATGACAGTTACAGACTAGTTCTTGTGTAGTTGGATTCGATTCTTTCTGTTCTATTCCTCTAAACATGTCCATATGAGATGCAATTACGACTAGGGAAATATAGGAGATCTTAGTTATGGTGATGCACTAGGTCCACAGCTGGGACTTTGTGTATGTTCTCCAAAGGCGTTTGTCGAGTGTTCATTAAGAAAGTTTTTGTACAAGTTTCTGAAGGAACTCCTTAAGAAACTTTCTCCAAAAGTTCCCTACGAAAGAATCCTTTGTAGCGTCTGGTCGTCATGAGTATTTTAACTACTTGTAGAGCCAAAACGGACTCCGTATGAGTTAGATATGCAGTTTCAGTAAACACTGCACAAAACTGATTCTGAATGACAGTTACAGACTAGTTCTTGTGTAGTTGGATTAGATTTTTTCTATTCTATTCCCCTAAACATGTCCATATGAGATGCAATTACATCTAGGGAAATATTGGAGATCTTGTTTAAGGTGATGCACTAGGTCCACAGCTGGGACTTTGTGTATGTTCTCCAAAGGAGTTTGTCGAGTGTTCATTAAGAAAGTTTCTATATTACTTTTTGAATGAACTCCTTAAGAGAAGTTCTCCAAAAGTTCCCTACTGGTAGTATACTTTGAACCATATGGTCTTCATGAGTTTTTTGACTACTTGTGGAGCCAAAACGGACTCCGCATGAGTCAGATATCCATGTTTCAGTTAACACCGCGCAAAATTGATTCCGAAAGTTATATACCAGTTCTTGTGTGTTTAGATTCAATTTTCTGGTTCTATTTCCCTAAACATCTCCATATGACATGCAATTACGTCTAGGGAAATGCAGGAGACATTAGTTATGGTGATTCACTAGGTCCACGGCTGGGACTTTGTGTATGTTCTCCAAAGGCGTTAGTCGAGTGTTCATTAAGAAAGTTTCTGTACAAGTTTTGGAACAAACTTCTTAAGGAATATTCTCCAAAAGTTCCCTACAAAAGAATCCTTTGAAGCACCTGGTCATCACGAGCGTTTTGACTACTTGTGGAGCCAAAACGGACTCTGTATTAGTCAGATATCCATGTTTCACTTAGCACTGCGCAAAACTTATTCCGAACGACAGTTACACACTAGTTCTTGTGTAGTTGGATTCGATTTCTTCCATTCCATTTCCTTAAACATCTCCATATGAGATGCAATTGCGTCTAGGGAAATGCAGGGACCTTAGTTATGATGATTAACTAGGTCCACAGCTGGGACTTTGTGTATGTTCTCCAAAGGCGTTTGTCGAGTATTCATTAAGAAAGTTTTTGTACAAGTTTCTGAATGAACTCCTTAAGAAAAGTTCTCCAAAAGTTCCCTACGAAAGAATCCTTTGAAGCATCTGGTCGTCATGAGTATTTTAACTATTTGTAGAGCCAAAACGGACTCCGTATGAGTTAGATATGCAGTTTCAGTAAACACTGCGCAAAACTGATTCTGAATGACAGTTACAGACTAGTTCTTGTGTAGTTGGATTCAATTTTTTCTGTTCTATAACCCTAAACATGTCCATATGAGATGCAATTACATCTAGGAAAATATAGGAGATCTTAGTTATGATGATGCACTAGGTACACAGCTGGGACTTTGTGTATGTTCTCCAAAGGCGTTTGTCGAGTGTTCATTAAGAAAGATTCTATACAACTTTCTGAATGAACTCCTTAAGAGAACTTCTCCAAAAGTTCCCTACTGGTAGTATAATTTGAAGCATATGGTTTTCACTAGTTTTTTGACTACTTGTGGAGCCAAAACGGACTCCGTATGAGTCAGATATCCATGTTTCAGTTAACACCGCGCAAAATTGATTCTGAAAGTTATATACCAGTTCTTGTGTGTTTAGATTCAATTTTTCCGGATCTATTTCCCTAAACATCTCCATATGAGATGCAATTACGTCTAGGGAAATGCAGGAGACATTAGTTATGGTGATTCACTTGGTCCACGGCTGGGACTTTGTGTATGTTCTCCAAAGGCGTTTGTCGAGTGTCCATTAAGAAAGTTTCTGTACAAGTTTTGGAACGAACTCCTTAAGGAAAATTCTCCAAAAGTTCCCTACAAAAGAATCCTTTGAAGCACCTGGTCGTCATGAGCGTTTTGACTACTTGTGGAGACAAAACGGACTCTGTATTATTCAGATATCCACGTTTAACTTAGCACTGCGCAAAACTTATTCCGAACGACAGTTACACACTAGTTCTTGTGTAGTAGGATTCGATTTTTTCCATTCCATTTCCTTAAAAATCTCCATCTGAGATGCAATTGCGTCTAGGGAAATGCAGGGACCTTGGTTATGATGATGCATTAAGTCCACAGCTGGGACTTTGTGTATGTTCTCTAAAGGCGTTTGTCGAGTGTTCATTAAGAAAGGTTTTGTACAAGTTTCTGAATGAACTCCTTAAGAAAAGTTCTCCAAATGTTCCCTATGAAAGAATCTTTTGAAATGTCTGGTCATCATGAGTATTTTAACTACTTATAGAGCCAAAACGGACTCCGTATGAGTTAGATATGCAGTTTTAGTTAACATTGCGCAAAACTGATTATGAATGACAGTTACAGACTAGTTCTTGTGTAGTTGGATTTGATTTTTCTGTTCTATTCCTCTAAACATGTCCATATGAGATGCAATTACGTCTAGGGAAATATAGGAGATCTTAGTTATGGTGATGCACTAGGTCCACAGCTGGAACTTTGTGTATGTTCTCCAAAGGCGTTTGTCGAGTGTTCATTAACAAAGTATTTGTACAAGTTTCTGAAAAAACTCCTTAAGAAATGTTCTCCAAAAGTTCCCCAAGAAAGAATCCATTGAAGTGTCTAGTCGTCACGAGTATTTTAACTACTTGTAGACCCAAAACGGACTCCGTATGAGTTAGATATGCAGTTTCTGTTAACACCGTGCAAAATTGATTCTGAATGACAGTTACAGACTAGTTCTTGGGTAGTTGGATTGGATTTTTTATATTCTATTCCCCTAAACTTTTCCATATGAGATGCAATTACGTCTAGGGAAATATAGGAGATCTTAGGTATGGTGATGCACTAGGTACACAGCTGGGACTTTGTGTATGTTCTCCAAAGGCGTTTGTCGAGTGTTCATTAAGAAAGTTTCTATACAACTTTCTGAATGAACTCCTTAAGATAAGTTCTCCAAAAGTTCCCTACTGGTACTATAATTTGAAGCATATGGTCATTATGAGTTTTTTGACTACTTGTGCAGCCAAAATGGACTCCGTATGAGTCAGATATCCATGTTTCAGTTAAAACCGCGCAAAATTGATTTCAAAAGTTATAGGCTAGTTCTTGTGTATTTGGATTCAATTTTTCCGGTTCTATTTCCCTAAACATCTCCATATGAGGTGCAATTACGTCTAGGGAAATGCAGGAGACGTTAGTTATGGTTATTCACTAGGTCCACGGCTGGGACTTTGTGTATGTTCTCCAAAGGCATTTGTCGACTGTTCATTAAGAAAGTTTCTGTACAAGTTTTGGAACGAACCCCTTAAGGAAAATTCTCCAAAAGTTCCCTACAAAAGAATCCTTTGAAGCGCCTGGTCGTCACGAGCATTTTGACTACTTGTGGAGCCAAAACGGACTCTGTATTAGTCAGATATCCACGTTTCACTTAGCACTGCGCAAAACTTATTCCGAACGACAGTTACACACTAGTTCTTGTGTAGTTGGATTCAATTTTTTCCATTCTATTTACTTAAACATCTCCATATGAGTTGCAATTGCGTCTAGGGAAATGCAGGAGACCTTAGTTATGATGATGCACTAGGTCCACAGCTGGGACTTTGTGTATGTTCTCCAAAGGCATTTGTCAAGGGTTCATGAAGAAAGTTTTTGTACAAGTTTCTGAACTAACTCCTTAAGAAAACTTCTCCAAAATTTCCCTACGAAAGAATCCTTTGAAGCGTCTGGTCATCACGAGTATTTTAACTACTTGTAGAGCCAAAACGGACTCCGTATGAGTTAGATATGCAGTTTTAGTTAACACTGCACAAAACTGATTCTCAATGACAGTTACAGACTAGTTCTTGTGTAGTTGGATTCGATTCTTTCTGTTCTATTCCTCTAAACTTGTCCATCTGAGATGCAATTACGACTAGGGAAATATAGGAGATCTTAGTTATGGTGATGCACTAGGTCCACAGCTGGGACTTTGTGTATGTTCTCCAAAGGCGTTTGTCGAGTGTTCATTAAGAAAGTTTTTGTACAAGTTTCTGAAGGAACTCCTTAAGAAAATTTCTCCAAAAGTTCCCTACGAAAGAATCCTTTGTAGCGTCTGGTCGTCATGAGTATTTTAACTACTTGTAGAGCCAAAACGGACTCCGTATGAGTTAGATATGCAGTTTCAGTAAACACTGCACAAAACTGATTCTGAATGACAGTTACAGACTAGTTCTTGTGTAGTTGGATTAGATTTTTTCTGTTCTATTCCCCTAAACATGTCCATATGAGATGCAATTACATCTAGGGAAATATTGGAGATCTTATTTAAGGTGATGCACTAGGTCCACAGCTGGGACTTTGTGTATGTTCTCCAAAGGAGTTTGTCGAGTGTTCATTAAGAAAGTTTCTATATTACTTTTTGAATGAACTCCTTAAGAGAAGTTCTCCAAAAGATCCCTACTGGTAGTATAGTTTGAAGCATATGGTCTTCATGAGTTTTTTGACTACTTGTGGAGCCAAAACGGACTCCGCATGAGTCAGATATCCATGTTTCAGTTAACACCGCGCAAAATTGATTCCGAAAGTTATATAGTAGTTCTTGTGTGTTTAGATTCAATTTTCCGGTTCTATTTCCCTAAACATCTCCATATGAGATGCAATTACGTCTAGGGAAATGCAGGAGACATTAGTTATGGTGATTCACTAGGTCCACGGCTGGGACTTTGTGTATGTTCTCCAAAGGCGTTAGTCGAGTGTTCATTAAGAAAGTTTCTGTACAAGTTTTGGAACAAACTTCTTAAGGAAAATTCTCCAAAAGTTCCCTACAAAAGAATCCTTTGAAGCACCTGGTCATCACGAGCGTTTTGACTACTTGTGGAGCCAAAACGGACTCTGTATTAGTCAGATATCCATGTTTCACTTAGCACTGCGCCAAACTTATTCCGAACGACAGTTACACACTAGTTCTTGTGTAGTTGGATTCGATTTTTTCCATTCCATTTCCTTAAACATCTCCATATGAGATGCAATTGCGTCTAGGGAAATGCAGGGACCTTAGTTATGATGATTAACTAGGTCCACAGCTGGGACTTTGTGTATGTTCTCCAAAGGCGTTTGTCGAGTATTCATTAAGAAAGTTTTTGTACAAGTTTCTGAATGAACTCCTTAAGAAAAGTTCTCCAAAAGTTCCCTACGAAAGAATCCTTTGAAGCATCTGGTCGTCATGAGTATTTTAACTACTTGTAGAGCCAAAACAGACTCCGTATGAGTTAGATATGCAGTTTCAATAAACACTGCGCAAAACTGATTCTGAATGACAGTTACAGACTAGTTCTTGTGTAGTTGGATTCAATTTTTTCTGCTCTATAACCCTAAACATGTCCATATGATATGCAATTACATCTAGGAAAATATAGGAGATCTTAGTTATGATGATGCACTAGGTACACATCTGGGACTTTGTGTATGTTCTCCAAAGGCGTTTGTCGAGTGTTCATTAAGAAAGTTTCTATACAACTTTCTGAATGAACTCCTTAAGAGAACTTCTCCAAAAGTTCCCTCCTGGTAGTATACTTTGAAGCATATGGTTTTCACTAGTTTTTTGACTACTTGTGGAGCCAAAACGGACTCCGTATGAGTCAGATATCCATGTTTCACTTAACACCGCGCAAAATTGATTCCGAAAGTTATATACCAGTTCTTGTGTGTTTAGATTCAATTTTTCCGGATCTATTTCCCTAAACATCTCCATATGAGATGCAATTACGTCTAGGGAAATGTAGGAGACATTAGTTATGGTGATTCACTTGGTCCACGGCTGGGACTTTGTGTATGTTCTCCAAAGGCGTTTGTCGAGTGTCCATTAAGAAAGTTTCTGTACAAGTTTTGGAACAAACTCCTTAAGGAAAATTCTCCAAAAGTTCCCTACAACAGAATCCTTTGAAGCACCTGGTCGTCATGAGCGTTTTGACTACTTGTGGAGCCTAAACGGACTCTGTATTATTCAGATATCCACGTTTAACTTAGCACTGCGCAAAACTTATTCCGAACGACAGTTACACACTAGTTCTTGTGTAGTTGGATTCGATTTTTTCCATTCCATTTCCGTAAACATCTCCATCTGAGATGCAATTGCGTCTAGGGAAATGCAGGGACCTTGGTTATGATGATGCATTAAGTCCACAGCTGGGACTTTGTGTATGTTCTCTAAAGGCGTTTGTCGAGTGTTCATTAAGAAAGTTTTTGTACAAGTTTCTGAACGAACTCCTTAAGAAAAGTTCTCCAAATGTTCCCTACGAAAGAATCTTTTGAAATGTCTGGTCATCATGAGTATTTTAACTACTTATAGAGCCAAAACAGACTCCGTATGAGTTAGATATGCAGTTTTAGTTAACATTGCGCAAAACTGATTATGAATGACAGTTACAGACTAGTTCTTGTGTAGTTGGATTTGATTTTTCTGTTCTATTCCTCTAAACATGTCCATATGAGATGCAATTACGTCTAGGGAAATATAGGAGATCTTAGTTATGGTGATGCACTAGGTCCACAGCTGGAACTTTGTGTATGTTCTCGAAAGGCGTTTGTCGAGTGTTCATTAACAAAGTTTTTGTACAAGTTTCTGAAAAACTCCTTAAGAAATATTCTCCAAAAGTTCCCCACGAAAGAATCCATTGAAGTGTCTGGTCGTCACGAGTATTTTAACTACTTGTAGACCCAAAACGGACTCCGTATGAGTTAGATATGGAGTTTGAGTTAACACTCCATATCTAGGGAACTTTTGGAGAGTCCTAGAAACTTGTGTATGAGTTAGATATGAAGTGTATGTTCTCCAAAGGCATTTGTCGAGTGTTCATCTAGGGAAATGCAGGGACCTTAGTTATGATGATGCACTAGGTCCACAGCTGGGACTTTGTGTATGTTCTCTAAGTGCGTTTGTCGAGTGTTCATTAAGAAAGTTTTTGTACACGTTTCTGAATGAACTCCTTAAGAAAAGTTCTCTAAAAGTTCCCTACAAAAGAATCTTTTGAAGCGTCCGGTCATCACGAGTATTTTAACAACTTGTAGAGCCAAAACGGACTTCGTATGAGTTAGATACGCAGTTTTAGTTAACATTGCGCAAAACTGATTCTGAATGACAGTTATAGACTAGTTCTTGTGTAGTTGGATGTGATTTTTTCTGTTCTACTCCTCTAAACATGTCCATATGAGATGCAATTACGTCTAGGGAAATATAGGAGATCTTAGTTATGGTGATGCACTAGGTCCACAGCTGGAACTTTGTGTATGTTCTCCAAAGGCGTTTGTCGAGTGTCAATTAAGAAAGTTTTTGTACAAGTTTCTGAACGAACTCCTTAAGAAAAGTTCTCCAAAAGTTCCCCAAGATAGAACCTTTGAAGTGTCTGGTTGTCACGAGTATTTTTACTACTTGTAGAGCCAAAACGGACTCCATATGAGTTAGATATACAGTTTCAGTTAACACTGCGCAAAACTGATTATGAATGACAGTTACAGACTAGTTCTTGTGTAGTTGGATTCGATTTTTTCTGTTCTATTCCCCTAAACATGTCCATATGAGATGCAATTATGCCTAGGGAAATATAGGAGATCGTAGTTATGGTGATGCACTAGGTCCACTACTGGACTTTGTGTGTGTTCTCCGATGGCGTTTGTCAAGTGTTCATTAAGAAAGTTTCTATACAACTTTCTGAATGAACTCCTTAAGATAAGTTCTCCAAAAGTTCACTACTGGTAGTATGCTTTGAAGCACATGGTCGTCATGAGTTTTTTGACTACTTGTGGAGCAAAAATGGACTCCGTATGAGTCAGATATCCCTTTTTCAGTTAACACCGCGCAAAATTGATTCCGAAAGATATAGACCAGTTCTTGTGTATTTGGATCCAATTTTTCCGGTTCTATTTCCCTAAACATCTCCATATGAGATGCAATTACGTCTAGGGAAATGCAGGAGACATTAGCTATGGTGATTCACTAGGTCCACGGCTGGGACTTTGTGTATGTTCTCCAAAGGCGTTTGTCGAGTGTTCATTAAGAAAGTTTCTTTACAAGTTTTGGAACGAACTCCTTAAGGAAAATTCTCCAAAAGTTCCCTACAACAGAATCCTTTGAAGCGCCTTGTTGTCAGGAGTGTTTTGACTAATTGTGGAGCCAAAACAGACTCTGTATTAGTCAGATATCCAAGTTTCACTTAGCACTGCGCAAAACTTATTCCGAACGACAGTTACACACTAGTTCTTGTGTAGTTGGATTCATTTTTTTCCGTTTTATTTCCTTAAACTTCTCCATATGAGTTGCAATTGCGTCTAGGGAAATGCAGGAGACCTTAGTTATGATGATGCAATAGGTCCACTGCTGGGACTTTGTGTATGTTCTCCAAAGGCATTTGTCGAGTGTTCATTAAGAAAGTTTTTGTACAAGTTTCTGAACGAACTCTGTAATAAAAGTTCTCCAAAAGTTCCCTATGAAAGAATCCTTTGAAGCGTCTGGTCATCACGAGTATTTTAACTACTTGTAGAGCCAAAACGGACTCCGTATGAGTTAGATATACAGTTTTAGTTAACACTGCACAAAACTGAATCTGAATGACAGTTACAGACTAGTTTTGTGTACTTGGATTCGATTCTTTCTGTTCTATTCCTCTCAACATGTCCATATGAGATGCAATTACGACTAGGGTAATATAGGAGATCTTAGTTATGGTGATACACTAGGTCCACAGCTGGGACTTTGTGTATGTTCTCCAAAGGCGTTTGTCGAGTGTTCATTAAGAAAGTTTCTAAACAACTTTTTGAATGAACTCTTTAAGAGAAGTTCTCCAAAAGTTAACTACTGGTAGTATGCTTTGAACATCTCCATTTCCTTAAACATCTCCATATGAGATGCAATTGCAACTAGGGAAATGCTGGGACCTTAGTTATGATGATGCACTAGGTCCACAGCTGGGACTTTCTGTATGTTCTCTAAAGGCGTTTGTCGAGTGTTCATTAAGAAAGTTGTTGTACTAGTTTCTGAATGAACTCCTTAAGAAAAGTTCTCCAAAAGTTCCCTACGAAAGAATATTCTGAAGCGTCTAGTCATCATGAGTATTTTAACAACTTGTAGAGCCAAAACGGACTCCGTATGAGTTAGATATGCAGTTTCAGTAAACACTGCGCAATACTGATTCTGAATGACAGTTACAAACTAGTTCTTGTGTAGTTGGATGTGATTTTTTCTGTTCTATTCCTTTAAATATGTCCATATGAGATGCAATTATGTCTAGGGAAATATGGGAGATCTTAGTTATGGTGATGCACTAGGTCCACAGCTGGAACTTTGTGTATGTGCTCCAAAGGTGTTTGTCGAGTGTTCATTAAGAAAGTTTTTGTACAAGTTTTTGAACGAACTCCTTAAGAAAAGTTCTCCAAAAGTTCCCTACGACAGAATCCTTTGAAGCGTCTGGTCGTTACGAGTCTTTTAACTACATGTAGAGCCAAAACGGACTCCGTATGAGTTAGATATGCAGTTTCAGTTAACACTGCGCAAAACTGATTCTGAATGACAATTACAGACAAGTTCTTGTGTAGTTGGGTTCGATTTTTTCTGTTCTATTCCCCTAAACATGACCATATGAGATGCAATTAAGTCTAGGGAAATATAGGAGAGCTTAGTTATGGTGATGCACTAGGTCCACAACTGGGACTTTGTGTATGTTCTCCAAATGCGTTTGTCAAGTGTTCATTAAGAAAGTTTCTATACAACTTTCTGAATGAACTCCTTAAGAGAAGTTCTCCAAAAATTCACTACTGGTAGTATGCTTTCAAGCATATGGTCATCACGAGTTTTTTGACTACTTTTGGAGCCAAAACGGACTCCGTATGAGTCAGATATCCATGTTTCAGTTAACACCGCGCAAAATTGATTCCGAAAGTTATATACCAGTTCTTGTGTATTTAGATTCAATTTTTCCGGTTCTATTTCCCAAAACATCTCCGTATGAGATGCAATTATGTCTAGGGAAATGCAGGAGACATTTGTTATGGTGATTCACTAGGTCCACGGCTGGGACTTTGTGTATGTTCTACAAAGGCATTTGTCGAGTGTTCATTAAGTAAGTTTCTGTACAAGTTTTGGAACAAACTCCTTAAGGAAAATTCTCCAAAAGTTTCCTACAAAAGAATCCTTTGAAGCACCTGGTCGTCATGAGTGTTTTGACGACTTGTGGAGCCAAAATGGACTCTGTATTAGTCAGATATCCATGTTTCACTTAGCACTGCGCAAAACTTATTCCGAACGACAGTTACACACTTGTTCTTGTGTAGTTGGATTCAATTTTTTCCTTTCCATTTCCTTAAACATATCCATATGAGATGCAATTGCGTCTAGGGAAATGCAGGAGACCTTAGTGATGATGATGCACTAGGTCCACCGCTGGGACTTTGTGTATGTTCTCTAAAGGCGTTTGTCGAGTGTTCATTAAGAAAGTTTTTGTACAAGTTTCTGAACGAACTCCTTAAGAAAAGTTCTCCAAAAGTTCCCTACAAAAGAATCTTTTGAAGCGTCTGGTCATCACGAGTATTTTAACTACTTGTAGAGCCAAAACAGACTCCGTATGAGTTAGATATGCAGTTTTAGTTAACACTGCGCAAAACTGGTTCTGAATGACAGTTACAGACTAGTTCTTGGGCAGTTGGATTTGATTTATTCTATTCTATTCCTCTAAACATGTCCAAATGAGATGCAATTATGTCTATGGAAATATAGGAGATCTTAGTTATGGTGATGCACTATGTCCACAGCTGGAACTTTGTGTATGTTCTCCGAAGGCATTTGTCGAGTGTCCATTAAGAAAATTTTTGTACAAGTTCCTGAACGAACTCCTTAAGAAAAGTTCTCCAAAAGTTCCCAACGAAAGAATCTTTTGAAGCGTCTGGTCATCACAAGTATTTGAGCTACTTGTAGAGCCAAAACGGACTCCGTATGAGTTAGATATGCAGTTTTAGTTAACACTGCGCAAAACTGATTCTGAATGACAGTTAGAGAATAGTTCTTGTGTAGTTGGATGTGATTTTTCCTGTTCTATTCCTCTAAACATGTCCATATGAGATGCAATTATGTCTAGGGATATATAGGAGATATTAGTCGTGGTGATACAACAGGTCCACAGCTGGAACTTTGTGTATGTTCTCCAAAGGTGTTTGTCGAGTGTTCATTAAGAAAGTTTTTGTACAAGTTTCTGAGCGAACTCCTTAAGAAAAGTTCTCCAAAAGTTCCCTACAATAGAATCCTTTAAATCTTCTTGTTGTTATTAGTATTTTGACTATTTGTAGAGCCCAAACGGACTCCGTCTGAGTTAGATATGCAGTTTCAGTTAACACTGCGCAAAACTGATTCTGAATGGCAGTTACAGACTAGTTCTTGTGTAGTTGGATTTGATTTTTTCTGTTCTATTCCCCTAAACATGTCCATATGATATGCAATTATGTCTAGGTAAATATAGTAGATCTTAGTTATGGTGATGCACTAGGTCCACAGCTGGGACTTTGTGTATTTTCCCCAAAGGCGTTTATCGAGTGTTCATTAAGAATGTTTCTATACAACTTTCTGAATGAACTCCTTAAGAGAAGTTCTCCAAAAGTTCACTACTGTTAGTATGCTTTGAAGCATATGGTCGTCACGAGTTTTTTGACTACTTATGGAGCCAAAACGGACTCCGTATGAGTCAGATATCCATGTTTCAGTTAACACCGCGCAAAATTGATTCTGAAAGTTATATACCAGTTCTTGTGTATTTAGATTCAATTTTTCCGGTTCTATTTCCCAAAATATCTCCATATGAGATGCAATTATGTCTAGGTAAATGCAGGAGACATTTGTTATGGTGATTCACTAGGTCCACGGCTGGGACTTTGTGTATGTTCTACAAAGGCATTTGTCGAGTGTTCATTAAGTAAGTTTCTGTACAAGTTTTGGAACAAACTCCTTAAGGAAAATTCTCCAAAAGTTTCCTACAAAAGAATCCTTTGAAGCACCCGGTCGTCATGAGTGTTTTGACTACTTGTGGAGCCAAAATGGACTCTGTATTAGTCAGATATCCATGTTTCACTTAGCACTGCGCAAAACTTATTCCGAACGACAGTTACACACTTGTTCTTGTGTAGTTGCATTCAATTTTTTCCTTTCCATTTCCTTAAACATCTCCATATGAGATGCAATTGCGTCTAGGGAAATGCAGGAGACCTTAGTTATGATGATGCACTAGGTCCACCGCTGGGACTTTGTGTATGTTCTCTAAAGGCGTTTGTCGAGTGTTCATTAAGAAAGTTTTTGTACAAGTTTCTGAACGAACTCCTTAAGAAAAGTTCTCCAAAAGTTCCCTACAAAAGAATCTTTTGAAGCGTCTGGTCATCACGAGTATTTTAACTACTTGTAGAGCCAAAACAGATTCCGTATGAGTTAGATATGCAGTTTTAGTTAACACTGCGCAAAACTGGTTCTGAATGACAGTTACAGACTAGTTCTTGGGCAGTTGGATTTGATTTATTCTATTCTATTCCTCTAAACATGTCCAAATGAGATGCAATTATGTCTATGGAAATATAGGAGATCTTAGTTATGGTGATGCACTATGTCCACAGCTGGAACTTTGTGTATGTTCTCCGAAGGCATTTGTCGAGTGTCCATTAAGAAAAATTTTGTACAAGTTCCTGAACGAACTCCTTAAGAAAAGTTCTCCAAAAGTTCCCAACGAAAGAATCTTTTGAAGCATCTGGTCATCACGAGTATTTGAGCTACTTGTAGAGCCAAAACGGACTCCGTATGAGTTAGATATGCAGTTTTAGTTAACACTGCGCAAAACTGATTCTGAATGACAGTTAGAGACTAGTTCTTGTGTAGTTGGATGTGATTTTTCCTGTTCTATTCCTCTAAACATGTCCATATGAGATGCAATTATGTCTAGGGATATATAGGAGATATTAGTCGTGGTGATACAACAGGTCCACAGCTGGAACTTTGTGTATGTTCTCCAAAGGTGTTTGTCGAGTGTTCATTAAGAAAGTTTTTGTACAAGTTTCTGAGCGAACTCCTTAAGAAAAGTTCTCCAAAAGTTCCCTACAACAGAATCCTTTAAAGCTTCTTGTTGTTATTAGTATTTTGACTATTTGTAGAGCCCAAACGGACTCCGTCTGAGTTAGATATGCAGTTTCAGTTAACACTGCGCAAAACTGATTCTGAATGGCAGTTACAGACTAGTTCTTGTGTAGTTGGATTTGATTTTTTCTGTTCTATTCTCCTAAACATGTCCATATGATATGCAATTATGTCTAGGGAAATATAGTAGATCTTAGTTATGGTGATGCACTAGGTCCACAGCTGGGACTTTGTGTATTTTCTCCAAAGGCGTTTATCGAGTGTTCATTAAGAATGTTTCTATACAACTTTCTGAATGAACTCCTTAAGAGAAGTTCTCCAAAAGTTCACTACTGTTAGTATGCTTTGAAGCATATGGTCGTCACGAGTTTTTTGACTACTTATGGAGCCAAAACGGACTCCGTATGAGTCAGATATCCATGTTTCAGTTAACACCGCGCAAAATTGATTCCGAAAGTTATATATCAGTTCTTGTGTAAGAAAAGTTCTCCAAAAGTTCCCACCGAAAGAATATTTTGAAGCGTCTGGTCATCACAAGTATTTCAACTACTTGTAGAGCCAAAACGGACTCCGTATGAGTTAGATATGCAGTTTTAGTTAACACTGCGCAAAACTGATTCTGAATGACAGTTACGGACTAGTTCTTGGGTAGTTGGATTTGATTTTTTCTGTTATATTACTCTAAACATGTCCATGTGAGATGCAATTTCATCTAGGGAAATATAGGATATCTTAGTTATGGTGATGCACTAGGTCCACAGCTGGAACTTTGTGTATGTTCTCCAAAGGCGTTTGTCGAGTGTCCATTAAGAAAGTTTTTGTACTAGTTTTTGAACGAACTCCTTAGAAAAAGTTCTCCAAAAGTTCCCTACAATAGAATCCTTTGAAGCGCCTGGTCGTCACGAGTATTTTAACTACTTGAAGAGCCAAAACGGACTCCATATGAGTTAGATATGCAGTTTTAGTTAACACTGCGCGAAACTGATTCTGAATGACAGTTACAGACTAGTTCTTGTGTAGTTGGATTCGATTTTTTCTGTTCTATTCCCCTAAACATGTCCATATGAGATGTAATTACATCTAGGGAAATATAGGAGATCTTAGGTATGGTGATGCACTAGGTCCACAGCTGGGACTTTGTGTATGTTCTCCAAAGGCGTTTGTCGAGTGTTCATTAAGAAAGTTTCTATACAACTTTCTGAATGAACTCCTTAAGATAAGTTCTCCAAAAGTTCCCTACTGGTACTATAATTTGAAGCATATGGTCATCATGAGATTTTTGACTACTTGTGGAGCCAAAAGGGACTCCGTATGAGTCAGATATCCATGTTTCAGTTAACACAACGCAAAATTGATTCCGAAAGTTATAGGCCAGTTAATGTGTATTTGGATTCAATTTTTCCGGTTCTATTTCCCTAAACATCTCCATATGAGGTGCAATTACGTCTAGGGAAATGCAGGAGACGTTAGTTATGGTTATTCACTAGGTCCACGGCTGGGACTTTGTGTATGTTCTCCAAAGGCATTTGTCGAGTGTTCATTAAGGAAGTTTCTGTACAAGTTTTGGAACGAACTCCTTAAGGAAAATTCTCAAAAAGTTCCCTACAAAAGAATCCTTTGAAGTGCCTGGTCATCACGAGCATTTTGACTACTTGTGGAGCCAAAACGGACTCTGTATTAGTTAGATATCCACGTTTCACTTAGCACTGCGCAAAACTTATTCCGAACGACAGTTACACACTAGTTCTTGTGTAGTTGGATTCAATTTTTTCCATTCTATTTACCTAAACATCTCCATATGAGTTGCAATTGCGTCTAGGGAAATGCAGGAGACCTTAGTTATGATGATGCACTAGGTCCACACCTGGGACTTTGTGTATGTTCTCCAAAGGCGTTTGTCGAGGGTTCATTAAGAAAGTTTTTGTACAAGTTTCTGAACGAACTCCTTAAGAAAACTTCTCCAAAAGTTCCCTACGAAAGAATCCTTTGAAGCTTCTGGTCATCACGAGTATTTTAACTACTTGTAGAGCCAAAACGGACTCCGTATGATTTAGATATGCAGTTTCAGTTAACACTGCACAAAACTGATTCTGAATGACAGTTAAAGACTAGTTCTTGTGTAGTTGGATTCGATTCTTTCAGTTCTATTACTCTAAACATGTCCATATGAGATGCAATTACGACTAGGGAAATATAGGAGATCTTAGTTATGGTGATGCACTAGGTCCACAGCTGGGAGTTTGTGTATGTTCTCCAGAGGCGTTTGTCGAGTGTTCATTAAGAAAGTTTTTGTACAAGTTTCTGAAGGAACTCCTTAAGAAAAGTTCTCCAAAAGTTCCCTACGAAAGAATCCTTTGTAGCGTCTAGTCGTCATGAGTATTTTAACTACTTGTAGAGCCAAAACGGACTCCGTATGAGTTAGATATGCAGTTTCAGTAAACACTGCACAAAACTGATTCTGAATGACAGTTACAGACTAGTTCTGGTGTAGTTGGATTCGATTTTTTCTGTTTTATTCCCCTAAACATGTCCATATGAGATGCAATTACATCTAGGGAAATATAGGAGATCTTATTTAAGGTGATGCAATAGGTCCACAGCTGGTACTTTGTGTATGTTCTCCAAAGGAGTTTGTCGAGTGTTCATTAAGAAAGTTTCTATACAACTTTTTGAATGAACTCATTAAGAGAAGTTCTCCAAAAGTTCCCTACTGGTAGTATACTTTGAAGCATATGGTCTTCATGAGTTTTTTGACTACTTGTGGAGCCAAAACGGACTCCGCATGAGTTAGATATCCATGTATCAGTTAACACCGCGCAAAATTGATTCCGAAAGTTATATACCAGTTCTTGTGTGTTTAGATGCAATTATGTCTAGGGAAATGCAGGAGACATTAGTTATGGTGATTCACTAGGTCCACGGATGGGACTTTGTGTATGTTCTCCAAAGGCGTTAGTCGAGTGTTCATTAAGAAAGTTTCTGTACAAGTTTTGGAACAAACTTCTTAAGGAAAATTCTCCAAAAGTTCCCTACAAAAGAATCATTTGAAGCACCTGGTCATCACGAGCGTTTTGACTACTTGTGGAGCCAAAACGGACTCTGTATTAGTCAGATATCCATGTTTCACTTAGCACTGCGCAAAACTTATTCCGAACGACAGTTACACACTAGTTCTTGTGTAGTTGGATTCGAATTTTTCCATTCCATTGTAACGCCCCCGGCCCGATCGTGCACTAATCATACACGCAAATGCACATGATCAAGCCTAAGGACTCACGGGAAGATATCACAACACAACTCTAAAACATAAATAAAGTCATACAAGCTTTATATTACAAGCCAGGGGCCTCGAGGGCTCGAATACATAAGCTTGCATACAAGCGTCAGCGGAAGCATCAGATATCTGAGTACAGATATGAAACAGAAACAGAAAGGCCTTTAGAAAGGCGGGGCAAAATAAATCTCTACGATCGAAAGGCGTAGGCCTCCTGCCTGGGACCCTCCGATCCTACTCTTGGTCGTCAGTCAACTCATAGCAGAATCCATCCTCTGGGTAGTAGTAGTAGCGACCGTCGGCAGGGTAGCTGTCTCAGGGGCTCCGTCATCTTGGTCACGACAAACTGATATGGGGAGAAAAGGAAAACAAAGCAACCATGAGTACTCAGAAGTACTCAGCAAGCAAGGATCTACACTACATATGCAACATTTTCAAAGGGAGGCTGTATATGTGGACTGGGCTGCAGAAATGCCAGAATAGTGAGAAGGCCTAGTCCTATCGAAGACTAGCATATTTAGCGGTCTTGCAGCATTAGAAGAGAGTAGATCAGTACAATATAATGTAGCAGTATCATTAGGTCTCACCCTCACCCAGAGATCCTTTCTCGACTCCCTGCGAGAAAGCAATCCCAGAGCCATACAGTCATCAACCTCGTCCGGAGATCCCTTCTCGACTCCCTACGAGAAGCAATCCCAGAGCCATAGTATCCAAGTATCCAGTTCTAAATTGTATCAATCAGGATACAACTCCGAGTGTCCGTTACCGTAGGACAGGCTATCGATAGAAGTTTTCTTCCCTGCAGGGGTGCACCAACTTACCCAACACGCTCGATTAACTCCGGCCGGACACACTTTCCTGGGTCATGCCCGGCCTCAGCCAAACGACACATCGCAACCCTACCTACAGCTCAGCAGAGAGGTCCCCGCCGGTCTACATCCTAAGCGCAAGGGGGTCTTGGCCATCGCCCCTCGCCCTCTGGGTCATTGCGCACATGGCCCGGATCCAAGCACCACCGAAATGGCGCCAATCACTCCATGCCGCACAGCTGAACTGGACGTCTGACAGAGCTTTCGGCTGACGCATACGATGCAGAACGCCCATACTATGCCCACGTGATGGTTAATGCTATCAGACCAGAGGCCTGCTCGGATCAAATATCCAAATCGTTAGGACTAGGGGCTTGCGGTAACGAGCAGAGACTCACGAAAGATGTGACCCCGTCGCCCCGTCTCGAGGACTTGCTACAAGGGTTAAGAATGCCCGGCCGCGCCTCGTATTCACCACTCAGGCACCACACTGGCACCCGTCTTCACAACACTCGCCTCTCAGGCGCACGCGGGTACCCCTCAGGGTCGACCCGCCTATCCAAATAACAATGTAAAGTCCAATTATCCGTGTGTCCATATCATCAGAGGAATCCGAGGTATCACCCTCGTTGGATTCCTACTCGATGTATCCGTCAAGGTGAACTCGGAGGAATCACCCTCACTGGGTTCACACTTGAGGTGTTGTACGACGGCGTCGTTATCGAAAGCGGTGAAGGAGGAATCACCCTCGATGACCACGATCGAATAGCTACTCTACAGAGTTAACATCAGAAGTGCTACAAGAGGTTTCACCCTCGGCACTCGATAGTAATGTTGTAGTGTCGTTACAACTAAGGGGGGGGGGTGATGTGCGGTGTCAGGGCCTGGTCTTCAATTCCCGTTGATCGGGTCTTCTGACGATCCAGCGCGGCAGTCGGGATAAGTGGGGTCTCTGATAGGTCTCTACCCAGCCTATGCTAAGCAGTTTAGGATATGCAGGTAATTATCAATAGCAGGTTACAATAAACAGGCTATGCATCAGAATAGGTAAAGCAGTAGCAGCAGCAATTCTAATGCAAGCATGAGAAATAGAATGGGCGATATCGGGATGATCAAAGGTGGGGGGCCTTGCCTGGTTGCTCGGCGGCAAGGGCAAGGTCGTCAATGGTGTCTTCGGTCTCCGGAGCTGCGTCGGTCTCGGGGACGACGTCGGTGTCAGGGTCTACCGAGAGACAAGAGGGGGAGGAAACAGTATAAATATAGAGCAAACATGTGCATGACAAATACGATACACGGTGCTAGGGGTAGTCTAACGCAGCATTACACGTATCAGACGGAGCGGGAGAATATCTGACGATATTTCCCGGGTCTTTGGAATTATCGGACAGACGATAAGAGGGGAACGGTTGCACGTTCGGATAGTTAGGGATGCGTGACGGACGAACGGACCGCGTATCCAAATTCGTCTCGTCGTTCTGAGCAATTTTCATGTATAAGTTTTTTCGATCGGAGTTACGGATTAAAAGATATGATTTTCTAAAGTTTTTATTAATTTCTGGAATTTATTTAATTTATTAAATCAACATTATCCAGAACAGTGTCTTGCTGACGTCAGCATGACGTCAGGACCATTGGGTCCCACCTGTCATAGGCTGTTTAGTTAAATAGGGATTAACTAATTAAATTACTGTTTAATTAACACTAACTAATTAAATTAACCTAATCAGGATTAATTAAACTAATTAATTAATTAATTTAATTATTTTTATTTTTATTTTTATTTTTATTATTTTTTAATTCATTCTGGGCCGTGGGCCCCTATGTCAGTGGGCTGGGCGGACATGTCCGCGGCGTGCACGTCTGGGCGCCGGACATGTCCGGTGTCCAGAGGGACTGCACGCGCGGGCGTGCGGGCGGAGGGGGGGGGCCGCGGGCGCGGGGCCAGGCCACGCAGCGGCGCGGCGTCAGGCAGGCGCGAGCGGGCGCTGGGCGCAGCGACCGCGGGCGTGCGGGAGCGGGGCGGCGCGAGCAAGGCGAGGCGCGCGGCGCAGGGACGGGCGCGGTCCGGTGCGGGAGCGAGGGAGGGAGAGGAGGCCGGAGCCTCACCGGCGTTCGTGGAAAGAGGGGGCGGCGAGGCTCGAGGTGGTCCGGCGATGGAGAGGCGGGGCAGCGCAGTCCGGCGAGGAGGACCGGCGAGGGGGAAGCCGGGGACGGGCGCGCGTCAGCGCAGGCGGGCGCGGCGCCGACGGGATCTGGGATGGCGAGCGCTGGGGCGTGTCGGGGATGAGGCAAGGCGGGGACCAGGCCGGCGACGGCGTCTAGGGCGCGTCGGGCGCGGGGCGGCGTCGGGGCGCGCCCCGATCCAGACGGGGGCGGAGGAGAGAGCGAGTGGGGGGGGGGATAATGGCGTCGGTGGGGCTAGGGTTTGGTGGTGGACCGGGGGGGGTTATACGGGGCGACTGGGCCTGCCTGGCGGCCGATGGCTTGCTGGGCCGAGGCCCAGTGGGGGGGGGAAGGGGATTCCGTTCCTCTTCTTTCTTTTCTGTTTTTTTATTCCTATTCTTGTTTTGTAAATTGTGAGGCCTCAAAAGACTTTTGTAAAATATGAGACCTAGCTCATAAATCACAGTGCATTATACTCTAACTCCAAAAACTAGTTTGGGCAAAACATAATTTCATATTTGTTTTAAATAAATTAAAAGGTTACTAAATGTTATTTTCAGCCACTGTTTTAAGTTGTTTGAGTCACTTACCCAACTCCAATGATGTTGGTTTCAATTTTAGAATTGTCTCTGATTTATTTGCTATTTAATGAACAATTTAGTTATTATGTTGGACAACTTTTATATTCCACTTTCATTCAAATCTGAATTTGACTTAGGAGTTGAAATGCATTATGATGCAAATGATGATCATGCACTGTTAAACATGATGACTTGTCATTATCAAAATGGAATTACTGTGGCTAACCACTGGGGGTGTTACAAATCTCCTCCACTAATAAGAATTCTCGTCCCGAGAATTAAGAGGTAGAAGGAAAGAGTTCGGGGTATTCCGCACGAAGATCATCCTCGCGTTCCCAAGTGGCTTCATCTTTAGTATGATTTGACCACTGCACTTTGAGGAACTTGGTAACCTTCTGACGGGTCCGACGTTCAGCTTCATCGAGAATGCGGATCGGATGTTCCTTATAAGAAAGGTCATCATGTAATTCGAGCATCTCGTGATCCACAGCTCGGTGCGGAGATTCCTTGAAGCATTTACGAAGTTGCGACACATGGAAGACGTCGTGGATATGGGAGAATTGCGGTGGCAATTCCAATTTATATGCCACCTGACCACGTCTAGCAATAATGTGGAAAGGACCAATGTAGCGTGGAGCTAGCTTGCCCTTGATTCCAAAATGGTGAGTGCCTTTCATCGGGGTGACTCACAGATAAGCTTGATCACCAGGTTGATAAGTCAAACCCCATCGTTTGCGATCATAGTTGCTCTTCTGGCGGTCCTGAGCCGCCTTGAGATTTTCCCGGACAACACGAACTTGTTCTTCGGCGTGTTGAATAATATCCGGACCCACGAGCAGTCGTTCCCCAGTTTCTAACCAATTCAGAGGGGTTCAACACTTACGTCCATAGAGTACTTCGAAGGGAGCCATTTTCAAGCTGGCTTGATAGCTGTTGTTGTAAGAGAATTCGGCATACGGGAGAGATTCTTCCCACTTCTTGCGAATGAAATAACACAAGCCCGAAGCATGTCTTCAAGCACTTGATTGACTCGTTCGACTTGGCCTTGGGATTGAGGGTGATAAGCTGAACTCCAAGTAATATGAGTTCCCATAGCTGTTTGGAAACTTTCCCAGAATTTGGAAGTGAAAAGGCCGCCACGGTCTGAACTGATCTCCTTCGGAATACCGTGGAGTGAAACAATTCTGGAGATATACAACTCTGCTAACTGACTAGCAGTGATAGTTTCTTTGACAGGCAGAAAGTGTGCAACTTTAGATAGTTGGTCGACGACGACAAGAATAGCATCGTGACCCTTCTGTGACCTGGGAAGTCCTGTAACGAAATCCATCTGAACCTTATCCCATTTCCATAGAGGAATAGGAAGTGGTTGCAGAATTCCAGCTGGTTTCTGATGTTCTGCTTTAACGCGACGACACACATCACATTCAGCAACATATCGAGCAATGTCTTGCTTCATTCTAGACCACCAGTACCTTTGACGGAGATCACGATACATCTTGGTGCTACCCGGATGAATAGACAGCGGGGTATCATGTGCCTCCTTCATGACTTTGTCAGTCATAAGCTCGAAGCGAGGTACGACAATGCGGTTTCTAAAATACAAGGTTCCATCTTCAGACAGCGAGAAATCCCTGTACTTTACAAGGTGAAGGTCTTTCTTCATCAGATCAACTTCAGCATCTTTAGCTTGCGCATTCTTAACAGCTTTCTCAAGATCTGGTTGTATCACAAGGTTATTAAGAGAACCCTGTGGAACAATACACAGATTCAGCTTGCACAATTCTTCAAAAAGACGAGGTTGAGCTCGCCTAACCATGAGGTTGTCGCAATAGGACTTGCGGCTTAAGGCATCAGCCATCACGTTAGCCTTGCCAGGGGTATAAGAAATACCCAAATCATAGTCCGCAATGGCCTCCATCCATCTTTGCTGACGGAGGTTCAGGGATGGTTGAGTAAACAAGTACTTCAGACTTTTATGATCCGTGTATATCTCGCAACGATTACCGAGAAGGTAATGTCGCCACAACTGCAATGCATAGATCACAGCAGCTAGTTCTAGATCATGTACCGGATAATTCTCTTCATGTGGGCGCAACTGACGAGAGCCATAGGCAATCACCTTACGCTCTTGCATTAGGACACAACCTAATCCTTCACGGGATGCATCACAATAAATCACGAAGTCTTTGCGGGTATCTGGAGGAGACAGTACTGGGGCAGATGTCAACTTGTCTTTGAGTGTCTGGAAACTTTCCTGACATTTGTCTGTCAATTCAAACTTAACGCCCTTGTGAAGCAGATCAGTTAAAGGCTTAGCAATCTTAGAAAAGTTCTCGACAAATCGACAGCAATAGCTTGCAAGGCCGAGAAAACTTCTCACTTGCTTGACGTTCTTTGGAGGAGTCCAGTCCAAAATAGCCTGAACTCGTTCTGGGTTAACGGCAATGCCATCTTTGGAAATTACATGACCAAGGTACGTTACTTCAGAAAGCCAGAATTCACATTTGGAGTATTTAGCATACAACTGGTGTTCTCGGAGCCTTTTCAATACAAGACGGAGGTGTTCGGCATGTTCTTCCTTATTCTTCGAATAAACCAGAATATCATCTAGATAAACCACGACGAACTTGTCGAGATAATCCATGAAGATATAATTCATCAGACGGGAGAATGTGGCTGGAGCATTTGTTAAGCCAAAAGACATAACAGTATACTCATAAGAACCATAGCGAGTAACGAAGGCTGTCTTCGGAATATCCTCTTCACGAACACGGATCTGATGGTATCCCAATCTCAAATCAAGCTTAGAGAATACTGAGGAACCGGCAAGTTGATCATACAAATCATTGATCCGGGGAAGCGGATATTTATTCTGGATTGTAGCTTGGTTAATGGGCCGATAATCCTGAACCAATCGGTTAGTTCCATCCTTCTTCTTAACGAAGAGTGAAGGTGCTCCCCAAGCAGAGGAACTGGGGCGGATGAAACCTTTCTTGAGTGACGTGTCGATTTCTTCCTTAAGTTCGAGAAGATGATGCGGAGGCATCTTATAAGGGCGCTTCGCAATAGGGGTAGTGCCAGGCTTCAAGTCGATGACGAACTCAACAGCTCTAGCAGGGGGTATTCCTGGAAGTTCTTCTGGAAATACATCTTGAAATTCACGAACAACTGGAACGTTCTCGATGCCTTCAAGAGGTGAAGCGTTCAATGCATTTAGAACATATATCTGAGCTTCGGCGTCCTGCACTGTACGAGCTGAGTATCTGACAGTCTGACCGGAAGGGTGTGTGAGGCGGACTGTTTCAGTGGCACAGTCAATCAAAGCTTTATGAGGCTTCAACCAGTCCATACCCAGAATAATGTCTATGTTGGAGGTCTTGAGAGCAATGAGTGAAACGGGGAACATCATTCCTCCGATCACATTGTGGTTACCGTGGCTTACCATGGTAGTTTGCCAATTAGCCCCAGGCGAATGGATTACTAATGGGATGGACATCTCCTCGAAAAGTATATCATGGCTTCGCGCAAAACTTTCGGACATGAAGCAGTGCGATGCTCCAGAATCAAAGAGGACTGAAGCTGGGATTGAATTCACTAGAAGGGTGCCCATCACAATGTTGGGGTCCTGTCGAGCTTCTTCCATGTTGACTTGGTTGACATGAACACGCTGATTAGCAGGTGGTCTGGTTCCAACGTTCCTAGAAGGATGTTTTCGACAGCACTTCCTACAACCAGCAGAAGGACGTGGCGCATCCTGACGAAAAGACATAGCATCAGGCGGTCCAGCATGGACCGATAGCTGTCTCGGCGGTGAAGGCAAACGAGGTGCAACATAGGACGGCATTGGTGTTGGAGCAGGTCGGTGGTGTACATTGTGCGGGATCCACACTCGACACTTCTGAATAGGCTGACCCGAGGATGAGCCAGCTCCATGAGTGCGCTTGAGCGACTCCTGGCATTCAGTCAGAGCTGTTTCAATTTGGAAAGATTTGCTGACAAGCGTTGCGAAGTCTGTGCAATCAAGGACTGCAAGTGTGAGTTTTATGTCAGTACGGAGTCCTTCACGGAATTTCTCCTGCTTGCGTGTGTTGGTGTCGACGTCATCCGCAGCATAGCGGGACAATTCAAGAAATTTCCTCTGGTATTCATCCACAGTCATTGTGCCCTGTGAGAGTTTGCGGAACTCCTGCTTCTTCTGGTCGATCAGACCTTGAGGAATGTACCGTGCACGAAAAGCTGACTGAAATTCCTGCCAAGTGGTTACAGTCTCTGCAGGCAACATACCCCTGTGGCTTTCCCACCACTGAGCAGCTGATCCCCTCAGGTGATACGTCGCATAGGTGACGTAACTGTCAGGGATAACTTTTGCCGACTTCATCTGAAAGGCAATGTCACGGAGCCAATCGTCAGCGTCCATTGGATCAGTCGAGCTGCGAAAAGTGGACGGATTGAGGCGCACGAATTCTGACAGTGTTATTGGTGTAGGCTGCTGATGAGCATTCTGGTTTGGGAACTGAGCCAATATCCCGGTCATAACCTGACGGTTCAGTTCAAACTGCTCCATCATTGCGGCAATATAGGGTGGAGGTGGTGGATCGTCAGCCATCCTGCCAAATCAACAGGGGCAGTTTAGCAAGAAAGACTGCATGTGTAAGGAGTTATTCAGGACGTAACACGAGAGATGAAGAGGAAGGGCATTAGATGTAAAATAGTAGTCGTTGAAAGACATACCAATCCATGCACAGAGTCGGGTACATGCGGACAGCACAACGGCGCAAATTTAGAAGCTAGACATTCTAGGCGGCGCGCAGGCACGCGGTAAGGAAGTACACAACGAGACATAGCAAAGGCTACATCAACGTCGGAGAAAACTGACGGAGCGAGGAATCTGCAAGTGACAACACAGGGTGCCCTCGATAAAAGGATCCTGTAAGCAGAACCTGGCCCAAAATCTTGAAGCAAGGGGGGATATTTTCAGAACTTCGGGTGGACGTGAGCACGAGAGCCTAATGTTGGAGTTAGTAAAATTTTAACCCGAGTAGAAGAGAGATCAGAGGCCCAGAGTAAAGGTCGAGGAGTAAAAGATCCTAATACCACCCAATTGGCGACATGGGCCCGTAAGCCACACAGCCAAGTTAGTAAAATAGTTTTGGACCACTAGACTCAACTTCGGCCAAGGAGTTGGAAAGGGGGTTCCTACAGTCAGTCGGCTCTGATACCAACTTGTGACGCCCCCGGCCCGATCATGCACTAATCATACACGCAAATGCACATGATCAAGCCTAAGGACTCACGGGAAATATCACAACACAACTCTAAAACATAAATAAAGTCATACAAGCTTTATATTACAAGCCAGGGGCCTCGAGGGCTCGAATACATAAGCTTGCATACAAGCATCAGCGGAAGCATCAGATATCTGAGTACATATATGAAACAGAAACAGAAAGGCCTTTAGAAAGGCGGGGCAAAATAAAACACTACGATCGAAAGGCGTAGGCCTCCTGCCTGGGACCCTCCGATCCTACTCCTGGTCGTCAGTCAACTCATAGCAGAATCCATCCTCTGGGTAGTAGTAGTAGCGATCGTCGGCAGGGCAGCTGTCTCAGGGGCTCCGTCATCTTGGTCACGACAAACTGATATGGGGAGAAAAGGAAAACAAAGCAACCGTGAGTACTCAGAAGTACTCAGCAAGCAAGGATCTACACTACATATGCAACATTTTCAAAGGGAGGCTGTATATGTGGACTGGGCTGCAGAAATGCCAGAATAGTGAGAAGGCCTAGTCCTATCGAAGACTAGCATCTTCAGCGGTCTTGCAGCATTAGAAGAGAGTAGATCAGTACAATATAATGTAGCAGTATCATTAGGTCTCAACCTCACCCAGAGATCCTTTCTCGACTCCCTGCGAGAAAGCAATCCCAGAGCCATACAGTCATCAACCTCGTCCGGAGATCCCTTCTCGACTCCCTGCGAGAAGCAATCCCAGAGCCATAGTATCCAAGTATCCAGTTCTAAATTGTATCAATCAGGATACAACTCCGAGTGTCCGTTACCGTAGGACAGGCTATCGATAGAAGTTTTCTTCCCTGCAGGGGTGCACCAACTTACCCAACACGCTCGATTAACTCCGGCCGGACACACTTTCCTGGGTCATGCCCGGCCTCGGCCAAACGACACATCGCAACCCTACCTACAGCTCAGCAGAGAGGTCCCCGCCGGTCTACATCCTAAGCGCAAGGGGGTCTTGGCCATCGCCCCTCGCCCTCCGGGTCGTTGCACACATGGCCCAGATCCAAGCACCACCGAAATGGCGACAATCACTCCATGCCGCACTGCTGAACTGGACGTCTGACAGAGCTTTTGGCTGACTCATACGATGCAGAACGCCCATACTATGCCCACGTGATGGTTAGTGCTATCAGACCAGAGGCCTGCTCGGATCAAATATCCAAATCGTTAGGACTAGGGGCTTGCGGTAACGAGCAGAGACTCACGAAAGATGTGACCCCGTCGCCCCGTCTCGAGGACTTGCTGCAAGGGTTAAGAATGCCCGGCCGCGCCTCGTATTCACCACTCGGGCACCACACTGGCACCCGTCTTCACAACACTCGCCTCTCAGGCGCACGCGGGTACCCCTCAGGGTCGACCCGCCTATCCAAATAACAATGTAAAGTCCAATTATCCGTGTGTCCATATCATCAGGGGAATCTGAGGTATCACCCTCGTTGGATTCCTACTCGATGTATCCGTCAAGGTGAACTCGGAGGAATCACCCTCACTGGGTTCACACTTGAGGTGTTGTACGACGGCGTCGTTATCGAAAGCGGTGAAGGAGGAATCACCCTCGATGACCACGATCGAATAGCTACTCTACAGAGTTAACATCAGAAGTGCTACAAGAGGTTTCACCCTCGGCACTCGATAGTAACACTGAAGTGTCGTTACAACTAAGGGGGGGGGGGGTGATGTGCGGTGTCGGGGCCTGGTCTTCAATTCCCGTTGATCGGGTCTTCTGACGATCCAGCGCGGCAGTCTGGATAAGTGGGGTCTCTGATAGGTCTCTACCCAGCCTATGCTAAGCAGTTTAGGATATGCAGGTAATTATCAATAGCAGGTTACAATAAACAGGCTATGCATCAGAATAGGTAAAGCAGTAGCAGCAGCAATTCTAATGCAAGCATGAGAAATAGAATGGGCGATATCGGGATGATCAAAGGTGGGGTGGGCTTGCCTGGTTGCTCGGCGGCAAGGGCAAGGTCGTCAATGGTGTCTTCGGTCTCCGGAGCTGCGTCGGTCTCGGGGACGACATCGGTGTCAGGGTCTACCGAGAGAGAAGAGGGGGAGGAAACAGTATAAATATAGAGCAAACATGAGCATGACAAATACGATACACAGTGCTAGGGGTAGTCTAACGCAGCATTACACGTATCAGACGGAGCGGGAGAATATCTGACAAAATTTCCCGGGTCTTTGGAATTATCGGACAGACGATAAGAGGGGAACGGTTGCACGTTCGGATAGTTAGGGACGCGTGACGGACGAACGGACCACGTATCCAAATTCGTCTCGTCGTTGTGAGCAATTTTCATGTATAAGTTTTTTCGATCGGAGTTACGGATTAAAAGATATGATTTTCTAAAGTTTTTATTAATTTCTGGAATTTATTTAATTTATTAAATCAACATTATCCAGAACAGTGTCTTGCTGACGTCAGCATGACGTCAGCATGACGTCAGGACCAGTGGGTCCCACCTGTCATAGCCTGTTTAGTTAATTAGGGATTAACTAATTAAATTACTATTTAATTAACACTAACTACTTAATTAAATTAACCTAATCAGGATTAATTAAACTAATTAATTAAGTAATTAATTAATTAATTTAATTATTTTTATTTTTATTTTTTTTTTTATTTTTTTTTTAATTCGTTCTGGGCCGTGGGCCCCTATGTCAGTGGGCTGGGCGGACATGTCCGCGGCGTGCACGTCTGGGCGCCTGTACCAATTTCCCTTGTTTCCAGATGGCGTGCACGTCGCGGCTCTCTTGCTTATGTTGGGTTGGGGCACGCGTGCTGCATTTTCTCCATGCCACTTAGCTGCCGCGGTCTTGCCATGGGCTCTCTCTGTTAGCTTGCTCTGTTCGACCGCATTATCTTTCTTTATCTGTGTTTTGCTCTATCAATGGCTAGGCGCGCAGCGCAGGGACGGTCGCGTCCGGTGCGGAGCGAGGGAGAGAAGGGCCGAGCCCTCACCGGCGTTCGTGAAAGGGGCTGCGAGGCTCGAGTTGTCCGGCATGGAGAGCGGGCTACGCCAGTCCGTCTATGGAGGCCGCGATAGTGGGAAGCCGTGGACTGCGCTTGGGCCACGCATGCGGGCCTCATTCTCCTACTGTATTTTGATGTTTATGGCTCTGGGTGGGGGCTTTTCGGGGATGAAGGCGAGTCGTGGTACCAGGCCTGCGACGGCTTCGATGGCTCGTCTTTGGCTCTGGGGTCCTGCGTCGTCTCTCCCTATCCATATTTTTTCTTATTAATAGGTCTGATTTTTTTGTTTTTTTAATTTCGTCTGTTGTTTGTCTACTTTTTTTGTTTTTTTGACGCATGGGGGGTTATACGGGGCACTGGGCCGGCATGTGCGGCCGATTAATATGCTAGTTCCGAGGCCCAGTGGGGGGGGGGAAGGGGATTCCGTTCCTCTTCTTTCTTTTCTGTTTTTTTTTATTCCTATTCTCTGTTTTGTAAATTGTGAGGCCTCAAAACGACTTTTGTAAAATATGAGACCTAGCCCATAAATCATAGTGCATTATACTCTAACTCCGAAAACTAGTTTGGGCAAAACATAATTTCATATTTGTTTTAAATAAATTAAAAGGTTACTAAATGTTATTTTCAGCCACTGTTTTAAGTTGTTTGTGTCACTTACCCAACTCCAATGATGTTGGTTTCAATTTTAGAATTGTCTCTGATTTATTTGCTATTTAATGAACAATTTAGTTCTTATGTTGGACAACTTTTATATTCCACTTTCATTCAAATCTGAATTTGACATAGGAGTTGAAATGCATTATGATGCAAATGATGATCATGCACTGTTAAACATGTTGACTTGTCATTATCAAAATGCACTGTTAAACACTGAGATGCAATTGCGTCTAGGGAAATGCAGGGACCTTAGTTATGATGATGCACTAGGTCCACAGATGGGAATTTGTGTATGTTCTCTAAAGGCGTTTGTCGAGTGTTCATTAAGAAAGTTTTTGTACAAGTTTCTGAACGAACTCCTTAAGAAAAGTTCTCCAAATGTTCCCTACGAAAGAATCTTTTGAAATGTCTGGTCGTCATGAGTATTTTAACTACTTATAGAGCCAAAACGGACTCCGTATGAGTTAGATATGCAGTTTTAGTTAACATTGCGCAAAACTGATTATGAATGACAGTTACAGACTAGTTCTTGTGTAGTTGGATTTGATTTTTCTGTTCTATAACTCTAAAAATGTACATATGAGATGCGATTACGTCTAGGGAAATATAGGAGATCTTAGTTATGGTGATGCACTAGGTCCACAGCTGGAACTTTGTGTATGTTCTGCAAAGGCGTTTGTCGAGTGTTCATTAAGAAAGTTTTTGTACATGTTTTGAACAACTCCTAAAGAAATGTTCTCCAAAAGTTCCCCACGAAAGAATCCATTGAAGTTTCTGGTCGTCACGAGTATTTTAACTACTTGTAGACCCAAAACGGACTCCGTATAAGTTAGATATGCAGTTTCAGTTAAGACCGCGCAAAACTGGTTCTGAATGACAGTTACAGACTAGTTCTTGTGTAGTTGGATTCGATTTTTTATATTCTATTCCCCTAAACTTTTCCATATGAGATGCAATTACATCTAGGGAAATATAGGAGATCTTAGGTATGGTGATGCACTAGGTCCACAGCTGGGACTTTGAGTATGTTCTCCAAAGGCATTTGTCGAGTGTTCATTAAGAAAGTTTCTATACAACTTTCTGAATGAACTCCTTAAGATAAGTTCTCCAAAAGTTCCCTACTGGTACTATAATTTGAAGCATATGGTCATCATGAGTTTTTTGACTACTTGTGGAGCCAAAATGGACTCCATATGAGTCAGATATCCATGTTTCAGTTAACACCGCGCAAAATGGATTCCGAAAGTTATAGGCAAGTTCTTGTGTATTTGGATTCAATTTTTCCGGTTCTATTTCCCTAAATATCTCCATATGAGATTCAATTACATCTAGGGAAATGTAGGAGACGTTAGTTATGGTTATTCACTAGGTCCACGGCTGGGACTTTGTGTATGTTCTCCAAAGGCATTGGTCGAGTGTTCATTAAGAAAGTTTCTGAACAAGTTTTGGAATGAACTCCTTAAGGAAAATTCTCCAAAAGTTCCCTACAAAATAATCCTTTGAAGTGCCTAGTCGTCACGAGCATTTTGTCTACTTCTGGAGCCAAAACGGACTCTGTATTAGTCAGATATCCACGTTTCACTTAGCACTGCACAAAACTTATTCCGAACGACAGTTACACACTAGTTCTTGTGTAGTTGCATTCAATTTTTTCGGTTCTATTTACTTAAACATCTCCATATGAGTTGCAATTCCGTCTAAGGAAATGCAGGAGACCTTAGTGATGATGATGCACTAGGTCCACAGCTGGGACTTTGTGTATGTTCTCCAAAGGCGTTTGTCGAGGGTTCATTAAGAAAGTTTTTGTACAAGTTTCTGAACGAACCCCTTAAGAAAACTTCTCCAAAAGTTCCCTACGAAAGAATCCTTTGAAGCGTCTGGTCATCACGAGTATTTTAACTACTTGTAGAGCCAAAACGGACTCCGTATGAGTTAGATATGAAGTTTCAGTTAACACTGCACAAAATTGATTCTGAATGACAGTTACAGACTAGTTCTTGTATAGTTGGATTCAATTCTTTCTGTTCTATTCCTCTAAACATGTCCATATGAGATGCAATTACGACTAGGGAAATATAGGAGATCTTAGTTATGGTGATGCACTAGGTCCACAATTGGGACTTTGTGTATGTTCTCCAAAGGCGTTTGTCGAGTGTTCATTAAGAAAGTTTTTGTACAAGTTTCTGAAGGAACTCCTTAAGAAAAGTTCTCCAAAAGTTCCCTACGAAAGAATCCTTTGTAGCGTCTGGTCGTCATGAGTATTTTAACTACTTGTAGAGCCAAAACGGACTCCGTATGAGTTAGATATCCAGTTTCTGTAAACACTGCACAAAACTGATTCTGAATGACAGTTACAGACTTGTTCTTGTGTAGTTGGATTCGATTTTTTCTGTTCAATTCCCCTAAACATGTCCATATGAGATGCAATTATATATAGGGAAATATAGAAGATCTTATTTATGGTGATGCACTAGGTCCACAGCTGGGACTTTGTGTATGTTCTCCAAAGGAGTTTGTCGAGTGTTCATTAAGAAAGTTTCTATACAACTTTCTGAATGAACTCCTTAAGAGAAGTTCTCCAAAAGTTCCCTACTGGTAGTATACTTTGAAGCATATGGTCTTCATGAGTTTTTTGACTACTTGTGGAGCCAAAACAAACTCCGCATGAGCCAGATATCCATGTTTCAGTTAACACCGCGCAAAATTGATTCCGAAAGTTATATACCAGTTCTTGTGTGTTTAGATTCAATTTTTCCGGTTCTATTTCCCTAAACATCTCCATATGAGATGCAATTACATCTAGGGAAATGCAGGAGACATTAGTTATGGTGATTCACTAGGTACACGGCTGGGACTTTGTGTATGTTCTCCAAAGGCGTTTGTCAAGTGTTTATTAAGAAAGTTTCTGTACAAGTTTTGGAACAAACTCCTTAAGGAAAATTCTGCAAAAGTTCCCAACAAAAGAATCCTTTGAAGCACCTGGTTGTCACGAGCGTTTTGACTACTTGTGGAGCCAAAACGGACTCTGTATTAGTCAGATATCCATGTTTCACTTAGCACTGCGAAAAACTTATTCCGAACGACAGTTACACACTAATTCTTGTGTATTTGGATTCAATTTTTTCCATTCCATTTCCTTAAACATCTCCATATGAGATGCAATTGCGTCTAGGGAAATGCAGGGACCTTAGTTATGATGATGCACTAGGTCCACAGCTGTGAATTTGTGTATGTTCTCTACAGGCGTTTGTCGAGTGTTCATTAAGAAAGTTTTTGTACAAGTTTCTGAACAAACTCCTTCAGAAAAGTTCTCCAAAAGTTCTCTATGAAAGAATCTTTTGAAATGCCTGGTCATCATGAGTATGTTAACTACTTGTTGAGCCTAAACGGACTCCGTATGAGTTAGATATGCAGTTTTAGTTAACATTGCGCAAAACTGATTATGAATGACAGTTACAGACTAGTTCTTGTGTAGTTGGATTTGATTTTTCTGTTCTATTCCTCTAAACATGTCCATATGAGATGCAATTACGTCTAGGGAAATATAGAAGATCTTAGTTATGGTGATGCACTAGGTCCACAGCTGGAACTTTGTGTATGTTCTCCAAAGGCGTTTGTCGAGTGTTCATTAAGAAAGTTTTTGTACAAGTTTCTGAACGAACTCCTTAAGAAATGTTCTCCAAAAGTTCCCTACGAAAGAATCCATTGAAATGTTTTGTCGTCACGAGTATTTTAACTACTTGTAGACCCAAAACGGACTCCGTATGAGTTAGATATGCAGTTTCAGTTAACACCGCGGAAAACTGTTTCTGGATGACAGTTACAGACTAGTTCTTGTGTAGTTGGATTCGATTTTTTCTATTCTATTCCCCTAAACTTGTCCATATGAGATGCAATTACGACTAGGGAAATATAGGAGATCTTAGGTATGGTGATGCAATAGGAACACAGCTGGGACTTTGTGTATATTCTCCAAAGGCGTTTGTCGAGTGTTCATTAAGAAAGTTTCTATACAACTTTCTGAATGAACTCCTTAAGATAAGTTCTCCAAAAGTTCCCTACTGGTACTATAATTTGAAGCATATGGTCATCATGAGTTTTTTGACTACTTGTGGAGCCAAAATGGACTCCGTATGAGTCAGATATCCATTATTCAGTTAACACCGCGCAAAATTGATTCCGAAAGTTATAGGCCAGTTCTTGTGTATTTGGATTCAATTTTTCCGGTTCTATTTCCCTAAATATCTCCATATGAGGTGCAATTACGTCTAGGGAAATGCAGGAGACGTTAGTTATGGTTATTCACTAGGTCCACGGCTGGGACTTTGGGTATGTTCTCCAAAGGCATTTGTCGAGTGTTCATTAAGAAAGTTTCTGTACAAGTTTTGGAACGAATTCCTTAAGAAAAATTCTCCAAAAGTTCCCTACAACAGAATCCTTTGAAGCGCCTGGTTGTCACGAGCATTTTGACTACTTGTGGAGCTAAAACGGACTTTGTATTAGTCAGATATCCATGTTTCACTTAGCACTACGCAAAACTCATTCCGAACGACAGTTACACACTAGTTCTTGTGTAGTTGGATTCAATTTTTTCCGTTCTATTTACTTAAACATCTCCATATGAGTTGCAATTGCGTCTAGCGAAATGCAGGAGACCTTAGTTATGATGATGCACTAGGTCCACAGCTGGGAATTAGTGTAAGTTCTCCAAAGGTGTTTGTGGAGGGTTCATTAAGAAAGTTTTTGTACAAGTTTCTGAACGAACTCCTGAAGAAAACATCTCCAAAAGTTCCCTATGAAAGAATCCTTTGAAGCGTCTGGTCATCACGAGTATTTTAACTACTTGTAGAGCCAAAACAGACTCCGTATGAGTTAGATATGCAGTTTCAGTTAACATTGCACAAAACTGATTCTGAATGACAGTTATAGACTAGTTCTTGTGTAGTTGGATTCGATTCTTTCTGTTCTATTCCTCTAAAGATGTCCATATGAGATGCAATTACGACTAGGGAAATACTGGAGACCTTAGTTATGGTGATTCACTAGGTCCACAGCTGGGACTTTGTGTAAGTTCTCCAAAGGCGTTTGTCGAGTGTTCATTAAGAAAGTTTTTGTACAAGTTTCTGAAGGAACTCCTTAAGAAAAGTTCTCCAAAAGTTCCCTACGAAAGAATCCTTTGTAGCGTTTGGTCGTCATGAGTATTTTAACTACTTGTAGAGCCAAAACGGACTCCGTATGAGTTAGATATGCAGTTTCAGTAAACACTGCACAAAACTGATTCTGAATGACAGTTACAGACTAGTTCTTGTGTAGTTGGATTCGATTTTTTCTGTTCTATTCCCCTAAACATGTCCATATGAGATGCAATTACATCTAGGGAAATATAGGAGATCTTATTTATGGTGATGCACTAGGTCCACAGCTGGGGCTTTGTGTATGTTCTCCAAAGGAGTTTGTCGAGTGTTCATTAATAAATTTTCTATACAACTTTCTGAATGAACTCCTTAAGAGAAGTTCTCGAAAAGTTCCCTACTGGTAGTATACTTTGAAGCATATGGTCTTCATGAGTTTTTTGACTACTTGTGGAGCCAAAACGAACTCCGCATGAGTCAGATATCCATGTTTCAGTTAACACCGCGCAAAATTGATTCCGAAAGTTATATACCAGTTCTTGTGTGTTTAGATTCAATTTTTCTGGTTCTATATCCCTTAACATCTCCATATGAGATGCAATTACGTCTAGGGAAATGCAGGAGACATTAGTTATGGGGATTCACTAGGTCCACGGCTGGGACTTTGCGTATGTTCTCCAAAGGCGTTTTTCGAGTGTTCATTAAGAAAGTTTCTGTACAAGTTTTGGAACAAACTCCTTAAGGAAAATTCTCCAAAATTTCCCTACAAAAGAATCCTTTGAAGCACCTGGTCATCACGAGCATTTTGACTACTTGTGGAGCCAAAACGGACTCTGTATTAGTCAGATATCCATGTTTCACTTAGCACTGCGCAAAACTTATTCCGAACGACAGTTACACACTAGTTCTTTTGTAGTTGGATTCGATTTTTTCCATTCCATTTCCTTAAACATCTCCATATGAGATGCAATTGCGTCTAGGGAAATGCAGGGATCTTAGTTATGATGATGCACTAGGTCCACAGCTGGGACTTTGTGTATGTTCTCTAAAGGCGTTTGTCGAGTGTTCATTAAGAAAGTTTTTTGTACATGTTTCTGAATGAACTCCTTAAGAAAAGTTCTCCAAAAGTTCCCTATGAAAGAATGTTTTGAAGCGTCTGGTCATCACGAGTATTTTAACAACTTGTAGAGCCAAAACGGACTCCGTATGAGTTAGATATGCAGTTTTAGTTAACACTGCGCAAAACTGATTCTGAATGACAGTTACAGACTAGTTCTTGTGTAGTTGGATGTGATTTTTTCTGTTCTATTCCTCTAAATATGTCCATATGAGATGCAATTACGTCTAGGGAAATATAGGAGATCTTAGTTATGGTGAAGCACTAGGTCCACAGCTGGAACTTTGTGTATGTTGTCCAAAGGCGTTTGTCGAATGTCCATTAAGAAAGTTTTTGTACAAGTTTCTGAACGAAATCCTTAAGAAAAGTTCTCCAAAAGTTCCCCACGACAGAATCCTTTGAAGCGTCTGGTCGTCACGAGTATTTTAACTACTTGTAGAGCCAAAACGGACTCCATATGAGTTAGATATACAGTTTCAGTTAACACTGCGCAAAACTGATTCTGAATGACAGTTACAGACTAGTTCTTGTGTAGTTGTATTCGATTTTTTCTGTTCTATTCCCCTAAACATGTCCACATGAGATGCAATTATGCCTAGGGAAATATAGGAGATCGTTGTTATGGTGATGTACTAGGTCCACTGCTGGGACTTTGTGTGTGTTCTCCGAAGGCGTTTGTCAAGTGTTCATTAAGAAAGTTTCTATACAACTTTCTGAATGAACTCCCTAAGAGAAGTTCTCCAAAAGTTCACTACTGGTAGTATGCTTTGAAGCACATGGTTGTCACGAGTTTTTTGACTACTTGTGGAGCCAAAACAGACTCCGTATGAGTCAGATATCCATCTTTCAGTTAACACCGCGGAAAATTGATTCCGAAAGTTATAGACCAGTTCTTGTGTATTTGGATCCAATTTTTCTGGTTCTGTTTCCGTAAACATCTCCATGTGAGATGCAATTACGTCTAGGGAAATGCAGGAGACGTTAGCTATGGTGATTCACTAGGTCCACGGCTGGGACTTTGTGTATGTTCTCCAAAGGCGTTTGTCGTGTGTTCATTAAGAAAGTTTCCTTACAAGTTTTGGAACGAACTCCTTAAGGAAAATTCTCCGAAAGTTCCCTACAAAAGAATCCTTTGAAGCGCCTTGTCATCATGAGCGTTTTGACTAATTGTGGAGCCAAAACGGACTCTGTATTAGTCAGATATCCACGTTTCACTTAGCACTGCGCAAAACTTATTCCGAACGACAGTTACACACTAGTTCTTGTGTAGTTGGATTCAATTTTTTCCGTTCTATTTCCTTAAACTTATCCATGTGAGTTGCAATTGCGTCTAGGGAAATGCAGGAGACCTTAGATATGATGATGCAATAGGTCCACTGCTGGGACGTTGTGTATGTTCTCCAAAGGCGTTTGTCGAGTGTTCATTAAGAAAGTTTTTGTACAAGTTTCTGAACGAACTCCGTAATAAAAGTTCTCCAAAAGTTCCCTACGACAGAACCCTTTGAAGTGTCTGGTCATCACGAGTATTTTAACTACTTGTAGAGCCAAAACGGACTCCGTATGAGTTAGATATGCAGTTTCAGTTAACACTGCACAAAACTGAATCTGAATGACAGTTACAGACTAGTTCTTGTGTACTTGGATTCGATTCTTTTTGTTCTATTCCTCTAAACATGTCCATATGAGATGCAATTACGACTAGGGAAATATAGGAGATCTTAGTAATGGTGATGCACTAGGTCCACAGCTGGGACTTTGTGTATCTTCTCCAATGGCGTTTGTCGAGTGTTCATTAAGAAAGTTTTTGTACAAGTTTCTGAACGAACTCCTTAAGAAGAGTTCTCCAAAAGTTCCCTACGAAAGAATCCTTCGTAGCGTCTAGTCGTCACGAGTATTTTAACTACTTGGAGAGCCAAAACGGACTCCGTATGAGTCAGATATGCAGTTTCAGTAAACACTTCGCAAAACTGATTCTGAATGACAGTTACACACTAGTTCTTCTGTAGTTGGATTCAATTTTTTCTGTTCTATTCCCCTAAACATGTCCATATGAGATGCAATTATGTCTAGGGAAATATAGAAAATCTTAGTTATGGTGATGCACTAGGTCCACAGCTGGGACTTTGTGTATGTTGTCCAAAGGCGTTTGTCAAGTGTTCATTAAGAAAGTTTCTATACAACTTTCTGAATGAACTCCTTAAGAGAAGTTCTCCAAAAGTTCACTACTGGTAGTATAGTTTCAAGCATATGGTCGTCACGAGTTTTTTGACTACTTTTGGAGCCAAAACGGACTCCGTATGAGTCAGATATCCATGTTTCAGTTAACATCGCGCAAAACTGATTCTGAAAGTTATATACCAGTTCTTGTGCATTTAGATTCAATTTTTCCTGTTCTATCTCGCTAAACATCTCCATATGAGATGCAATTACATCTAGGGAAATGCAGGAGACGTTTGTTATGGTGATTCACTAGGTCCACGGCTGGGACTTTGTGTATGTTCTCCAAAGGCGTTTGTCGAGTGTTCATTAAGAAAGTTTCTGTACAAGTTTTGGAACGAACTCCTTAAGGAAAATTCTCCAAAAGTTTCCTAAAAAAGAATACTTTGAAGCACCTGGTCGTCACGAGTGTTTTGACTACTTGTGGAGCCAAAATGGACTCTATATTAGTCAGATATCCATGTTTCACTTAGCACTGCGCAAAACTTATTCCGAACGACAGTTACACACTTGTTCTTGTGTAGTTGGATTCGATTTTTTCCATTCCATTTCCTTAAACATCTCCATATGAGATGCAATTGCGTCTAGGGAAATGCAGGAGACCTTAGTTATGATGATGCACTAGGTCCACAGCTGGGACTTTGTGTATGTTCTCTAAAGGCGTTTGTTGAGTGTTCATTAAGAAAGTTTTTGTACAAGTTTCTGAACGAACTCCTTAAGAAAAGTTCTCCAAAAGTTCCCTACAAAAGAATCTTTTGAAGCGTTTGGTCATCACGAGTATTTTAACTACTTGTAGAGCCAAAACGGACTCCGTATGAGTTAGATATGCAGTTTTAGTTAACACTGCGACAAACTGATTCTGAATGACAGTTACGGACTAGTTCTTGGGTAGTTGGATTTGATTTTTTCTGTTATATTCCTCTAAACATGTCCATATGATATGAAATTACATCTAGGGAAATATAGGAGATCTTAGTTATGGTGATGCACTAGGTCCACAGCTGTAACTTTGTGTATGTTCTCCAAAGGCATTTGTCGAGTGTCCATTAAGAAAGTTTTTGTACAAGTTTTTGAACGAACTCCTTAAGAAAAGTACTCCAAAAGTTCCCTACAATAGAATCCCTTGAAGCGTCTGGTCATCACGAGTATTTTAACTACTTGTAGAGCCAAAACGGACTCCATATGAGTTAGATATGCAGTTTTAGTTAACACTGCGCGAAACTGATTCTGAATGACAGTTACAGACTAGTTCTTGTGTAGTTGGATTCGATTTTTTCTGTTCTACTCCCCTAAACATGTCCATATGAGATGTAATTACATCTAGGGAAATATAGGAGATCTTAGTTATGGTGATGCACTAGGTCCACAGCTGGGACTTCGTGTATGTTCTCCAAAGGCGTTTGTCGAGTGTTCATTAAGAAAGTTTCTATACCACTTTCTGAATGAACTCCTTAAGAGAAGTCCTCCAAAAGTTCCCTATGATAGAATCCTTTAAAGCGTCTGGTTGTTACGAGTATTTTAACTACTTGTAGAGCCCAAACGGACTTCGTCTGAGTTAGATATGCAGTTTCAGTTAACACTGAGCAAAACTGATTCTGAATGACAGTTACAGACTAGTTCTTGTGTAGTTGGATTCGATTTTTTCTGTTCGATTCCCCTAAACATGCCCATATGATATGCAAATATGTCTAGGGAAATATAGTATATCTTAGTTATGGTGATGCACTAGGTCCACAGCTGGGACTTTGTGTATTTTCTCCAAAGGCGTTTATCGAGTGTTCATTAAGAATGTTTCTATACAACTTTCTGAATGAACTCCTTAAGAGAAGTTCTCCAAAAGTTCACTACTGTTAGTATGCTTTGAAGCATATGGTCGTCACGAGTTTTTTGAGTACTTATGGAGCCAAAACGGACTCCGTATGAGTCACATATCCATGTTTCAGTTAACACCGCGCAAAATTGATTCCGAAAGTTATATATCAGTTCTTGTGTATTTAGATTCAATTTTTCCGGTTCTATTTCCCTAAACATCTCCATTTGAGATGCAATTACGTCTACGGAAATGCAGGAGACATTAGTTATGGTGATTCACTAGGTCCACGGTTGGGACTTTGTGTATGTTCTACAAAGGCATTTGTCGAGTGTTCATTAAGAAAGTTTCTGTACAAGTTTTGGAACGAACTCCTTAAGGAAAATTCTCCAAAAGTTCCCCACAAAAGAATCCTTTGAAGCACTTAGTCGTCCTGAGTGTTTTGACTAATTGTGGAGCCAAAATGGACTCTGTATTAGTCAGATATCCATGTTTCACTTAGCACTGCGCAAAACTTATTCCGAACGAAAGTTACACACTTGTTCTTGTGTAGTTGGATTCTATTTTTCCATTCCATTTCCTTAAACATCTCCATATGAGATGCAATTGCGTCTAGGGAAATGCAGGAGACCTTAGTTTTGATGATGCACTAGGTCCACAGCTGGGACTTTGTGTATGTTCTCTAAAGGCGTTTGTCGAGTGTTCATTAAGAAAGTTTGTGTACAAGTTTCTGAACGAACTCCTTAAGAAAAGTTCTCCAAAAGTTCCCTACGAAAGAATATTTTGAAGCGTCTGGTCATCACGAGTATTTCAACTACTTGTAGTGCCAAAACGGACTCCGTATGAGTTAGAAATGCAGTATTAGTTAACACTGCGACAAACTGATTCTGAATGACAGTTACGGACTAGTTCTTGGGTAGTTGGATTTGATTTTTTCTGTTATATTCCTCTAAACATGTCCATATGAGATGAAATTACATCTAGGGAAATATAGGAGATCTTAGTTATGGTGATGCAAAAGGTCCACAGCTGTAACTTTGTGTATGTTCTCCAAAGGCGTTTGTCGAGTGTCCATTAAGAAAGTTTTTGTACAAATTTTTTAACGAACTCCTTAAGAAAAGTACTCCAAAAGTTCCCTACAATAGAATCCCTTGAAGTGTCTAGTCATCACGAGTATTTTAACTACTTGTAGAGCCAAAACGGACTCCATATGAGTTAGATATGCAGTTTTAGTTAACACTGCGCGAAACTGATTCTGAATGACAGTTACAGACTAGTTCTTGTGTAGTTGGATTCGATTTTTTCTGTTCTACTCCCCTTAACATGTCCATATGAGATGTAATTACGTCTAGGGAAATATAGGAGATCTTAGTTATGGTGATGCACTAGGTCCACAGCTGGGACTTCGTGTATGTTCTCCAAAGGCGTTTGTCGAGTGTTCATTAAGAAAGTTTCTATACCACTTTCTGAATGAACTCCTTAAGAGAAGTCCTCCAAAAGTTCACTACTGGTAGTATGCTTTGAAGCACATGGTAGTCACGAATTTTTTGACTACTTGTGGAGCCAAAACGGACTCCGAATGAGTCAGATATCCATTTTTCAGTTAACACCGCGCAAAATTGATTCCGAAAGTTACAGACCAGTTCTTGTGTATTTGGATTCAATTTTTCCGATTCTATTTCCCTAAACATCTCCATATGAGATGCAATTACGTCTAGGGAAATGCAGGAGACGTTAGTTATGGTGATTCACTAGGTCCACGGCTGGGACTTTGTGTATGTTCTTCAAAGGAGTTTGTCGAGTGTCCATTAAGAAAGTTCATGTACAAATTTTGGAACGAACTCCGTAAGGAAAATTCTCCAAAAGTTCCCTACAAAATAATCCTTTGAAGCGCCTGGTCATCACGAGTGTTTTGATTAATTGTGGAGCCAAAACAGACTCTGTATTAGTCAGATATCCATGTTTCACTTAGCACTGCGCAAAACATTTTCTGAACGACAGTTACACACTAGTTCTTGTGTAGTTGGATTCGATTTTTTCCGTTCTATTTTATCGTGGGAAACCACGGCCTCCTATGGGGCCATGAGCCCCTTTTGGTTCGGCGGGGGGATGGGCACATTGCACAAAGAGCGGAGAAGTGTAACACTGCACGACAGAGATGACACGGGCAGTTTTACCCAGGTTCGGGCCGCCGTGAGGTGTAAAACCCTACTCCTGCTTTGGTGGATTGATGGTGGATAATGGTGGTGAACGCAGCACACTTGTCCGGCAGGGTTGCCTCGGGGCAAGAGTGGCTACGCGCGTATGAATGTGTGAGGGTCCGAATCCTTTCTACGGTTGCCATGGGCGTCCTTTTATAGATAAAGAGGTCACCACAGTGGCAAATCAGTCTTTTCATACTGTTTAGATAGCAAACAGTGCTATCACACCTAACTCTGCAGGCAAACAGAGTGCATTAAATGTGCCATCTAGTGTCACATCACAGCAAGCCCGGCAACCCTTGCCAGGCTATTTTGCCAGCTTCTTGCCTGCTTGCTTGACACGTCTCAGGACGGGTGTCATATGGAGGTGTTTTCTGTAGGAAGTGGCCGCCATGTGGCAAGAAGCAGCCACTTATTCACTTGGGGGCTTGACACCGCACTTGATAGATGACTTGCGTCGCTGTGAGGTGGAGCGGTGGAGTGGTTTGCCTCTGCAAGCCCCGGCAGGCCTGCCGGGATGATCTGGAAGCTTGCTTCCTAGGGAAACCCCAACCTTGCTAGGCTCGCCTGCCCGGCAAGGGAGGTTTTTCCCCTTAGTGATATCTTGCTCCTCTGGCTTGACCTGGTCTTCTTGATCTGCATTTGGTTCCTTCAAAGAACTGATCTCTTGTGCTTGGTCTGTTCTTGGGTGCTGCAATCTTGTCCTTAGGCCTGTGCACAGTCTGGGCAATGGACCCAGGGTATGTTGCACCGACAGGAGCCCCCGGGCCTGGCACGAACGCGCTGCCGGGCGTCGTCGGGGTAGGCCCTAACCAGTGCATAGGCAGGAGCGCAAGAGTGGCTTCGCCCCTTGAGATCTTCTTTGCTTCTACATTAACCCGAGCTTGGGTCAGTTTCCGGTTCTCCCGTGCGCCGTGCAACGCCAATTGTGGTGGGGCCATTCTTGTAATGGCCCGTGAATGACTTTAAGGCACGGGGGAGTAACTGCCAAATCACTCTGCCCACCATGCCCTTATCCTTAGCCATGTATGCTGCATGCATTAAGTGGGGTAGGTAATGGAGGCGCGTGGTGTGGGAGGGCATCAAGGCAGGGGCCCGGTCTTCTTGGATTAGCGTAGGAGGACGGCAGTTACCCACCGGAGAATCAGCCCCCAGCCTCAGCCCGCCTATAAAACGAGGAGCGGGGGAGGAGTGGAGGCATTCATCCATATATCTCTCTTCCTCCATCCTCTGCTTTGTCTTGGATATGCTGAAAGGGAGAGCCCGGGGCTAGGCCCCGGGCCCAAGCTTGGAGTTGGTGATGTCAAATGCTCGTACTGATGCTTGGGGAATGAGCCTGGTCCAGGTCCGGAGGAGGTGCGGCAGGCGAGCCATCCGTGGTGCAGGAGATATCAAGCTTTCCCATTGTGGAGAAATGCTTGTCCCCTTTGCCTCGGCCGGCCATCCGACGAGGAGCTTAAGGCCTTGCCGTGAGCCATCGCGGCTCGCTGGCCTGGCGACCAGGTTCTTGGAGTCTTCGACGCCCGTCCGGGATATAGTGCTCGGGATCATTGGTAATCCCAGTACTGCCCCTCCCAGCGGAACTGGGGCCGATGCTGAAGAAAGGGGCACCTTCCTGCCCGCCAAGGCAGGGAGCGGTGCACCTCGAGCGCCCTGGCCGCCACGATTGCCCTTCGTCTCCTCGGGGGACATGCCGGACCGAGAGGCCGGCGTCTCCCTAGAGCGGTGTTGATGAAGATGAAGCTAGGGAAGACGGAGAAGGCGGGAGGCAGGCCGTCAGGTCCGAGTACAATGGCACCGACGCGTTCATCTCATACTAGCGACCTGCCACCTCGTCTTTCCGTTCTTCCCCTCCCTCCCCGGCACCATCATCACCGGCCTCCCGGTCGCCGGGGAGGGGGCCGCTCTCTTGGTGCCGCCGACTCCTCCAGCAGTATTCCAGCTGAGCTCCAACGGCCCTCCCTGCCGGTGCTTGCGCTGGGGCTTTTGACTGGTCCTGGAGGTGGTGACCAGGGCACCGCCGAGCTGCTCCTTTCGCCCTCCTCCTTCGCAGCCTCGCCACTCCCGATCTTGTCAGGCTGCACCCGGCAGGCCCTGAAGGGATTGGGGCGGCATCTGCTTAGGCACTCCTTCTGCCCCCTTCTCTTCCCACAGAAATACCTAGGATAAGAGGAACAGGGAGAGGAGTTTACGGGGCACTTATCTTTTTTCAATCTTAAATCTGCGGGCACTTGCCAAATTTTAGTTCAAATTATGTAATCTCTTTAATCCATGTTTGTGTCCTGTAAGGTCTGTACTTGTTTGATCAGCATATTAATGAAAAAGATAAACCTTGCCAGGGACTTGTGCATGTATATGTCCATGCGGTGGTGGAATGCATCTATACTTTTAAGTAAACAAGTTTCCCCCGGCAGGCTATCTTGCCGGTACCCTCAGTTTTGCTGCCTTGTAGTAGGCTTTCCAAGCACAAACCGTAAAGAGGGACTAGCCCCCCGCCAGCCCTTTTCCATCAAAGGCCACTGCGACCATCCAGACTGAAGCAATGTTCGAGTCAAAAGATGGGAGCACCTAAGTTTCGAAGGGTAGCGAGGTTTTCTTATGCACAAGTCTTTACTCACAGGACATGTATGGATAAGAGAGAGAACTTAACTGTTTGGCTTGCCGGGGATCACAGTGTTGGCTCGTCTTCTCATCTCCTCGTCGGGACTAAGTCCACGGTAGGAACCTGCAGTTTATGCAGATGGAAATGATGCCAAATGCGATCTTATCTACATGAACATGCGATGCCCATGATATGCTTATGCATGCATGCAACTTGTCGGGGGCCCCCCAGCGCTTCATTTATTTCTCTGTTGCTCAGGGTCTGCGCCTGGCTTTGTACAAGGGGTTACATACAACTAAGGCAAGGCCTGTACAAAAGGGTGGCTGCCGGGCAGGGCCCGATAGCCGTGCCTTACGGGTAGAACTTGCGGAGATGCTCAATATTCCATGAGTTTTGCAATTGAATGCCATCTCCGGTCTCCAGACAGACTGCGCCAGGTCTGGTGACTAGTACTACCCGGTAAGGGCCTTCCCACTTTGGCGTCAACTTGTTTGTACCCTTGGCGGACTGAACGCGCCTAAGGACAAGGTCGCCTTCCTCAAAACACCGGGCATGAACCCTGCGGCTGTGATAGCGACGCAGGGCTTGCTGGTAGCGTGCAGCACGCGTAGCAGCCCGGAGACGGTTCTCCTCGAGAAGCACAGCATCGTCACGCCAGTGCTGTTCCTGTGCTACTTCATCGTAGGCAAGCACTCGAGGGGAACCGTAAATGAGTTCCGTGGGGATAACTGTTTCTGCCCCATAGACTAGGGAGAAGGGAGTCTGCCCGATAGCTCGATTTGGTGTCTTTCTGAGGGACCAAAGAACCACCGGCACCTCGTCGATCCAGTGCCTGCCGCACTTCTGTATCTTATCAAATGTTCTCGTCTTGAGTCCTTGCAACACTTCAGTGTTCGCCCTCTCACCTTGTCCATTGCTTCTGGGATGTGCAACAGAGGCAAATGATATCTTGCTTCCGAGGGCATGAACATATTGCATGAAGGCGCGGCTCGTGAATTGGGTGCCGTTGTCAGTGATGATCCGAGCAGGGACCCCGAAGCGGCACACCAATCCTTTCAAGAACTTGATAGCTGACTGAGCAGTCACCTTCCTCACGGCTTCTACTTCCGGCCACTTTGTAAACTTGTCGATTGCAATGAACAAGAATTCAAAGTCCCCGGAAGCTCAGGGGAAAGGGCCGAGGATATCAAGCCCCCAGACCAAAAACGGCCATGACAAAGGGATTGTTTGAAGGGCTTGGGCAGGCAGATGGATATTCTTGGAATGGAACTGGCAGGCTTCACACTTGGTGACTAGCTTGACCGCATCTTGGAGGGCTGTGGGCCAATAGAATCCTTGCCGGAATGCTTTCCCAACCAGAGCCCTTGATCCATTGTGGGAGCCGCACATGCCTTTGTGTATTTCAGCCAGTAGTTCCTTTCCTTCTTCCCGGCAAATGCACTTCAATTTCACACCATTAGGCCTTCTTCTGTATAGTGTGTCATCGACAAACTGATACATACTGGCCCTCCAGGCTACTCTTTCAGCTTCTTCTTGCTCATCGGGAAGTTCTCTGGTTTGGAGGAAATGAACTATGTGCCTTGCCCAAGTTGGAGCCTGGGGCTCGGAAACGAGGACTAGTGGCACCTCCTCCTTCTTGGGAGTGCACCCTTCGACCACGAGCACCGGCGGTCTGGTGGGAGGGGGGTAGCTCAGCAGCTAAAGGGGAGTTGTTCCCGTCAAGATCCCTGCCGGGAGCCCCAGGAGGCTCTACCGGGAGAGGCTTGCCGGAGTTCAGTTTCCTCCTCTTCCGGGCCATCGTTGCTGGGGATACGGAGCGCTGAGTAAGATGGAGAACAAAAGTTCCTGGTTCGACAGGAAGCTTCTACGCAGCACACTTTGATAGATGATGAGCAATGCTGTTTTCAGCACGGGGTACGTGCTCTATTTGCAATCCGTCAAAGCGCTCCTCCAGACTCCTCACTTCCTCAACGTATGCCACCATCAATGGACTTTGGTAATCCTTGTTGACTTGTATCGCCACAAGTTGTGAATCTCCTCGAATGATCAGCTTCTTGATTCCCAACTCTGTTGCAATCCTGAGCCCGGCAAGGAGTCCTTCATACTTTGCTGTATTGTTGGTTGCCTCCTCCCGGGGAAAATCCATCTGGACGACGTACTTCAGGTGCTCTCCTGTGGGAGCCATGAGAAGCACGCTAGCCCCTGCACCTTGTAGGGAGAAGGCACCATCGAAATACATGACCCATTCTTAGGGTGCTTCCTTGCCGGGAACAACTGTCTCAACTACCTCTTCATTAGGGGTTGGCATCCATTCTGCAATAAACTCTGCCAATGCCCTGCTCTGAATTGTTGATGTGCTCTCAAACTTTAAGCCAATGCTGGACAACTCCAAAGCCCACTCCACTATCCTGCCTGTAGCCTCAGGGTTTCGGAGTATCCTTTGCAAAGGGAAGCGGGTGACAACCGTGATCTCATGGGCTTGGAAGTAGTGGTGCAGTTTCCTTGAGGCCATGACTAGACCAAAAATCAATTTTTGCACGCCAGAATACCTGGATCTTGCCCCCTGCAGTAGGGAGCTGACGAAGTATACTGGGCGTTGCACCCCTTTCTTCCATGCTGCGTCCTTGGGGTTGCCTCTGCTGTCGTGCTCTTCTCTGTCTTGACCCATGTCTGACTTTGCCGGGCTATGCTCACCCTCTCCCCCAGAAGGGACACTGGCTGGAGCTATTGCTTCCTCTACTTCCCGTTGCGCCACTAGTGCTGCACAAACCACTCGATTAGTCGCTGCTAGGTATAGCAGCAACGGCTCTTGTGGTTTGGGTGCAACTAAAGTGGGCACAGAAGACAAGTAGGTCTTCAAGTCTTGCAGTGCTGCGTCTGCTTCCGGAGTCCACTTCATCGGTCCTACCTTCTTCAAAATTTTGAAGAACGGCAAGGCGCGCTCGGCAGACTTGGAGATGAATCTGCTAAGCGCGGCAACGCACCCTGTTAAACGCCTCGCATCCTTGACTGTCTTAGGTGCCTGAATCTACTCGATAGCCTTGATCTTATCTGGGTTGGTCTCGATCCCGCTGTGGGACACAAAGAAACCAAGTAGCTTGCCGGAGGGAATGCCAAACACACACTTCTCCGGATTCAGCTTCAAGTTGATCTTGCACAGATTAGCAAATGTCCCTTCTAAGTCCTGGATGAGGTTGTTTCTGTCCTTGATCTTGACCACAATATCATCCATGTAAGCTTCAATGTTCCTGTGCAACTGTGATTCAAAACCAATCTGAACTGCTCTTGCAAAAGTAGACCCAGCACTCTTCAACCCGAATGGCATCCGCACGAAGCAGTATGTGCCACATGGGGTTTTGAATGAGGTCTTCTCTTCGTCTTCCTTGGACATAAAGATTTGATGATACCCAGAGTATGCATCCAGAAAGGAGAGCAAATCACACCCGGAAGTGGAATCCACAATCTGGTCTATGCGCGGCAAGGGGAAAGGGTCCTTCAGGCATGCCTTGTTCAAATCCGTGAAATCTATGCAGAGCGTCCATTTCCCATTAGCCTTGCGCATGACCACTGGGTTTGCTAACCATGTTGGATGTAGTACTCCTCTGACCAAACTAGCTGCCTCAAGTTTCTTGATCTCCTCGGAAATGAACTGCTACCACTCCAAGGCTTGCTTTCGGACCTTCTGCTTGACGGGTAGGGCATGTGGGCAGACAGCAAGGTGGTGCTCGATTACCTCCCTGTGAACACCGGTGATATCAGATGGTTGCCAGGCAAACACATCGATATTCCCCCGCAGGAAGGAAATGAGCGCGCTTTCCTATTTGTCATCAAGGTTGGCACTGATAGTGAAAGTACCATCAGTGCCAGCCAACTCTGCCGGGACCTTTTTCAGATGGGGTGCAGCAGCCTTGGATCTCTTGCTATTGGAACTCTCCGACAAGTCATCAACAGGTGCCGCACACTCCGAAGAGGTACGCTTCCCGGATTCCTTGCTGGCGTCCCTTCTAGCCTTCTTCTTTCCTTTGCTTTCCTTGGCGGGAACTGCGGCTTCAGCGGCCTCTACCACGACTGCGTCCCGGTACATCTTATCCACGCAAATAATTGCATCCTTCTTATCTGACGGAATGGAGATGACGCCCATCGGCCCTGGCATCTTCAAGGTGTTGTAGTCTAGCACCACCATCTGGATTTACTAGTACTACCACGTCCGTCTGGATTTAGTATTTGACTAGCAATATCTCGTAATGCATGTCACAAAAAATATACTACTCCCTCTGTAAATAAATACATGGAGTATTGTTTTATTCGGTTTTGAACGTAGTTCCCGATGATATTATACACTCTCCCTTCCGGTAGATGGCTCAAATCTGAAGTCTCACCAATCAGACTACTATTGTACTCACCGAGCGATCAGCTTGGTAAGCTACCAACAAAAAATTGCAATCAAAGACTACTATTGTACTCCCTCCGTACTGGTGCATTAGTCAAGTTACAAAAACCAAATAATCCCAAAACTTTTAGGCGCGGTGCATTAACTACCCACCTCGTTCCCTGTTTTTTGCCACGAAAAAAGAAATCACCCAATAGGAGACGTGGGGTGCGTATGCATTCAATGACTTGAGACTACTTATAGCACAACATTTTTGGTTACATGCATTAACATTTTATTAGTTAAATCAAAGGTCAAAACTTGGCGCAAAATGCAAAGGGGACCAATAAACCAGTAAACATCAAAGTTCTCTCGTTTTGCCCCAACTTTGGTCTCGGTGAGATGACTATACTGCACCAGCACGGAGGGAGGGCTGAGGAATAGATGGCCAACACACACGTGAATGCAACGCAGTTTGCACTTCTCATATAAAGGCTCCCCGCCAGTCCAATCTAAGAAATCCTACGCACCTACGCACCCTAACCAAGGGCAAGAGTGATCACTCCAATCGCAAGATCAGTTGACTAGAAGCTAGACCCATGGAGGCGATGAGTGCGAGCATCAGCCGGCTGTGCCAGATGGTCCACGACGCCAGCCTGCGGCCCGGCACCGAGGAACGTCTCCAGGTAGTGCTTGAGGCCGCCAGGGCGAGAGGCCTCTTCGACGACAGCTTCGTCTCCTTGTTCGACGAGGTCATCGTCGGCTTCCTCGACAAGTTCACCATCGTCAAGAAGCTCGCAGACGACCTTGACGTACGCCTCCAGCCCACGCGCCCAGGCTCTGTGATGCCCGCCACCCTCAACGGCCTCTATGGTGACAACCTCTTCGATGCACTAGTGGCCCTGCGACTGCCCGCCATCGCGCCGGAGAATGTCCACCTCGAAGTCGCGCTCGCCGGGCAGCGCCTGGCGCAGCAAGACACCATCAACATAATCACCCACATCTACGCGCAAATCGTCCACAAGGACTACTATGTGCAAGAGGAGGACGATAGGATGCTGGCCTTCTTGGACCGCAGGGCAACCTTGGACGGCATTGTTCAAAAGCACGTTGAGCTTGCCGCCAATGCCGCTGCACACGTCGGTTGGTGACCCGGCGCACTAGGGCATGAGGATGTCGTTGATGGATCGGTATGTATCTTTATCTTTCCGTCAAATCCATGTAGTAGTATATTGCACTAGTAATTATCTTACCTTTTGCATCAACTTCATAATTTTCATACGTACTCCATGCATGAACCGCGCCAGAACCAAACTTCTCAGTACTCTAGGGAAAATCGTTATTTCTATCTATCGTTCACGCCACGGACCAGAACTAAATTTTACAAGTTACAACTTCAAAAGGAAAAGCCTGCCGTGTTCGCGTTGCACCCCCACACAGTTGGTCCGGCACGCCGCTCAAGGGGGGATGCGTGCTCTGTTGCATTTTCACTTACAAGTGGGATCGCAGTTGAGCAAACCGACTATGGGCAAACCCCCACCCTGCCCACCGTGCGATGGCTAAGAAAACAGGAGGGAGAAGAGATGGCTATAGCACAGACTCCAAGAAAATTGGTGTCAGATGGGACTCGTGTGGGTGGCGTGTGCTGTACTGCTAGACATGAATGCTAGTTATGGCCCATGCCACTCCACTATATCGAGGTGCTGGTTACGTAGAGCGAACACATTATATCTCTCCAGGAGTATGGTACACCACTAGTACTACTCACATTGTCGTGAAATTTCCTGGAGTCCGTGCTCAGCCCTCCTCTCTATCTCTTCTCAGCCAGCTAGCAGACGCACGGAGCCCATCGTCTGTTTGCTCACATGCGGTCCCACATGCCAGTGCAAACGCAAGACGACCCACTGAACCTGCACATCTTTCACCTCGACGTGCTGGTGATGAAAAACAAATCCAATAAATATCTTCGGTGGCCGCTTTTGGAGTTACTCAAGAGTAAGATTCTATTTACAGTTTAACCCAAGATGCGCATCACGTGGCTTCAACTAGCACTCCATTTTCTTGCATGACACGACCTGGATGCTGGATGTCCCACGTGTCGGCAAAAGGAGGAAGAACTTGACCAAATCTTCTCCACATTTAGACTGGAGAAGTAGGAAACATGGCAAGCCATGTGCCTACATCATATTACGTACAAGCCCACCTCACGCAGTCACGCTATCACCATATTTCTCGGCCTCCATGCGAAACCTAGCTCTAGTTGATCTAACTAGAACTAACTATTGTGCTAGCATACTCCACTCACTACTAGGAAAAGGGCTATAGCTAATATGGACATTAATGGCGCACCACATATGTGGTGCGCCACTGCTATATAGCAGTGGCGCACCATGTGTAGGTACGCCATTAGTGTCCATATCACTAATGGCGCACCACACCCACGGTGCGCCACTACTAACAATTTTTTTTTCCAAAACTAGTAATGGCGCACCAGGGCATAGTGCGCCATTACTAGTTTTAACTAGTAATGGCGCACCACACACTCTGTGCGCCACTACTAACAATTTTTTTTTACTTTTTTTTGAAAACTAGTAATGGCGCACCCGGGTATAGTGCGCCATTACTAGTTCAAACTAGTAATGGCGCACCACAACCACGGTGCGCCACTACTAACAATTATTTTTTTTATTTTTTTTGCAAAACTAGTAATGGCGCACCACGTAACAGGTGCACCATTAGTAACCAGGGTTACTAATGGCGCATTGTTAGGTGGTGCGCCATTGGTAACCTGAGAGCAGCTAGATATTTTGGACAGCCACCTACCACACTCACTTTCCCCACTTCATTCTCTCCACCTCCTCCTCCAACCTTGTCTCGGCTGCCTCCTCCTCCTCACCTCATTTGCACCATAGATTCACCCAAATTAAGTGGTTAAATTTCCTTTTTTTCATAGGTAAGTAAGGGGAAAGCTTTCTTTATGTTGTAGATCTACTTTTTTCTCCCTCCAACAACGTGCACATGCACTTTTTATGGCCTAGATCTACGTATGTTTGTGGTGTTGCATATGTTTGTGGTGTTGCATATATTTGTGTTTGCAGGTACCGGTATTTGAAATGCGATAGTTGCCAATATTTTGCCGAAATGTTGATTCATTTCCGTTTCGGCGAGAATTTGGCACTATGCATTCTTTTTGGTCCTATTTTTAGGTAAAGTCATGCCAAATTTTTTTTTGGTTCTAAAATATCATTTTGCTCTACCCCGCAGGCGACCATGGTCCGCACGATGACCGAAGGCATCATGAATAGGTTTTTGAGCTCCGCGATTGCCGAGATGCTTCAAAAGAACGAGGCGGAGATAAGATGTCCGTGTCGAAGATGCAAGCTGAAGAGCCTTATGGACCCGGATTCCGTACAGGTGCGGGACCACCTGCTCTTGCATGGTTTCATGGATGGCTATTGGTGGCAAGGTGATGAAGATGATTATGAAGTCGTCCATGGGGGTCGGGCAAGAAATGAGGAAGGGCAGCAAGACAACCGCGGTGAGGGCGGGCGAGAAGACGAAGAATCTCCAGGACATGATCACGAAGTAGATGCAGTACACAGTCATCATGTAGAAGATGCCGGACAGGATGATGAGGAAGATCAAGATGAAGGGCATGATCATGAAGATGAAGGTGCCGGAGCAGACGACGATGGACCATCGATGGGCTGGGTGCAGGACCCTCATATTCAAGAGCTGCTTCTCAAGCAGACGGATAACACAAGAGCTACCACCCGAGAGAAAGCCAAGCTGGATCAACTGGAGATAGACGCGGTTACTCCATTGTATGAAGGATGCAGGCCCGAGGATACCCTCCTGAAAGTAACGCTCATGGCTCTGGAGATGAAGGTAAAACACAAAATGACCGACGCATGCTTCGACGAGAACATGTCATTCTGGCACGAACGTCTTCCCAAGGGGAACAAGTGCCCGGCCAGTTTCGAGGAGGCGAAGAAAATCGTGTGTCCTCTGGATTTACCGCACGTGAAATACCATGTGTGCATGAACAATTGCATCATTTATCGGGACGAGCACGCGGAGTCTACCATATGTCCGGTGTGCGGCGTCACTCGATACAAGAAGAGGAAGAAAGCTCCTCGAAAAGTGGTGTGGTACTTTCCGATCACTCCTTGTCTGCAGCGGTATTTCGCGGACCCTAAGGCAGCAAAGCACCTGCGTTGGCACGCGGATAGGGAGGAGAAGAAGCGAGAAGATGACGGAAATGATCCGGAGATAAATAAAAAAGACAAGATGCTGAGTCACCCTAAGGATGCGAGCCAGTGGCAAGCGTTGAACTTCGAACACCCAGAATTTGGGGACGATCCAAGGAACACCATGCTGGGCGCGAGCACCGATGGAGTCAATCCGTTTGGCAGCCAGAGAAGCACACATAGCACCTGGCCTGTGTTTGTGTGGATGTACAACCTTCCCCCCTGGAAGTGCATGAAGAGGAAGTACCAGAGGGCAAGGTGCCAGAGGGCAAGGGCTTTGTCGATAGCACCATCGGGGGTATGATCGTCCTGCGGTTTGATGACATCTTCGCTATGTTTAACCTTCATCCGCTGCACTACACCTTCATTCGGCTATTTTCGCTGAGTATGGAGATGCGGATCATTAGAGACAAGACCCCGGACATCGTGATAGTCGACCCCTTCTACATGCGTGCCAACATCTTGGGCAGCGCTGGGGACCGGCAAGTCGCGAGTTCATACCTCGAAGGCGTCATTCTGGCAAACCCAGATAAGGATAACTTCCTCGTGCCTTACTTTCTCGAGTAAGTCATCCCCTCACCGCCCCGTAACATATGATTTCTTAGATTTCGATCGTTCTTTTTTTTTTCTAACATTCCGTGTTTTGTGCAGTGACACACATTGCACACTCATCCTCTTAAGCCCGAAATATTCCACGGCCACGTATTTCGACTCGGACCGTCAGTCGAAGAAAGACTACACAAATATCAAGAAAGTTCTTGATGAAGCTCTTCCCGGCTACGCCAGATCTGGAGGCACCTTCAGCAGGCCAATTCAGAGGTACGACAAGCACGTGTTCACCCACAATACGACGTTCCCCTGCGTCAAGCAGCCGCCTGGCGGTCAGAAGGATGCCTACTACGCCCTCCATCACATGCAGGCGATCGTACGGGACCATAATCACCTTCTGCTACCAAATAATCTCAAAGATTGGGCCGCACGCTTGTCGGCAATCCAGGACGCGGACATCAGACAAGAATTCTTTCGCATCCAGTCAGAGTTTGCGGAAATCATCCATCAAGATGTCCTTCGTACCTCGGGGCAGTTCTACCTCAGATATCAACCGTCCAACAGTGAGATAGAAACAACGCTACAAATGCAGGCTGACAACGCCCGCAATTTCATGACCATCACGAAAGACAGCGGCTTCATCCACGCTCCGGTCCCTGAGTCGAGTCGAAAGTAGTGATGCTATGTAGTTCTGAAATATCGATTAGCTCATGTTGTAATTAAACTTTAATGAACTTGTATGTCTCTTTAGTTTGGACAGTCATTCAACTTATATGTAATCAATGCTATTTATTAGTAGGACCATGAATCGTGCTATTAATGTGTTGCTTTTCTCTTCCGATCCTTTTGTTGCATACTTATATATTGCTTATGTATTGTCTGTGAATTGGTACTAATGTTTTGTTTGTCTAGTGCATAGAGATGCCATCGTATGTCGTGTACAAGGGTAAGGTTCCCGGAGTCTACGACGACTGGGAGGAGTGTCAGAGATAGGTTCACCGTTTCAGCGGTAACAGTTACAAAGGGTACACCACTAGGGCGGAGGCGGAAGCTAGATACGCGCGCTATCTAGCGGGAGAGAGGAGGGAGCGGAGGAGGAACCAGATGAAGACCAGTTTCATCGCGATGATGCTCATCGTGACCGCAACTCTCTTCTATGTGATGGTAGTTTAGATGATCGATATCGACTTGTAATGTGAAGACAAACTCGCTACTCGCGGTCTCGAGACTTGTAATGTTCTAACTTTGTTCGGTATTTTGAATTCGGAGACTAATATGATGAATTGTATTCGGAGACTAATCTTCTATTGTATTCGATAAATCTGCTGTTTATATGTTGTGTTGTCTATATTCTGTGCAGTAATATATTTTGTAACCTGTGCAAATATCAAAAAAGAAAAAAAATTTCCTAATATTCATACTAGTGGCGCACCATACTGCACTTTAGTGGCTCACTGCAATAAACACACTAGTGGCGCATTATCTAGAAGTGCGCCATTAGTAACCCAGAGCACAATGTAAATATGGCCCCCAAGGAGGCATAGTAATGGCGCACCGTTTGACATATTAATGGTGCACTACCAGGTGGGCCACTATTGTCTGGTATACTAATGGCGCACCAGGGGTGCGCCATTAGTATTTGTTACTAGTGGCGTGATGATAGTGGCGCACCTATAGTGCGCCATTAATGGCCAAAACAAGTGCACCACTAATTAGCCTTTTCCTATTAGTGACTATTAGGTTGGCTCTATGTGATATGGCAACTTCATATAACCGGATGCTGGCTATACTACTACGGTACTCACACTCCAAGAAGTGACTCGAAAACCATTCATAAATTGAGTTTATGACATGCATATGCAAATGTACCATTCATTACATACAACAAGTCATCAACACATAACGACAACGAGGATACATGTTGGATTATAGATTATTTCCAACAAAACATTCTAGTAATACTAAAGTTTTCATCACACAACAAATAACAAGCAATGAAATGAACTTCAGCTCAACCAATCCTCGGCGTAGGAAACGCTTGCTTTGAACCATAGGTAAGCCTCTGGGAAGGGCCAGCTATTGTCAATATCGAGACCAACGCAGGACTGATCATCCAGGCTGAAGTGGCCTATATCAGAACGCATATTGTGATAGCCAGGGTAGGGAACCATAGCAATGTCCGAGGTATAGATACAGTTGCTTCTAATAAATGGTAGTAACGTTGTGTCAATAGCAGCTGGATCGCCTTTCACCATCATTGGATAGTTTTGTCCAAGAAAGAGCGAGTTTTCTCCAAGACTATCAATACTAAACCAGGGAGAAGGTGTTAGCGCTAGCACACTAGTATCCATCCCGAATACCCTGCAACGGATCTTGGAATACGTCCGGAGAGTGCGACCATGGGAGAGAACACCTCCTTCCTTAGTAGTAACATTAGCAGTGCGCTGTATACAGACAAGAAGAGGTGATCCATTGGAATAAGTTGCCAGGTGCCACTGAGTATATAGGTCCTGCTCGTCCTCATGCTCGTGATCATCACCATCGTCATCTGTCGGAGGGATTGACCACGGGTAGCCTCATCCACACGACCACACCCCTAAGCATTTCAAGACATCGGGGCTAGCAAAGCCCCTCACACCTTCCGGACATGCGGCCGGTTCCTTGGGCCGGCTGGCCCAGGAGGCCGACTCCCACAAGACGATGCACTCTTAGAAGGCGGCCTCAGGGGGCCGGCTCCCAGCAGACGGATCCTCCTCCCCTCGGAGTCTGCACCCATTCATTACGACAAGACGGGGCATGGCTACAGGGCCTCCCCCTCCCCCGGATCACGGAGGAGCGTGGCTACAGTGCGAGCTGATCAAGCGGTCACTTGCCCGCCCAGCGCGGCACTGTAGCCATGCGGCTCATGACATGGCCCTCGTCAGCAAGGGCCATGCTCCCACGATGGGCGGGCGTTACGGCCTGCAGGCGGCCGGCCCTACCTGTTCGTGAGCTACCAGAAGACGGCGCTCCCCAAGAAGGCGGCCTCAGGGGCGGGCCGGCCTCCAGCAGCCGGCCCTTCCCTCCTCTCGAAGTCCATGCGCCATTACACCGACAAGACGGAACATGGCTGCAGTGAGCGCAGACCAGGCGGCGGGACTGTAGCCATGCGTCTCCCGACAAGGCCCCCGTCATCAAGGGCGAGGCTACAACAAAAGGCAATCAGCATGGCCTGCAGGCGGTGGGCCTTACCTGTCGGCCGGATTCTCGGTAGCCAGCGGGGCCCACCAAGCGGCGGGCCCCAGCAGCCGGCGGAGAACCCGGCAACATTAGACACTGACGTCCGGGTCCTACACCCGGCCGTATTACCATTGTATCCCTGGGGGGTACGCCTATATAAACCCCCCAAGCTCACCCATGCAAGGGGTTTAGCACACACGCCATAGCTAAGGAGAGCAAGGTAGCAGCTCTGCCCTTCTTCCTCCTCTAGCAATACAGCTCAAGGAGCAAGCTTGTATCCACCATCTGATCATAGTCAACATGCGGAGACCCCGCAGAGCAGGACTAGGGGTGTTATCTCTCCGAAGAGCCCCGAACCTAGGTAAGTCTCGTGTGCGATCGAGCTCTCGCCCATTCCCGCTTCCAGGACCCGACGACGTCCTTTTGGCCCCATCCACGATAAGCCACCCCCTGGCATCTGTCGCGAGAATACCCCGACAGTTGGCGCCCACCGTGGGGCCAAGCGCACCGTCGGTCGGAGACATGTTCTGGACGGGAACCATTTTCCTCTCCGGCGAGTGTGTCGCGGCCGCCGTGATCTGCCAGCCCAGCGCGCCCGCTTGCCCTTGCACCAGCGCGTCGCCTGGCGCGGGGGCATCCTGCACCATGAGCTGCCTTGTCGACCTCCTCGGCGAGGTCAGCCTCTCCGACGAGCCCGCCTCCGGCGCAAAGGCGCTCCGCTCCGTCGATCCCCTCTCCGAACTCTTCGAGAAGCTAACCGTCTCCGACGCGACCTCCACCGATGGGTTCCCCGCCGACGTGGTGTTCGTTCATGATCCGCTCCCTTCTGTCGCCAGCAATGCCGACGCCGGCATCGACGCGGAGGTGCTGGTCACTGGCCACAGCGGGGATTCCGATGGGGCTGCCTAGGACCCGCTGCGAGGGGCCATGCAGGGCTTGGCCACTCCCGTTGCTGCCAACACCGATGGGGCGACTTTGGAGGCGTTCCGTGTCAAGCTCCTTGACAGCGCCAACAAGATGGCGGCCATGAAGCACCGCGCTGAGGCCAACCGGCGCGAGATCGACCGCTTCGCAGGCGGCACGCCGACTGCTGGCGAGCCTAGCCGAGTCGGCACCGTTCGGCAATGCGGCGCGGCTATAGCCAGCATGCTGGGGGTCGGACGCCCGATCTACGCCACCCCAGTGCAGAACCTACGGGCCGCCCAGGCAGCAGCAGAAGACCTCAAGCACCTGGAGGGCGACGAGCGGCGCAGCCAGATGGCACGCCTCCAGGAGCTCCTTGACTCTGCGAACACGCAGCAGGACGCGTGCAACCGCGCGGTGGAAGCCGGCAAGCAAGCCGAAAACATCCCCCCCAGCGTGAGCATGGAGCGACCTCCCGGTCCCCAAGCGGCGGCGGCCGCGACCCGCGGAACCCGGAGTCGGCTGCTAGCCGTAGCCGGCACACTCGCCTGACGGTTGTCAACAGCCGGTGAGTTCCTTTAAGAGCAGGGGACCGACGCCAGCAGGACGAGCGTCTGCCTCCCCCTCGCAGGGAGATGCCGACCTCTCCGGCGCCAGTAGACCACCCGACCCTCGGGGGCCGGCTTGGCCCTGATGTCTACTACGCAACTTCATAATCATCATAAATAGGAGGCATGCCACCATTATAATAAATTTGCACATCAAATCTTGGGGGACTAAAAATATCATCTTCATCAAACTTAGCATCCCCAAGCTTATGGCTTTGCATATCATTAGCATCTTGGATATTCAAAGAATTCATACTAACAACATTGCAATCATGCTCATCATTCAAATATTTTGTGCCAAACATTTTATTGACTTCTTCTTCTAACAATTGAGAACAATTTTCCGATACATCATTTTCAAGAAAGATATTATAAAGATGATCAATAATATGATGCAACCTCAATTCCATTTTTTTGTAGTTTTCTTTTTATAAACCAAACTAGTGATAAAACAAGAAACTAAAATATTCAATTGCAAGATTTAAAGATATACCTTCAAGCACTCACCTCCCCGGCAACGGCGCCAGAAAAGAGCTTCGTTGACGGGATGTGAGTGCTGCTTACCTAACCTCCCCGGCAACGGCGCCAGAAAAGAGCTTCGTTGACGGGGTGTGAGTGCCGCTTACCTAACCTCCCCGGTAATGGCGCCAGAAAAGAGCTTGATGTCTAATACGCAACTTTATTCTTGTAGGCATGTGTTGAGCCTCCAAGCGCAGAGTTTTGTAGGACAGTAGCAATTTTCCCTCAAGTGGATGACCTAAGGTTTATCAATCCATGGGAGGCATAGGATGAAGATAGTCTCTCTCAAACAACCCTGCAACCAAATAATAAAAAGTCTCTTGTGTCCCCAACACACCAAATACAATGGAAATTTGTATAGGTGCACTAGTTCGGCGAAGAGATGGTAATAAAAGTGTAGTAATGATAGTAGATATTGATTTTTGTGATAGGAACAATAAAAAACAGCAAGGTAGCAAGTAACAAAAGTGAGCACAAACGATATTGCAATGCTTGAAAATGAGGCCTAGGGTCCGTACTTTCGCTAGTGCAATCTCTCAACAATACTAATATAATTGGATCATATAACCATCCCTCAACGTGCGATGAAGAATCACTCCAAAGTTCTTATCTAGCGGAGAACATAACAAAAAATTGTTTGTAGGGTACAAAACCACCTCAAAGTTATTCTTTCTGTTCAATTTATTCAAGAGTTCGTACTAAAATAACAGAAAGCTATTCTTTCATTCCGATCTATCCAAGAGTTCGTACTAAAATAACACCATATGATACGCATCAACCAACTCTAATGTCACCTAGATACTCCAATGTCACCACAAGTATCCATGAGTTAATTATACAATACGCATCAAACAATTTCAGATTCATAATACTTGATCCAACACAAAGAACCTCAAAGAGTGCCCCAAGATTTCTACCGAAGAAACAAGGATGAAAACGTGCATCAACCCTATGCATAGATTACCCCAATGTCACCTCGGGAATCCGCGAGTTGAGTGCCAAGACATAGATCAAGTGCTCTCAAATCCATAAAAGTATTCAATCCGATAAAAATGAAATCTCAAAGGGAAAACTCAATTCATCACAACAAGATAGAGAGGGGAAAACACCATATGATCAAACTATATTAACAAAGCCCGCGATACATCAAAATCATGACATCTCAAGAACATGAGAGAGAGAGATTAAACACATAGCTACTGGTACAAACCCTCAGCCCCGAGGGTGGACTACTCCCTCCTCATCGTGGTGGCCACCGGGATGATGAAGATGGCCACCGGTGATGATCTCCCCCTCCGGCAGGGTGCCGGAACGGGGTCTAGCTTGGATCTCGTGGATAAAGAGGCCTTGCGGCGGCAAAACTTCTGATCTAGGACTACCCTGAGGGTTTTTGGAATATTTGGTGATTTATAGGGCAAAGAGGGGGTCGGGAGGCAACCGAGGTGGGCACAACCCACCTGGGCACGCCTGGGCCCCCAGGCGCGCCCTGGTGGGTTGTGCCCCCCTCGGGGCACCCCTAGGTGCTTCTCTGGCCCACTGGATGTCTTCTGGTCCATAAAAAATCCCCAAAAAGTTTCGCAGTGTTTGGACTCCGTTTGATATTGATTTCCTGCGATGTAAAAAACAAGCAAAAAACAGCAACTGGCACTGGGCACTGGGTCAATAAGTTAGTCCCAAAAATTGATATAAAGTTGCTATAAAATGATTGTAAAACATCCAAGAATGATAATATAATAGCATGAATACTTCATAAATTATAGATACATTGGAGACGTATTAGGCCCCCATGAACGAGTCGGCGAGAATGATGCACGCCACCGGATCGAGCGGCTAGCTCGGTCCCTAGCGGTCGATTAGGAGGATACAGTCGGCCCGGCCTGCTTCAGCCCCCGCATCCGCGACGAGCCCTTCCCCAAAGGGTTCTCGCTCCCTCGAGATACTCCCAAGTACACCGGCTCCGTGAAGTCGGAGGACTGGCTGGTCTACTACTCCACGGCCGTCAGCATAGCGAACGGCAACAAGCGTGTTGATGTAAAGTATGTGTCGCTCATGCTCCAGGGCACGGCCCGGACATGGCTGAAGAGCCTCAAGCCCTACAACCTCAACAGCTGGTTGGATTTCGCCGATGTCTTCATCCGCAGCTTCACCAGCACCTACAAGCGGCCCCCCAAGCCCCGCCAGCTCTCCATGTGCATTCAGGGGCCGACCGAGTCTATGCGTGACTACCTGATGCGCTGGACCGAGCTGCGCAACTCCTGCGAGGGGGCGCACGAGGTGCAGGCTATCGAGTACTTCACCACCGGGTGCAGAGAGGGCACTCTGCTCAAGCACAAGCTCCTGTGCGACGAGCCGACCACATTGGACGAGCTTCTGGTCGTGGCGGATAAGTACGCCACCGCCGACTCCTCCATGAAGTCGGAGATCCGGGTTGACGCGTCCAGGAAGGTGCTCCCGCCGGCTGCCCAAATGCCAGCTGGTGACTCCAACCGGCGCCAACAGCCGAACGACAACAAGCGCAAGCCCCAGCAGCCGGCTACCAATAGCCGGCAAGTGGCCACTGTCGAGGATCAGCAGCCGGCCGGGCAACCCGACCAAAAGCGCCAGAAGGGCAGCAAGGTTGCCTGGCTGCCTGCCTTCTCCTTCGAGCAAGCCCTTCATGCCCCGTGCAAGTTCCACAGCGGCGTGAAGCCGTCTAACCACACCAACCGGCAGTGCAACTGGCTCGCCAGAATCGCCAAGGGTGAGCGTCTGCCACCTCCTCCGGCCGGCGGGGCGGCCCCGCCTCCCCCGCAGCCGACGGCACGCCCAGTCGGCATGCTCCAAGACGAGTTCCCCGATGCCAACGCCACCAACGTCGTCTTCACCAGTGAAGCCGACGACAAGCACAGTCGGCGCCAGCGACACCGCGAGGTGAACGCTGTCGCCTCAGAGGTCCCCCAATTTATGCACTGGACTGAGAGGCCCATCAGCTGGAGCCGTGAAGACCACCCGGCCGTGATGCCCTCGCCGGGTGCTTATGCAATGGTGCTGGACTCCACCTTCTCAACGGAGAGGCGGGCCTGCCGCTTCTCCCGGATCCTGATAGACGGCGGTGGCAGCATTAACATCCTCTACCGAGACACCATGGAGAAGCTGGGCATCAAGGAGAAGCAGCTCCTGCCTAGCCGGACCGTTTTCCATGGCATCGTCCCCGGACGTTCCTGCTCCCCTATCAGCAAGATCAAGATTGATGTCCTGTTCGGTGACAAGCTCCACTTCCGCCGTGAACCAATCTGGTTTGATGTGGTTGATCTGGACGCCCCTACCACGCGCTCTTGGGCCGGCCCGCACTGGCCAAATTCATGGCTGTGCCGCATTACGCCTACCTGAAGATGAAGATGCTGGGTCCCAAGGGCATCATCACCATTGCCGGCGACTACCAGAAGTCGCTCACATGCGCCGCTGCCAGCAGTCGGCTGGCCGAGTCCCTCGTTATCGCCGAAGAGAAGCGCCTCCTTGACCGGGCGGTGGCCATGGCCAGCGAGCAGCCGGCCATACCATCCGACCCCAAGGACGCGAAGGCCCAAGGCTCCTTCCAGCCGGCCAAGGAGACCAAGAAGATCACCTTAGACCCAGCGCACCGGAAGAGATTTGCTGTCGTGGGGTCTAACCTCGACAGCAAATAGGAAAGCGAGCTCGTCGCTTCCTTCGTGAGAATCGGGATATCTTCGCATGGTCTCCCAAGGACATGCCGGGTGTTCCAACGGATTTCGCAGAGCACAAGCAACATGTGAAATCGGATGCAAAACCGTTTAAGCAACCCCTCCGCCGCCTATCAGAAGAGAAGAGAAGGATCGTTGGTGAAGAAATCGCCCGGCTTCTGGCAGCCGGCTTCATCATGGAAGTGTTCTACCCGGACTGGCTTGCCAACCCAGTCCTCGTCTTGAAGAAGAACAACAAGTGGCGCATGTGTATTGACTACACTAGCCTCAACAAAGCCTGCCACAAGGACCCTTTTGCCTTGCCCCGGATAGATCAAGTGATCGACTCCACGGCCGGCTGCTAGCTGCTGTCCTTCTTGGACACCTACTCTAGCTACCACCAGATCAAGCTTCCCGGCCGATCGGCTGAAGACCGCCTTCATCACACCATTCGGAGCATTCTGCTACCTGACCATGACGTTCGGATTGAGGAATGCCGGCGCCACCTTTCAGCGTTGCATGCAGAAGTGCGTCCTCAAGCAACTCGGCAGGAACACCCACGTCTATGTGGACGATATTGTGGTGAAGGCGGAGAAGCGCGGCACCCTTTTGGAGGATCTCAAGGAGACCTTCGACAACTTGCGTTGCTTCCAGATCAAGCACAACCCGGAGAAGTGCGTCTTCGGAGTACCAGCCGGCCAGCTCCTTGGTTTCCTTGTCTCTGAGTGCGGGATCGAGTGCAACCCCATGAAGATCAAGGCCATTGAGCGGATGAAGAAGCTGACCCGGCTGCAGGACGTCCAGAAGTTCACCGGGTGCCTAGCATCCCTCAGCCGGTTCGTCAGCCGGCTTGGCGAGAAGGCCCTCCCATTGTACTAGCTGATGAAGAAGACCACATGATTCAAGTGGACCGACCAAGCGGACGAGGCCTTCCTCCAGCTCAAGCGCATGCTGTCCACGCCGCCTGTTCTGGCCGCTCCGGCTGCTAAAGAGCCCATGTTCCTCTACATCACTGCTACCAGCCGGGTCGTCATCACCATGATCGTTGTCGAGCGCCCAGAAGACGGCAAGGCCCAGCCGGTTCAGAGGCCGGTCTACTACCTGAGCGAGGTGCTGTCCGCCTCCAAGAAGAACTACCCCCACTACCAGAAAATGTACTACGACATGTACTTTGCAGCCAAGAAGCTCAAGCAGTACTTCTAGGAGCACACCATCACGGTCGTCTACACTGCCCCCTTGCCGAGATCATGGGTAACAGAGATGCATCAGGCCGGGTGGCAAAGTGGGCCATCGAGCTGGCTCCCCACACCATCCTCTACCAGCCCCGCACCGCCATCAAGTCCCAAGTGCGGGCCGACTTCCTAGTCGATTGGGCCGAGACCCGGTACTTGCCGCCAGCGCCGTATTCTAACCATTGGCGGATGCACTTTGATGGCTCGAAGATGCGCACCGGTTTGGGAGCCGGCATCGTCCTTACCTGTCCCAATGGCGACAAGCTCAAGTACACGCTGCAGATCCACTTTGCCGCCTCCAACAACGTGGCCGAGTACGAGGAACACATCCACGGGCTCTGGCTAGCCAAGGAGATCGGCATCTGCCAGATCTTGTGCTTCGGTGACTCGGACTTGGTGGTCCAGCAGTCCTCTGGTGACTGGGACGCCAAGGACGCCAACATGGCGAGCTACCGCTTCCTCGTTCAGCAGATCAGTGGGCACTTCGACGGGTGCGAGTTCCTCCATGTGCCACGAGCCGGCAACGAGCAAGCTGACGCCCTGGCATGAATTGGCACCACCCGGCAAGCCATACCAGCCAGCGTCTCCCTCGAGTGCCTGTGCAAGCCGTCTATTAAGCCTTCGCCGGAATCAGAGTCCATCTTCGTGCCGGCTGACCCCGAAGCAGTCGAATCCGGCTTTGGGACTTCAGCAATCGGCCCGGGGGCTTCTGCAGGCGGCCCAGGGGCTGCAGCACCCGCACCCGGCCCAAGGACTTCAGAACCCGGCCCGGGGACTACTGCAGTCGGCCCGGGGACTTCAACGACACAGCAAGCAGTGGCCGTCTCCGACCCGCCGCCTCCCGACCTGACCGCCCTGGTACCGGTTGCTGTCATGACAGTGGTAGAAGCACCATCTTGGGCGCAGCCCATCCTCAACTTTTTGGTGAGCTGAGAGCTACCAGCTGATGAGATCTTGGCCCGGCAGGTGCAACGCCAGGCGGCAGCATACACTATAGTCAACAGAGAGCTTGTCAGGCGCATTGTGACAGGTGTATTCCAGCGCTGCGTGGAGCCGGAGAAGGGCATAGCAATCCTCAGGGATATTCATCAAGGCGAATGTGGCCACCATGCCACCTCCAAAGCCCTTGTCGCCAAACCTTTCTGCCATGGCTTCTTCTGGCCGACTGCTTTGGACGACGCCAAGGAGTTGGTCCGCAAGTGCAAGGGGTGCCAGCGCTTTAGCTCCAAGCAGCACCTGCCGGCTTCTGCACTCAAGACCATCCCCATCACTTGGCCGTTTGCCGTGTGGGGGTTGGACATGGTGGGCCCGTTCAAGATAGCACGCGGCGGCATGACCCATCTGCTGGTCGCCGTGGACAAGTTCATGAAGTGGATTGAGGCGAGGCCAATCAAGAAGCTGAATGGTCCGACTGCCATCACATTCATTGCGGATATCACCGTCCGGTACGGAATCCCGCACAGCATCATCACCGACAATGGCACGAACTTCGCCAAAGGCGCTTTGGCCCGTTTCTACGTGACACAGGGCATCTGACTGGACTTAGCATCCACTGCGCATCCGCAGTCAAACGGCCAGGTGGAGCGAGCAAACTGCCTCATCCTGTCCAGCATCAAGCCCTGACTGGTCGAGCCCCTGGAGCGTTCGGCCGGCTGCTGGATAGAAGAGCTGCCGGCCGTCCTTTGGAGTCTTTGGACTACGCCGAATAAAGCAACCGGCTTCACACCCTTCTTCCTCGTGTATGGGGCCGAGGCCGTCATCCCAACTGACATTGAGTTCGACTCACCTCGCGTCACCATGTACACGGAGGCGGAAGCGAAGGAGGCACGAGAAGACGGTGTCGATCTGTTGGAAGAGGGCCGACTGCTGGCGCTCAGCCGGTCCGCCATCTACCAGCAGAGCCTACGCCGCTACCACAGCAGGAAGGTCAAGCTGCGTGCTTTCCGTGAAGGGGACCTTGTGCTCCGGCTGATCCGCGACTAGCCGGCCAGCACAAGCTCTCGGCTCCTTGGGAGGGGCCTTTCATCATTAGCAAAGCCCTGGGCAACGACTCCTACTACCTCATCGAAGCACAGAAGCCCAGGGCTCGCAAGAGAGACAACTCCGGCCAAGAGACGGAACGACCGTGGAACGCGAGTCTCCTCCGTCCATTTTACAGCTGATGCAGTGTATGTACCACTCTACCTTTTGTACTAGCTAAGACAGCAGGTCCCCCGAAGCACACTCGGGGGCTACCTTTTTATCTATATGATAAGCTTCGCCTATGGTTGTGTTCTTTCATTTTTTCCTCCTGCCCGGATCCAGTCAGCCGGCCCGGGGGCTCGCCGCCTTGACCTAAGTTGGCACCACCCGAAGTCGGTTAAGTAGTGTGCCGACGCCAAAAGCCCTCTCTTCGCCTCAGTTACAGCTCGCAGCGCGACTGTCCGGCTGGCAAGAGCTAAAGGCCGAAAACACTGTCCACACAAAAAATGACTAAGGAAGAACGCCTGTATAGGCCAAGCCGGCTCCTCGCCTCACTCGTCCGGCTGCTCAGCAGCCGGCCGGCCGGCTTCTCACTCGATTAGCTGCGCCCTAGGCGGCTGAAGTAACTTGCCCATTCTAAACGGCCAAGTCCCTGACCCGGCCATAGACCACAGCGCGGCTGTCCGGCTGGCAGGGCGGCAGCCAAAGGAAGAGGGCAAAAGTAAAGGCCAAATAGAGCAAAGGCAAAACCGAGCTAGACCCCGGCAAGAGACACAAGCATGTGGGAAATAAATTATTTACATTACAAAAGGCCCAAGGCCAGCATTCAACAAAGTTTCAAATACACCCCCAGCGGGTGGAACTGCTCATAATTAACTTGATTGTTTTGAGCACAAGACAGAAAAACTTAAAAGATAACTAGGTCAGAGGTGCGGAAGGCGACTCGGACTAGTCGGCGGTGATTGTAGCGCCGGCTGGTGGGGCGTCCGGCTGACGTGGTCTCCCGCGGCTCTCTGGCTGAGTCCGGTTGGTCGCTCCACCGTCTGGTGCGACATCCTCGCCCTCCTCTTCCTCGCTCTCCTCGCCCTCGTCGCTGGAGGTAATCTCCTCCGCCGAGTCCTCCCCCTTGTTCGGGTCCAGCCCGAACCAGGAGGGCGGCACCTCGGTGCCGTCTTCCGCCCGCTCCGGGATGAAGAAGGTGACGTCGGCATAGGCGGCAAGGGCGGCCGCGCGCTTGACGATCGCATCACGCTCCGCCTCCAGCTCCGGCCCGGCTTCCTGGCGAAAAGTGGCCAGCTGGGCCAAGCGCCCGCCTGGGTACCACGCGTTGACGAACTCCAGCACCGCCCTGGCGCCTGCCCGTGTTGCGGCACCTTTCCAAGCCTCGAGCCGCTCGGCCGCCACCTCCAACCAGTTGGCGGTCCGACTGGGAGTCCGGGGAACCTGCGCGTCCAGCCAGAGCCCTGCCAGGACTTGCGACCCGGTGCGCTGAAGTCGGCGGAGCAGGTGGTGCGCTGGCTCAAGGCGCATCCGAACAGCCAAGAGCTGCTAGCCCAGAGTCCGGGGCTGGTTTGGCGGAATTTCCGCGCCCGCCCTCCTCCGCTGATCGCGCCGCGACTCGATGGCCTGGCAGATGGCAACGGAGCGACCGGGGAAATACTCTGTTCAAAAGAAGACTAAAGGTTTAGAAGTCGGCCTCCGGTAGCGGCCAGCGACTATGCAACAAAGGAAGAAAGGACCTACCTTCGAGCATTTCCTCAACCACCTCGTAGTCGCCCGACAGTAGCTTCTCCCTCTCGGAACAGTCCAAGCGCTGACTCTCGAACTCGGCCTTGAGGAGCGCCTCTCCATCCTTTAGCTGCCGAACTTGCTCCTTGTGCTGGGCCGCCTGGTCCGCCAGCTCCTTCTCAAGCCAGTCGCGCTCCGTAGCCACTTGGCCGCGCTCCTGCTCCTTGGCTTTGAGCTGGCTCTCAAGCTCATGCACGCGGCTCCGCAGGGTGGTGGCGGCCTCTGCAACAGCAACAAAGAATCATCAACATCGACAGAAACAAGAAGTTGCCGGAAGATCCGGCCCGACTGCTCAGCAGCCGGCCCGAATCTGGGGGGCTACACCCAGCGGGTGCGCTTGCGCACCCCCGCTGAAAGACGGCCTACGTACCGTGGCTCTTGTTTAGCTCAGCAGTCCGCTTGGGCAGCGCCTGATTTTGGGAGTTGTTGGCGGCCACACGCAAATTGTGGTAGTCCTGCGACGAGAACAACACTTCAGCATTTCGAAGCACGCCTTGAAGTTCCAACCCGCCTGCTCAGCAGCCGGCTTGGAATTCAGGGGCTACACCCAGTGGGTGCGCTGGCGCGCCCCCAGCAAAGATTGCAAAAATGAAAGACAAGATCGAGAGCGTACCCAGACGGACGTCTGCATCGCCATCATCTCGTTCCTGGCCTTCAGAAGGGTGGCACCATGGGCGTTGAACTGGTCCAAGACGTCCTTCACCGTGACGTTAAGGCCGGCCGGGCCTGCTCCTGGCGCCCAACCAGCCGGAGCAGAGCTCGTGGCCTCGGTGTCGGCCCCCAGCGAGCTCATGGCCCTGGCCCCGGCCGACCTTTGCGCGGAAACCGCCCGCGATGGGCGCAGGTGCGGGGAGGTGCGTGTCATCACGGCCCGGCTTGCCACCAGCTCGGTGCTCGCTGGCGGCACCTCTGGCCCTTCGGGATGGCCGCCTCCCCACCCGTCAGCACCCGGCGTGCGCTGGGCATCTCCGGGATGATGGGGTCAGTCGGCCCCTACCACGGCGCTGTCTGGTCAGCTCCGGCTCCTCCAGTCGGCGTCCGGTCCTCCACCACCGGCGGTTCCGGCTGCTGCGGGTCGGTGGCCTCCGGAACCACGTTGCGGGCCGGCTCCCCCGCCTGCACCCTGGCCGCCGCGTCCACCTGCGCCTTGGCCGCCTTGTCTGCCTGTGCCTTGGTCGCGGCCTGCGCCGCGCTCGCCGCGTCGGCCTCCTGGCGTGCCGCGGCGTCCTGCTCCTCCTGCGCCTCCCGCACGTTCCTCTCCGTCGCCTCCGGAAGGGCGGCGGCCGGGTCCACGCGGCGGGCATCCTCAGGGGCCGCCCGCCGCTCCAATCAACGAGGCGGACGGGGCCCGTGACACGGAAAGGGGAGCCCTGCGCGTCAAAGCAAGCAAAAGATAAGAAACTCGCAAGAGAGGAAAAGCCAAGATGAAATAATCAAGACAAGAGCAGTAAGAGCACTTACGCAGACACCATCGGGCGTTCCTTCGGGGTCCTCCGGGCGGCGGCCGCCTTCGCCTCTTGCCGCTTGGTCGCGGCAGCCGTCGGCTTGGTCTTTTTGGTCGGCTGACTGCCGAAAATCCCCACCTTAGCGCGGCGCTTAAACGCGCCGGGTGCACCAGTCGACGCCGCGCCTGTCGGCCGCGCCGTCGAGAAGCCAGCTACCGCCCTGTCGGCGCCTTCGGGGCGGCGTTGTCCATCGCTGTCTTCATCATCATCTGGCCAGTCCCAAACATCACCCCCTGCGCCGCCTTCTGCGGCCCCGCCTGCTCCAGCGCCGCCTCCCCCGGCGGCGTCGTCTTCCTCCAATGCGGCCGCTCCTAGCTCGGGGTCGCCCACGTCGCTCACCTCCCGGTCCGCCATCCATTGGTGGCCGGGAGCTGGCGCGGCGGCTGCTGCCTGGCCAACGAAGCACTACGCCGCATTCGGATGGTCAACATGGATGAAGAGCACAGCATGAGCAAAGAAAGGGGACCAGATACTGACCGCAGGCGGCGGGTTGGCCCGGCTGTACGGTGGCTTGCTGAAGCTCGAGTCGGTCTTGCTCAGTTGGCTGTTGGAAAAGTAATTAACATGCTGGACCACCTCAACAGTCGGCAGCTCCTTTGTCGACATCCGGTAGGGGTCCCGGCGGCCGCTCATGTCGCAGATCGGATGTAGCCGGAATTGGAGGGGCGACACTCGGCAGTAGACAAAGGCGGCCAGCAGGTCCGCCGGCTGGAGCCACTCCAAGTCCGTCATCTCCTGAAGCCGATAGAGGGTGTTGGTGACGGCAGCCGGCAACGGCTTGGACTGCTGCCCCTAGTTGTTCCGCGGTTCAGCAGGCGGGCCAGGCACAAAGGCAGGCAGGTTGACGTAATCATGGGTCGGGTGGATGTTGCAGACGTAGAAGTATGACTTCTGCCACAACTTCGCCGACTCGTGCAAGACGACGGGGGGAATCGGGTCCCGGCGCCGGTGCGCCGCACTGGGCCGGCTCGCCCTTGGCCGCGGTGTCGAGCTTAAGGTAGAAGAACCTGCCCCACAACTCGAGTGTGGGCAGGACACCGAAGTGGCCTTCGCAGAGAGTGACGAAGGCGGAGAGGAGCCCCACCGTGTTGGGCATGAAATGGCGAGGTTGAAGGCGGTAGAAGTCGAGGAACTCGCGGAGGATGCCGCTCGCCGGCAAGCCGAAGCCACGGAGGAAGTGGCAGTGGAAGACGATGAACTCGCCGGCCTGCGGCGCCGGCAAGATCTCCCGCTCGGCCGGAAGGCACGTCCCCACGCACGCTTCATTTGGCATCCTTCGGGTCGCGCGGAGGAACTCGACGTGCCCATCATGGACATTTGAGCCGTCCTATTCGCCTCGCGCCATGGTTCGTGGCGACCTGGCGGCGGCGTGGCGAGGTCGGGTGGCGGCGGGTCTGCGATGGCGCGGCGAGGCTAGGTGACGACGAGCTGCGGTGGCGTTTCGATGGTGGGTGGCACAGCGGCGCAGCAGCAGCAGAAGGAAGAAGAGGAAGAAGAGCGGAGGGGGGGTGCGTGCGTTCGGCCACACCCCGTCCCTCCTACTTATACGGCAACGGCGGCGGAGCTGAAGCGGCTGGGCGTGGGGAACGTGGGGATTAACTGCGCCAACGCCCCTCACGACCCCGCAAATCCCGCGCCTTGAAGGCGCGTGATCATTGTGTCTGGGAAGGGCAACCACCCACCTCAGCCTGTAGTGGTGGGCCCGGGCCTACGGCGACGTCCCATCACCCGCGTGGGCTGGCAGGCCGGCCTGGCCTGCTGACGACGCGTGGGAAGCGAGCAACGGGCGGCAGGCGCGCCACTCGGCGGCACCAACCCGGCGCCCACCACGATGATTCAAATTCACCAGGCGGCCGGCCCAGCTTCGGCCGGCTCCTGGCATACGGCATCTCCCAGCCAGACGAAGCAAGGACACAAGACCTCTCGGAGTAGGAAACTACTGAGGCACTCAGGCTTGAGCCGCGGCGCCTCACCAGCTTCAGGGACTACTGTCGGAGGGATTGACCATGGGTAGCCTCATCCACACCCCTAAGCATTTCAAGACATCAGGTAGCAAAGCTCCTCACACCTTCCGGATATGCGGCCGGTTCTTTGGGCCGGCTGGCCCAGGAGGCCGACTCCCAGAAGACGACGCACTCTTAGAAGGCGGCCTCAGGGGGCCGGCTCCCAGCAGATGCCTCCTCCTCCCCTCGGAGTCTGCACCCATTCATTACGACGAGACGGGGTGTGGCTACAGGGCCTCCCCTCCCCCGGATCACGGAGGAGCGTGGCTACAGTGCGAGCTGACCAAGCGGTCACTTGCCCGCCCAGCGTGGCACTGTAGCCATGCGGCTCATGACATGGCCCTCGTCAGCAAGGGCCATGCTCCCACGACGGGCGGGCGGTACGGCCTGCAGGCGGCGGGCCCTACCTATCCATGAGCTACCAGAAGACGGCGCTCCCCAAGAAGGCGGCCTCGGGGGCGGGCCGGCCTCCAGCAGCCGGCCCTTCCCTCCTCTCGAAGTCCACGTGCCATTACACCAACAAGACGGAACATGGCTGCAGTGAGCGCAGACCAGGCGATGGGACTGTAGCCATGCGTCTCCCGACAAGGCCCCCATCATCAAGGGCGAGGCTACAGCAAAAGGCAATCAGCATGGCCCACAGGCAGCGGGCCCTACCTGTCGGCCGGATTCTCGGCAGCCGGCGGGGCCCACCAAGCGGCGGGCCCCAGCAGCCGGCGGAGAACCCAGCGACCTTAGACACTGACGTTCGGGTCGTACGCCCGGCCGTATTACCATTGTATCCCTGGGGGGTAGGCCTATATAAACCCCCAGGCTCACCCATGCAAGGGGTTCATCACACACGCCACTCACACGCGCCATAGCTAAGGAGAGCAAGGTAGCAGCTCTGCCCTTCTTCCTCCTCTAGCAATACAGCTCAAGGAGCAAGCTTGTATCCACCATTTGATCATATTCGTCATGCGGACACCCCCAGAGCAGGACTAGGGGTGTTATCTCTATGGAGAGCCCCGAACATGGGTAAGTCTCGTGTGCGATCGAGCTCTCGCCCATTCCCGCTTCCAGGACCCGATGACATCCTTTTGGCCCCATCCACGATAAGCCACCCCCTGGCATCTGTCGCGAGAATACCCCGACATCATCTCCCCCTTGGTTATAAATTTTTTCAAGTATAGGTGGTGGAATGTTCACAGGACTTTGGAAACACAAGAAGGTTAATTAGTAAAGGGAAACTAGCTAACACGCATGCATGTGGATGAAACAATTATAATTACGGTGGAAGACAAACATACCGAAACCATAAGGATTCCATGCAAAAACAGTGCCACGAGTGGTGGCAGCAAACACAAGACGCTCGTATTGAATTGCATCACAGTGCTCATCCGTGTACAGAAATTGATTTTTGAGCAATATCCATCGAGGCGTGGAAGTAAGGATGGCAAAAAGCTTGTCAAAGATAGCAACAACTTCATAGTTCGTGTAATCCCAAGAGCGGTTGGGAACTCAACAAATTGCTATCTTCCATAGACGACAGTCAACATGATCGTATTTGAACGTACGTATATCATCTATGTGCTCAACCTCAGGGTACTCTGAGATTTTTGGAAGTGGAATTCGCTGACGAGTGTACACATTCACAAGTTCCCACTCGCAGTTGTACCCAATATAAACAACCCAATCTCCATTTGCGCCTGCCCAGGCCTTACCCTTAAGCGATGGCATCTTAACATCACACGTATCATTATCAAGCGGCATCAACTTGCATAAGGCGAGGCTTCCGTCGTCCGCGCGCCAGCGAGCAGGGTCATGGCGAAGAAGATAGGGGAGATCAAACCGCTCTTGGACGCTTGGGTTCTTTGTAATGATGTTATTAGTTGAGTAGAGAATGGTCTTGAACAAACCTGCCATGCTAGCCGAGGTGATGACGTCGCACCGATCAATGAGTTCCTCCACCACATCATCTTTCAGATCGGGGCAAGAATAACGGGGTCATTTTCGGCCTGTTCCCTCCATGGAGAAGACGATCGAACAATGGCAGAAGGAAGGGTGAAGGCAAATGGAGGAGGGAGGAAGAGCGTGCGACAGCAGTTCCAAATCGAGAGGGAAAGGCGAAGAGGCGGTGGACGGTTGCCACGGTACAGGAAGAGGCGCCCCGGCCTACATAGACGTCCGTTCGGAAATTGTACAAAAGGACTCGCCGTCGTCTCACTGACATGTTGGAACGGGACCACATGTCAATGAAACATGGTGTGTCATTTCTCGTGCAAAATGTGATCTGGCCGCGTTGGGCCGAGGTGCCACATTATTTCTCGACTTTATTTTTTTAATGGCGTGCCGTTCAGTTTTGAAGCACGACTAACTGGTACTGTATACAGAGAAAATATAAACTACTCTACCACTACTCCACCTCTAGTACTAGTATCAAAAAGATATATAGGCTGGAGCTTCAGCGCTTGCTTGCTAAGGGTTGCCCACTTGCTTCTCACACTAACACCCTCTCTCCAGATCTAAAAAAGACGGCCTCTCTCTCCCTCCTCACCGGTGGTCACAGATCCACTAGGGAAGAAAAGGACGTGCAGCGTTGACGCACTCGTTGTCGGCGAGCGAGGTCACGCACTGACCACAAGGCCGTCCTCTCCGACCTAGCGCCCGCGCGGGATGGCCTCCGTCCCCAAGCTTGCTGCCCTAGTGTGTGCGGAGGACAACGACCACGAGCGAAGCCACTTCCCGCCGACCCTCAGGTATGCTACCTCTTTTCAAACCATACCCTTGTTCAATTGCCCCATCTGCCATATCACTGCATGTGGATCTTTTTCCACTCCACCATCTTCCCAATTTGCTATCCTCTGCTCTGCTGGTCACGCAGACGAAAACCTTAATTTGCACTATTAAAGGAACTCCTACTTCATGCAGACTAATCCATGTCTGGGTTGTATAAGGAAAGGAAGGGAGAAAGTATAGTCGAAGAGACTAGGCATCGAACCCGCATCTAGGTTGAAAAGGGAAAAATCAGTAGCTAAGGAACGAGTCTCGTGTCTCTTGGTTGAAAAAGGGTGAAAAAGGGTAGAAAGGCATGACAACGCTATAGAGAATGACCAGGTCGATCGGTTGTTGTCCTCACATAGGAAAAAGGTGGCTAAAGAGAACAAAAATGGGACGTAATCCACATATGCTGCCTGGATATTTGTTGCTCTGGGCAACCATACCTCCCTCACCACTCTATGCGTCCGTGGAGGTACATCGTACTGGTGCGCCCACTGTCGGAATGGGCCTCCCATGCTCTTATTGCCACTTTTTTGCTGTTAGTATAACGCCAGCGGTAAAGTCAAGCAATGCTTCTGCTAAAGTGATGCCACATTTAACTAATGCCGCACTCAGTCTAATGCCACCGATAAATTTAAGCAATGCTATTTAATGTCACTGGATTATTTCAGGGTTAGCTGTTGATTGTGGATGTATTAAAGATTTTTCAGCTAAGGCATTCTAATGCTGTTGCATAGCCAGTATACCAACGATGAAACTTGTTACTACCTTCAGATTTTAGCACTGTTAATGCTTATAGATTACATACCTCACTTTCATGAGATAAGTCAATTTTTTTTTGTGTAGTGTCACCAAAATGCCAAGGCGCTGATGTCATTTTATTTTGGTTAAACTACACAAAAAATTATGAAGACAAGAGGAAAGGTCGAGAGTGGGTACCTCCTCCTCCGGCGGTTCTCTTGATTCGTTCAATCAAGTTTTTATGTTTGATCGATTATCAAGATTGGGATAGCAATTTTGCGGTCCCCTCGAGTTCGAAATGATATTTACCTTGAAGGTACATGGTTTGCAATTTTTTTATACTGTCATTAGTTAATAATGCTAGTTACCTTCAGACTTTTGTATTTGGTTTAATGCTGTTGCACAGCTAGTATACCAATGCTGAAACTTGTTACCTTTACATTTTGTATTGTTAATGCTTATAGAAATCTTCCTTAACTCCGTCTATGTCCTCTAGGCATAGCCGGTCCCAAGCCCAGGTAAAGGAGGAGGGTTGTGATAGGCTTGGCGAGCCAACGTAAAGGCTTGGCGAGCCAACGTAAAAACTAGCCAGTTCCATGGGTATGAAACCCATTTGAGCGACAGTAGTACGAGGATGGGTGACCTCCTGGGAATTCCTCGTGAAAGGGTTTCATATCTAAGGGTTGTGATAGGCTTGGCGAGCCAACGTAAAAAATAGCCAGTCCTTAGGGTATGAAACACATTTGGGCGAGAGTAGTACTAGGATGGGTGACCTCCTGCGAAGTCCTCGTGAAAGGGTTTCATATCTAGCCTACCCCAACTTGTTTGGGACAAAAGGCTTAGTAAGTGTAAGTGTAATGCTTATAGAAATCTTCCAGTGCTAGCTTATGGAAATCTATTCAGTAAAACCATTGTACTGTACCCCGTAATAAAAAAACTATTCTACTGTGGTACTAGCCACTGGATTAGTGTATACTTGTACTATTCGAATGGTGTTGCAATAGCGTATGGACATATATAAAGTGTGGCAAGATTTCCCAGATATGTGCTCAAGAAAATTACTACCTGTTTTACTAAATACTTGTCGGAGGGATGGACCCCGGGTAGCCTCATCCGGACCTAATAACATTTCAAGACATCAGGGCTGGCAAAGCCCCTCATGCCAGCTAGCCATGCGGGCCGGCTTCTAGAAGACGGCGCGCCCATGGAAGGCGGCTTTGGGGGCGTGCCGGCTTCCAGCAGCCGGCCCCTCCTTCCCCTCGGAGTCCGCGCTCACCTGCTACGACGGGACGGGGCGTGGCAACAGTGCCGTCTGCTCCCCCGAATCCCAGAGGAGCGTGGCTATAATACGAGCTGACCCAACGGCCACCTACCCCCCCCCCCCCCCGGCGCGGGACTGTAGCCATGCGACTCATGACGCGGCCCTTGTTAGTAAGGACCGTGCTACGGTAGAAGGCAACCAGCATGGCCCACAGGCTTCCAGAAGACAGCGCATCCCTGGAAGGCGGCCTCGGTGGCGGGCCGGCTTCCAGTAGCCGGCCCCTCCTTCCCCTTGGAGTCCGCACTCACCCACTACGACAAGACGGGGCGTGGCTACAGTGTGCGCTGACAAAGCGGCCACCTACCCGCCTGACGCGGGATTGTAGCCATACGACTTGTGACGTGGCCTCCGTCAGCCAGAACGGAGCTATAGCGAAAGGCAATCAGCGTGGCCCGCAAGCGGCGGGCTCGGATTCTCGGCAGCCGGCGGGGACCCCAGAGGCGGGCCCCAGCAGCCGGCGGAGAACCCGGCGACCTTAGACACTGACGTCCAGGTCCTACACCCGGCTGTATTACCATTGTACCCCTGGGGGGTTGGCCTATAAAGCCCCCCAGGGCTCACCCATGAAAGGGTTAAGCCTTCATTCCACTCACCCACACCATAGCTAGGAAAAGAGAGATAGCTCTGCCCTTCTTCCTGGTCTGGCAACACAGCTCAAGGAGCAACCTTGTATACTCTTGATCATAGTCATCATAGCAGGACTAGGGGTGTTATCTCTCCGAGAGCCCCGAACCTGTGTACGTCTCGTGTGTTACCAAGCTCGTGCTCACTCTTGCTTCCAGAACCCGATGACGTCCTCATGGCTCCACCCACGATAAGTCACCCCCTGGCATCTGACGTGAGATTACCACGACAGTTGGCGCCCACCGTGGGGCAATCCGTGGCATCGGCCGGAGTTGTGTTCCGGACGGGAACCACCCTCCCCTCCGGCAAGCACGTCACGTCTAGCTCGATCAGCTAGCCCGATGCGTTCGCTTGCGCTTGCACAGGCGCATCGCCTGACGCGGGAGACATCTGCCCCGCGAGCTGCCTCGTTGACCTCTTCGGAAAGCTCAGCCTTTCCGACGCGGTTGCCTCCGACGTGGGAGCTGCTTGCTCCATGAGCCACCTCACCGACCTCTTCAAGAAGCTCACTCTCTGCGATGCGGCCATGTTCGATGGGTTCCCCAGCGATGTGGTGGTCATCGACGATCCGCTCCCTCCTGTCGCCAGCGATGCCTCTGCCCGCGCGCTGGGTGTTGGCGTCTTTGTGGAGGTGATGGTCACTGGCAACCGCCAGGACACTGGTCGGGCCACCGGAGACCCATTGCGAGCTGCAATGCGGGATCTGGCTGCTCCCGTCGGCGCAGACGCTGGCCCGGCAGCACTAGAAGAAATCCACGTCAAGCTCCTTGACAGCGCCACAAAGATGGCGGCCATGAAGCGCCGCCCTGAGGCTAACCAGCACGAGATCGATCGCATAATGGGTGGCACGCCGGCTGCGGCCGAGCCCAGCCGAGCCAGCGCCATTCGGCAACGCGGCACGGCCCTAGCCAGCATGCTGGGAGTCGGACGTCCGATCTACGACACCCTATTGCAGAACCTGCGGGCCGCGCAGGCGGCAGCAGAAGAGCTCGAGAACCTGGAGGGCGAGGAATGGTGCAGCCAGATGGAGCGCCTCCAGGAGCTCCTCAACGCTGCGAACATGCAGCAAGACGCGTGCAACCACGTGGTGGGAGCCGGCCAGCAGGCCGACCTCCCGAAGAGAAACCCACCACCCCGCCATGAGAATGGAGCGACCTCCCGGTCCCCAAGTGGCGGCGGCCGCGGCCAGGGGAACCCGGAGCCGGCTGCTAGCCGCAGCCGGCGCTCCCACGAGACAGCTGTGAATGGCCGGCAAGTTCCTCTGAGAACGGAGGGCCGACGCCAGCAGGATGAACGGCCGCCTCCTCCCCGCAGGGAGAGGTGGGCTTCTCCGGCGCCGGTTGACCACCCAACTCTGGGGGGCCGGCTAGGCCCCCATGAAGCAATCGGCGAGAATGGCGCTAGTCACCGGATCGAGCGGCTGGCTCGGTCCCTGGAAGTGGAGGAGGAGGATACAGTTGGCCCGGCCTGCTTTGGCCCCCGCATCCATGATGAGCCCCTCTCCAAAGGGTTCACGCTCCCTCGCGACACTCCCAAGTACACCGGCGCCGTGAAGCCGGAAGATTGGCTGACCGACTACGCCACAGCAGTCAGCATAGCAAACGGCAACAAGCGCGTTGCCGTGAAGTATGTTCCGCTCATGCTGTAGGGCACGGCCCGGACATGGCTGAACAGCCTCAAGGCCAATAGCATCAACAGCTGGTTGGATTTCAGCGACGTCTTCGTCCGCAACTTCAACAGCACCTACAAGTGGCCCCCCAAGCCTCGCCAGCTCTTCATGTGTGGTCAGGGGCCGGTCGAGTCCACTCGCGACTACCTGACGTGCTGGGCCGAGTTGCGCAACTCCTGCGAAGGGGTGCACGAGGTGTAGGACATCGAGTACTTCACCGCCGGGTGCAGAGAGGGCTCCCTGCTCAAGCACAAGCTTCTGTGCGATGAGCCAGCTACCTTGGACGAGCTCCTGGTCATGGCTGACAAGTACGCCATGGCCGACTCCTCCATGAAGTCGGAGATCCAAGTTGACGCGTCCGGGAAGGTGATCCAGCCGGCTTCTCAAGCGCCAGCTGGTGACTCCAACCAGCGCCAGCAGCCGAACGACAACAAGCGCAAGGCCCCGCAGCCGGCTTCTAACAGCCGGCAGGTGGCTACCGTCGAGGATCAGCAGCCGGCCGGGCAACCTGGCCCCAAGCGTCAGTGGGGCGGCAAGGGTGCCTGGCAGCCTGCCTTCTCCTTCGAGCAGGCCCTCGATGCCCCGTGCAAGTTCCACAGCAGCGCGAAGCCGTCCAACCATACAACCCAGTAGTGCAGCTGGCTCACCCGAATCACTAAGGTTGAGGGCTTGCCGCCTCCTCCAGCCGGCCGGGCAGCTCCGGCTCCTCAGCAGCCGGCCCGCCCTGTCAGCATGCTCCAAGATGAATTCCCAAACGAGAAAGCCACTTACGTCATCTTCACCAGTGAAGCCGACGACAAGCACAGTCGGCGTCAGCAGCATCACGAGGTGAATGTTGTTATTCCAGAGGTCCCCCAATTTATGCACTGGTCCGAGATGCCCATCACCTGGAGCCGTGATGACCATCCAGCCGTGATGCCCTCACCGGGTGCTTATGCCATGGTGCTGGACTCCACCTTCTCAACAGAGTGGCGGGCGTGCCGCTTCTCCCGAGTCTTGATAGACAGCGGCAGCAACATCAACATCCTCTACCGCGACACCATGGAAAAGCTGGGTATCAAGGAGAAGCAACTCCAGCCCAGCCGGACCGTGTTCCATGGCATTGTCCCTGGGCTTTCCTGCTCTCCAATAGGCAAGATCAAGATCGATGTCCTATACAGCGACAAGACCCACTTCCGCCGCGAGCCCATCTGGTTTGAGGTGGTCGACTTGGACAGCCCCTACCATGCGCTCTTGGGCCGGCCTGCACTAGCTAAGTTCATGGCGGTCCCGCATTATGCATACCTGAAGATGAAGATGCCGAGTCCCAAGGGCATCATCACCATTGCCGGTGATTACAAGAAGTCGCTCACGTGCGCCGTAGCCAGCTCCCGGCTGGCCGAGTCCCTCGTCATCGCCAAAGAGAAGCGCTTCCTTGATCGGGCTGTGGCCATGGCCAGCGAGCAGCCGGCCATGCCATCTGACCCCAAGGAGGTTGAGGCCGAGGGCTCCTTCTAGCCGGCCAAGGAAACCAAGAAGATCATCTTGGACCCGGCGCACCCGGAGAAGTTCGCTGTTGTGGGGGCTAACCTCGACAGCAAATAGGAAAGTGAGCTCGTCGACTTCCTCCATGAGAATCGGGACATCTTCGCATGGTCCCCCAAGGACATGCTGGGTGTTCCGAGGGAGTACGCCGAGCACAAGCTGCATGTGCCATCGGATGCTAAGCCGGTCAAGCAACCCCTCCGCCGCCTATCTGAATAGAAGAGAAGGATCATTGGTGAAGAAATCGCCTGGCTTCTGGCAGCCGGCTTCATCATGGAATTGTTCTACCCGGACTCGCTTGCCAACCCAGTCCTTGTTTTGAAGAAAAACAACAAGTGGCGCATGTGTATCGACTACACAAGCCTCAACAAAGCCTGCCCCAAGGATCTGTTTGCCTTGCCCCAGATTGATCAAGTGATCGATTCCACGGTCGGCTGCGAGCTGCTGTCCTTTTTGGATGCCTACTCCGGCTACCACCAGATCAAGCTGGACCCGGCCGATCGACTGAAGACCGCCTTCATCACCCCTTTCGGCGCCTTCTGCTACAGCACCATGACGTTCGGCTTGAGGAATGTCGGCGCCACCTTTCAGTGCTGCATGCAGAAGTGCCTCTTGAAGCAACTTGGCAGAAACGCCCACGTCTATGTGGATGACATAGTGGTGAAGACGGAGAAGCGCGGTGCCCTTTTGGAGGATCTCAAGGAGACCTTTGCCAACCTGCACTATTTTCAGATCAACCTCAACCCGGAGAAGTGTGTCTTCGGAGTACCAGCCGGCCAGCTCCTTGGCTTCCTTGTTTTTGAGCATGGGATAGGGTGCAACCCCGTAAAGATCAATGCCATTGAGCGGATGAAGAAATTGACCCGACTGCGAGACGTCCAGAAGTTCACCGGGTGCCTAGCATCTCTCAGCCGGTTCGTCAGCCGGCTGGGCAAGAAGGCCCTCCCTCTGTACCAGCTGATGAAGAAGACCTCATGCTTTGAGTGGACCGACCAGGCGGACGAGGCGTTCCTCCAGCTCAAGCCGATGTTGTCCACGCCGCCTGTTCTGGCCGCTCCGGTTGCTAAAGAGCCCATGCTCCTCTACATCGCCGCCACCAACCGGGTCGTCAGCATGGTGATTGTTGTCGAACGCCCAGAAGCCGGCAGGGCACAGCCGGTCCAAAGGCTGGTCTACTACCTGAGCGAGGTGTTCTCCACCTCCAAGCAGAACTACCCCCACTATCAGAAGATGTGCTACAGCGTGTACTTTGCCGCCAAGAAGCTGAAGCAGTACTTCTAGGAGCACACCATCATGGTCGTCTATACTGCCTCCCTTGCCGAGATCATGGCCAACTGGGATGCCTCGGGCCGGGTGGCCAAGTAGGCCATTGAGCTGGCTCCCCACACCATCCTCTACCAGCCCCGCACCGCCATCAAGTCCCAAGCGCTGGCCGACTTCCTTGTCGACTGGGCCGAGACCCAGTACCTGCCACCAGCGCCGGATTCCATGCATTGGCAGATGCACTTCGATGGCTCGAAGATGCGCACCGGTTTGGAAGCCGGCATCGTCGTCACCTCTCCCAAAGGCGACAAGCAAAAGTACAGGCTGTAAATCCACTTTGCCACCTCCAACAACGTGGCCGAGTACGAGGCACTCGTCCACGGGCTCCGGCTGGCTAAGGAGATCGGCATCCGCCGCATCTTGTGCTACGGTGACTCGGACCTTGTGGTCCAACAGTCCTCTCGCGACTGGGACGCCAAGGACGCCAACATGGCCAGCTACCGCTTCCTCGTCCAGCAGATCAGTGGACACTTCTATGGGTGCGAGTTCATCCATGTGCCACGGGCTGACAACGAAGTAGCCAACGCCCTGGCATGGATTGGCTCTACCCGGCAAGTCATACCAGCCGGCGTTTCCCTTGAGTGCTTGCGCAAGCCGTCTATCCAGCCTTCGCCAGAGTCAGAATCCATCTTCGTGCCGACTGACCCTGGAGCAGTCGGATCCGGCTCGGGGATTTCAGCAGTCGGCCCGGGGACTTCTGCAGGTGGCCCGTGGGCTGCAGCACCTAAACCCGGCCTGGGGACTCCAGCACCAGGCACGGGGACTGCTGTAGCCAGCCCGGGGACATCCACGACGCAACAAGGAGCAGCCGGCTCCAACCCGCCGCCTCCCAACCCAGCCACCCTAACGCCGGTTGCTGTCATGACGGTGGTGGAAGCCCCGTCTTGGGAGCAGCCCATCCTCAACTTTCTGGTGAGCCGCGAGCTCCCAGCCGACGAGGTCTTGGCCCGGCAGGTGCAACGCCGGGCGACCGCGTACATGATCATCAACAGAGAGCTCGTCAGGTGCAGTGCAACCGGTGTCTTCCAGCGCTGCGTCGAGCTGGAGAAGGGCATTGCAATCCTCAGGGACATTCATCAAGGCGAATGTGGCCACCATGCTGCCTCTAGAGCCCTCGTTGCCAAAGCTTTCCGCCATGGTTTCTTCTGGCCGACTGCTCTAGACGACACCAAGGAGTTGGTCCGGAAGTGCAAGGGGTGCCAGCGCTTCAGCACCAAGCAGCACCTGCTAGCCTCGGCACTCAGGACCATTCCCATCACTTGGTCGTGTGCCTTATGGGGATTGGACATGGTGGGCCCATTCAAGACAGCATGCGATGGCATGACCCATTTGCTGGTTGCCTTGGAAAAGTTCACAAAGTGGCTTGAGGCAAGGCCAATCAAGAAGCTGAACGGCCCCACTGCTGTTACTTTCATCGCGGACATCACCATTCGATACGGCATCCCGCACAACATCATCACTGACAACGGCACGAACTTCCCCAAAGGCGCCTTAGCTCATTTCTGCGCAACGCAGGGCATCCGACTGGACCTCGCGTCGGTTGCTCACCCGCAGTCAAACGGCCAGGTGGAGCGGGCAAATGGCCTCATTCTTTCTGGCATCAAGCCTCGACTGGTCGAGCCGCTGGAGCGCTCGGCCGGCTACTGGATCGAGGAGCTGCCGGCCGTCCTTTGGAGTCTCCGGACCATGCCAAACAGATCAACTGGCTTCACACCTTTCTTCCTCATGTACGGGGCTGAGGCCATCATCCCAATGGACATCGAGTTCGACCCGCCTTGCGTCACCCTGTACACAGAGGCGGAAGCAAAGGAGGCCCGCGAAGACAGGGTCGATTTTCTTGAAGAGGCCCGGCTGCTAGCACTCAGCCGGTCCGCCATCTATCAGCAGAACCTGCGCCGCTACCACAACAAGAAGATCAAGCCGTGTGCTTTCCACGAGGGCGACCTTGTGCTCCGGCTGATCCAGCGAATAGCCGGCCAGCACAAGCTCTCGTCTCCTTGGGAGGGGCACTTCATCGTCAGGAAGGCCCTAGGCAATGACTTCTATTACCTCATCGACGCACAGAAGCCCAGGGCGCGCAAGAGGGACACAGCCGGCCAGGAGTCGGAGCGCCCATGGAACGCGAACCTTCTCCACCCGTTTTATAGTTGATGCAGTGTATGTACCACGCTATCTTTACTAAGTAAAGACAACAGGTATCCCGAGGCTCACTCGGGGGCTACCTTTTTATCTATATGATAAGCTTCGCCTATGTATGAGTATTCATTCTCTCGCCCTACCCGGGTCCGGTCAGCCGGCCCGGGGGCTCGCCGACTTGGCCCAAGTTGGCCCGGGGGCTCACCGACTTGGCCCAAGTTGGTACCATCTGAAGTCGGCTCAGTAGTGTGCCGACGCCAAAGCCCTCTCTTCACCCCAGCCACAGCTCGCAGCGCGACTGTCCGGCTGGCAAGAGCCAAAGGCCAGAAACGCTGTCCACACGAAAATAGACTAAGGAAGAACGCCAATTCAGGCCAAGCCGGCCTCTCGCCTCCCCCGTCCGGCTGCTCAGCAGCCGGCCGGCCGGCTTCTCGCTTGACTAGCTACGCTTTAAGCGGCTGAAGTAATTTGCCTACTCTAAACGGCCAAGTCCCTGACCCGGCCACAGACCGCAGCGCGGCAGCCAAAGGAACACGGCAAAGGAAAAATCCAAAGAAAGCAAAGGCAAAATCAAGTCAGAACTCGGCAAGGCACACAATCATGTGGGGAAAACAAATTCATTTACATTGCAAAAGGCGCAAGGCCGGCATTCATCAGAGTTTAAAATACACCCCCAGTGGGTGGAACTGCGCATAACTAACTTGTTCTTGAGCACAAGGCAGAAAAATTTAAAAGATAAAGGCCACCTAGGCCGGAGGTACTACGGGCTATTCGGACAGGTCGGCGGTGGCTGAAGCGCCGGCTGCCGGGGCCTCCGGCTGGTTGGTCTCGGTCTGGTCGGCGGCGGCGGCCGACGTGGTCTCTTGCTGCTCGCTGATCGAGGCCGGATCGGGCTGCTTCCGGCTGGTCGCTCCGTCATCTGGCGCGACGCCATCGCCTTCCTCGTCCTCATCCTCCTCTGTGGCTTCGTCGCTGGAGGCGCTCTCCTCTGCCGGGTCCTCCCCCTCGCCCGGGTTCAGCCCGAACCAGGACGGCGGCACCTCGGTGCCGTCTTCCGCCCGCTCCGGGATGAAGATGCTACCGTCGGTGTACTTGGCGAGGGCCGACGCGCGAATGGCGATCTCCTCGCGCTTCGCCTCCAGCTCCGGCGCCGCCTCCTGGCAGAAGGTGGCCAGCTGCGCCAGGCTCACGCCCGGTTACCATGCCTTCATGAACTCCAGTGCCACCTTGGCGCCGGCCCGTGCCACGGCGCCCTTCCAGGCGTCGAGCCGCTCCCTCGCCACCTCCAACCAGTCGGCGGTCCGGCTAGGAGTCTGGGGGACCAGCACTCCCGGACAGAGCCCTTCCAAGACTTGCGATCCGGCGCGCTGAAGTCGGCGGAGCAGACGGCGCGCCGGCTCAAGACGCAGCCGAACGGCCAGGAACTGTTCGCCCAAGTTTCGGGGCTGGTCTGGCGCAATCTCCATGCCCACACTCCTCTACTGGTCACGTCGTGCCTCAATCGCCTGGTTGATGGCACCGGGGTGATCCGAGAAGTACTCTATTAAAAAAAGACAAAAGAATTACAAGTCGGCTTCCTACGGTAGCCGGCAGCTAACCAATCAAGGAAGAGAAAAGATCTACCTTTGAGCAGACCCTCAATCACAGAGTAGCCCTCTGACAGGTACTTCTCCTTTTCGGCCCAGCCCGAGCGCTGGGACTCGAACTCGGCCTTCAGGCGCTCCTCCCCGTCCTTCAGCTGCTGGACCTGCTCCACATGCCGGGTCGCCTGGTCAGCCAACCCCTTCTCAAGCCGGTTGCGCTCCGCAGCCGGCTGGCTGCGCTCCTGCTCCTTGGCCTGAAGCTGGCCCTCGAGCTCATGCACGCGGTCCCGCAGCTGGGCAGCGGCCTCTGCAAGAACAAAGAAGAATCATCAGCAACAGCATCAACAAAGACAAGAAGTCGCCGGAAATATCCGGCCCTACTGCTCAGCAGTCGGCCCGAATCTCGGGGCCTACAGCCAGTGGGTGCGCTTGCGCGCCCCCACTGAAAGCCGGCCTACGTACCTTGGCTCTTCCGCAATTCGGCGGTCCGGTTGGCGAGCGCCTGGTTCTGGGAGTTGAAGGCGGCCGCACGCAGGTTGTGGTAGTCCTGCAGCAAGAGCGGCATTCCGACAGTTAGAAACACGCCTTATAGTTCCAACCCGCCTGCTCAGCAGCCGGCTTGGAACTCGGGGGCTACACCCAGTGGGTGCGCTGGCGTGCCCCCGCTGAAGATCGCAAAGATAAAAAAGAAAAATCAAGGGCAAACCCCGACAGACGTCTGCATCGCCACCATCTCACTCCTTGCCTTCAGGAGGGTGGCGCCGTGGTCGGAGAACTTGTCCAAGATATCCTGCACTGTGACGTTCAGGGTGGTCGTGCCAGCCCCGGACGTCCAGCCAGGCGAGGCGGAACTCGTGGCCCCGGTGTCGACTCCCTGCGAGCTCGCGGCACCGGTCTCCACTGACCTCGGCTCGTAGGCCGCTCACGTCTGGTGTAGGCACAAGGGGGCGCGCGCTGTCATGGCCTGGCTCGTCGCCAGCCCAGCGCTGGCCGGCGGCATCCCCGGCCCTTCGGGGCGGCCGCCGCTCCGTTCGCCAGCACCCGCCGCATGCTGGGTCACCTCCGCCTCCGGGACTACGGAGTTGGCAACCTCCTGCTCCGGCGCCATATGGTCGGCTCCGGCTGCTCTAGTCGGCGTCTGGGCCTCCACCACCGGCGGCTCCGACCGCTCCAGATTAGCGGCCTCCAGGATCCCGCTATCAGCCGGATCCACCGCGGCCTTGGCGTCGGCCTCCGCCCGCGTCCTGGTCGCCGCCTCCGCCTGCGCTGACGATGCGGCCTGGGCATCGGTCTCCGCTCGCGCTGCAGCCTCCCGCTCCTCCCGCGCCATCCGAGCGTTCCTTTCCGCCGCGTCCCGGAGGGCGGCGGCCGGGTCCACGCGTCGGGCCTCCTCAGAGCCGCCTGCTGATCTGATCAGCGAGGCGGATGGAGCCCCTGATATGGAGACGGCAGCCCAGCTCAGCAAAGCAAGCAAAGATGAGAAATTTGCAAGAAAGAGAAACAATCAAGATAGTACACCTGATGCACCTACCCGGACACCATTAGGCGATCCTTCGGGGCCCTTCGAATGGCGGCCGCCTTCGCGGCGCTTGCTTGGCCTTCTTGGGCGGTCGGTTGCCGAACAGCCCCTCGGCGCGGCGCTTGGGCACGCTGGGTGCGTCATCCGGCCCTCCGGCGGACGGCCGCGCCATCGAGGAGCCGGCGCCTGCCGTCTTGGCACCTTCGGGGCGCCGTTGCCCCTCGTCGTCTTCATCATCATCCGGCCAGGAGCGGATGTAGCCGTCTCCTCCTGTGCCGTCTTCTCCAGCGCCGCCTCCCCAGGCGGCGTCGTCCTTGCCTCCATCTTCCAACGCGGATGCCCCCAGCTCGGGGTCACCCACGTCGCTCTCCGCGTGGTCCGGCATCCACTGATGGCCTGGAGCCGGCGCATTGACTGTTGCCTAGCCAGGAAAGCGCTGCCCCGCGTCCGGGTGGTCAGGTCAGATGAAAAGCACTGCATGGGCGAAAAATGGGGACCAGATACTAACCGGCGGTGGCGGGTTGGCCTGACTGTACGCCTTCTTGCCGAATCTCCAGTCGGTCTCACTGAGCTTGCTGTCGGAGAAGTAGTTGATGTGGCGGACCACCTCCACCATTGGTGGCTCCTTGGTCGACATCCGACATGGGTCCCGGCGGCCGCTCATGTCGCAGACCAGGTGCAGCCTGGCTTGGAGGGGCGAAACCCGGCGGTGGATGAAGGCGGCCAGCAAGTCCGCCGGCTTGAGGCCCTCCGAGTCCGTCATCTCCTGAAGCCGGACAAGGACGTTGGTGATGTAAGCCGGCACCGGCTTGGGTTGCTGCCCCCAGTTGTCTTGCGGCTCGCCAGGCGGGCCGATCACGAAGGCCGGCAGGTTGATGTAGTCACTAGTCGGGTGGAGGTTGCGGACGTAGAAGTACGACTTCTGCCACAACTTCGCCGACTCCAGCAAAGCGATGGGAGGGAAGCGGGTCCCGGAGCCGCTGCGCCGCACGGCAACGCAGGATCCACACTGGGCCAGCTCGCCCTTGGCCTGGGTACCCAACTTCTAGTAGAAGAACCTGCCCCACAGATCAAGGGTGGGCAGGACGCCGAGGTAGTCTTCGCAGAAGGTCATGAAGGCGGAGAGAAGCACGACAGTGTTGGGGGTGAGGTGATGAGGTTGGAGACGGTAGAAGTTGAGGAAGGAGCAGAGGAAGCCGCTCGCGGGCAAGAAAAATCCGCTGAGGAAATGGCTCCGAAAGACGACGAACTCGCCGGCCCTCGGCGCCGGTGAGATCTCCCTCTTGTCGAGGATCCGCGTCCCCACGACCGCCTCGACAGGAAGCCTCCGCGTCGCGCGGAGGAACTCGATGTGGCCTTCATGGACGTCGGAGCCGTCCCACTCTCCTCGCGCCATGGCTTGCGGTGGCCTAGCGGCGGCGCGGCGAGGCTGGACGGTGGTGAAGCTGCGGCGGCACGACGAAGCTGGACGGTGGCGAAGCCACAGCGGCACTTCGGCAGCGGCGGTGCGGCGGCGCGGCGGCAGCTAGGAAGCAAAGGAGCGAGGAAGAAGAAGAAGAGAGCGGAGGGGGCGCGAATGTGTTTGGCCGCCCCCTCCCTCCTATTTATACGGCCGAGACGGCGAGGCCGAGGCGAAGCTTCTTTGGGGGGCGTGGGATTAACTGCACCCACGTCCCGCATGACCCCGCGAATCCCATGCCTTAAGGGCAACCGTCTGCCTCGGCCGCAGCGGATCCGCACGCGTGCCGAGGCTGTGTAGTGGTGGGCCCGGGCCTGTGGCGGCGTCCCATCACGCGCGTGGGCTGGCAGGCCGGCCTGGCCTGCTGGTGACGCGTGGCGTGCGTGTAACGGGCGGCAGGCACGCCACCCGGTGGCGTACCAAGCGGTACCCGCCACGACGATTGAAATTCACCTAGCGGCTGGCTTCGCTTCAGCCGGCTTCTGGCATGTGGCTTCTCCCAGCTGGATGAAGCAAAGACATTGGATCTCTTGAAGGAGGAAACTGCTGAGGCACTCCGGCTATGAGCCGTGGCGCCTCACCAGCTTCGGGGACTACTGTCGGGGGGATGGACCCCGGGTAGCCTCATCCGGACCAAATAACATTTCAAGACATCGGGGCTGGCAAAGCCCCTCATGCCAGCTGGCCACGCGGGCCGGCTTCCAGAAGACGGCGTGCCCATAGAAGGCAGCTTTGGCTGCGGGCCGGCTTCCAGCAGCCGACCCCTCGGAGTCCGTGCTCACGCGCTACGACGGGACGGGGCATGGCAACAGTGCCGTCTGCTCCCCCGAATCCCGGAGAAGCGTGGCTATAGTACGAGCTGACCCAACGACCACCTACCCGCCCGGCGCGGGACTGTAGCCATGCGACTCATGACGCGGCCCTCGTCAGCAAGGACCATGCTACTGCAGAAGGCAATCAGCATGGCCCACAGGCTTCCACAAGACGGCGCATCCCTGGAAGGCGGCCTCGGGGGCGGGCTGGCTTCCAGCAGCCGGCCCCTCCTTCCCCTCGGAGTCAGCACTCACCCACTACGACAAGATGGGGCGTGGCTACAGTGTGCGCTGACCAAGTGGCCACCTACCCGCCTGACGCGGGACTATAGCCATACGACTTGTGACGCGGCCTTCGTCAGCCAGGACGGAGCTACAGCGAAAGGCAATCAGTGTGGCCCGCAGGCGGCGGGTCCTACCTATCGGCCGGATTCTCGGCAGTCGGTGGGCCCCCCCAGAGGCAGGCCCCAGTAGCCGGCGGAGAACCCGGTGACCTTAGACACTGACGTCCGGGTCCTACACCCGGCCGTATTACCATTGTACCCCTGGGGGGTTGGCCTATAAAACCCCCCAGGGCTCACCCATGCAAAGGGTTCAGCCTTCATTCCACACACCCACAACATAGCTAGGAGAAGAGAGATAGCTCTGCCCTTCTTCCTCCTCTGGCAACATAGCTCATGGAGCAACCTTGTATACTCTTGATCATAGTCATCATAGCAGGACTAGGGGTGTTATCTCTCCGGAGAGCCCCGAACCTGGGTACGTCTCGTGTGTTACCGAGCTCGTGCTCACTCTCGCTTACGGAACCCGACAACGTCCTCATGGCTCCACCCATGATAAGCCACCCCCTGGCATCTGACGTGAGATTACCACGACAATACTAGATGTTTGGGTACTTTAAATTGAACTGCGAAAACGTCGTATATTATGGAACAGAGGGTGTAGAGTTCACTCAAATTATCCCTGTAAAGCTAGTCACACCTTTGTTAAAATTAATGTTCATTATGTTATCAGAGGAGGTCTGTATGTTTGTCTCTAATGCCTGTCGATTACATACCTGACATCATGATGTAATGTTAAGTCATTTCTTTTTGTATAGTGTCACTGAATTGTCAAGGTGGTGATGGCATTTTATTTTAGTTGAGCTGCACAAAATATGCTTAAAAGAAGAGGAAAGGCCAGGAATGGTTCAGTTTTTTAGAAAATACTATGTATGCCTTCCTGACATCAGCCGCTATTGCCTTATTTATTCCTTCAAACAGGTGGTTAGAAAAGTCTTGCTACCTTTTCCCATTAAGAAATTGGAATGCTTATATTTGTGAGTCTATGCCTCAACTAGTGCCACTTTTATAGTAATCACACTTTCAATATCTATGCAAACAGGGATGCTCGATTTTAGTGGAACTGCACAAAAAGTCCAAATGGTTCAACATTAGGAGCATGTTTTCTTCCAAACTGTTATATCCAATTGGTGGCACTATGAGCTATGAAGGTACATGGTTTGCTACTATCTTGCTACTCTTTTTGTACTGTCATTAGATAGTAATATTAGTGGTTTGCATGTGAATTTATTGGCAGGGTGGACCTACATTGGAGGTGCAGGACATGATTCAATGATTGGATGCTCAATTTCGGTTGTATCGATTTCACCTCTTCCATCACTGTGAACATGGATATCCTTGGTCTAATGAAGAATAGGGGCTATATTTCTGCTCTGTACCAGCAAATCAATTTAGTACAAAATTGTCCAGGGCAAAACATGACATTATCAAATTGTCCAGTGCAAAACATGATAGATGCTAAGCGGAAGAGACGTGTTTAAACCGAAAATACAAGGTGGGGTATATGTTTACTAACTGCTTGATATTTGTGCAGACAGATGTCTGCCCGTTGCTATTTGGCAAACAAACAAAGTGACCACAATTTTGGTGGAACTGCACAAGAGAATAATATAGTCACTGCATGCAGTGCCATTTGAAAATAGACACAGAAAGATTGGATAGTCACTTCATGGACTGCATAAAAGTAGTGCTGTACTATTTATTGGCCAACACTAGGTGCTTCATTGCTTTGGTCTGATTATACAATGGGCATCATTTTTCCTAAGTTAAAGTTTGTATTCCGAAAATAGTCTCACCGTGTGATCGAGAGAAGACCAAATCATATTGCAGTGGATGTTCCTCCATCATGTGTGGTTCATTCTCATGGTTCCAGATGTTGGTGAAACCACTTACGTTTGCAAGAGGAATTGTAGACTTCACAAACAAATTTGTCTTTCACTCTGTACTGAATGTTGGCCTAGAGAAGCATCCATGTTAGTAGGAAGAATAGATGTTTTTTCTAGATCTTTGCTTTTGGAGCTACATATTTGTATCTGATCTGTGAATCATTGAGATGCATTAACATGTTGATCTTATGTATGGGAATCATACTAGTTGGTTGTGAATTTGGGCTACTAAGAAAAAAGTCCATTTTACTCCCCTGAATAAAGTGGGTGGTTCACTTTACCCCCTGATCTTTATTTCTGTTCCCTTAACCCCCTCAACAAACCCAAACCGGACCGAAAACCCCCCAGGCTAGTTTCTCTCCACCCACTGCTGATGTGGCGCAGTCAACGGCGGTATTGACCCTAGTGGCCCCCACTTGTCAGGTACCCTCCTTCAAAAATAGTCCCTATAATTTCACAAAGATACCCTCCTTCAAAAATGAAAAAAGCAATCATCCCCTGCCCCGTCGGCTGCCTCCTCGCCTGTCCTCCATGGAAGTGGCAGCAGCGCCTGTGCTCGTATAGGGCCACTCCACGGAGTAGAGCAGCAGGCTGGACTCGCCGGCATGGAGCAGGGACGGCGGACGGGTCGAAGTGCGCACCGGCGACACACCGTTGACCAGGTCGTCACAGCGCACGAACGTGAAGCCCTCCGCGGCTGCTGCTCCCACCCGTGCGCGGCCGGTGCTCGCGCCCGTCGAGGCCGGCGCCTCCACTGCTTGCGCCCGGCGTCGCCGTTGCTCCCACCCGTCGCGCCCGCCACCACCGCTGCTCCCGCCCGCAAGCAAGTGTCCGGCTCCCGCGGCAGCTTGGCCGCAGCCGGCCCTCCAGCGGCGGCTGCTGCTCCGACGCCCGCCCATGATGCTTCTCCGGTGGGGAAGCAGGCCCTCCGGTACCCATGGCATGTCCGGAGAGGAGAGACGAGGAGGGAAGGGCTTGATTGCTTTTTAGATTTTTGAAGAAGGGTGTCCGTGTAAAATCCTTTATCTAACAAGTGGGACCCACTAGGGTCAATACCGCCGTTGACTGCGCCACATCAGCAATGGGGGGAGAGAAACCAGCCTGGGGGATTTTCGGTCCGGTTTGGGTTTGTTGAGGGGGTAAGGGAACAGAAATAAAGATCAGGGGGTAAATTGAACCACCCACTTTATTCAGGGGAGTAAAACGGACTTTTTTCGGCTACTAATGTGAACATATTACAATCCCAGGCCTGTGAGTCTCGTGTGAACATTTTGAACAGATCGGCTCTTACTACTGTCCACAACATGATCCTTATTTCTGTGTTCTCAGTGTTTACAAGTTACTAGCAGTTCCTTATTTCTGTTCGCTCAGTGTTTACAAGTTACTGATCGATCACTAGCTAGACTACTAATCTGCTCCTGGCAGTTTTAGTTGCGACGAAAGATCAATAGTGGCAGTTTTTTGAATAAAAGTGCCTACCTTTGAAGAGACTGACAAGCTGTTATGAAGAAAATGCCATGCGAATCTGAAGAAACTGCCAGCAAAAACGTTCGCAAATGCCTTATCTCCCAGCGAACGTTCATCAGCTAATGCGATCCTACACGTACACTATCTGACCTACTCGATCCTACACGAATAAATAGCGGATCACGCACGTACTACCTCCTTTCCGGTTTGCAGGGCTCAATTCAAAAATCTCACCAACCAAGGTAGATGATGAGTGGTGGAATAATTTTTGACAAGGAGGGAGTACCTCATCTAGATGATTCGAGTGCACTCGTTTGACCGTCATGCCGATGTGCGATCCAGCACGGACGGGACGCACCACTGACGGGACGGGATGGTACATCAGTTTTTCCAGTTTTCCACAGTAAGCTGGCGCGCTAAGCCATGCCTGCTTATGCATTGAATTCCGATGACCGTCGCGTTTCCCGCGACACGCTGCTTCACCTTCCTTCCGCCTATAATTACTAGTTCCCAGTGTTCTCCGGTGGCACCATCACCCAACTCGCCCTATCCTCATAAGCCCCCACCGGCCCGATGTCGCTCGCCACTTTTCCTCGCTCTCGCCACGTCCGTCATGCCCCCGCCTGTCCGCAATAGGCGACGCCGGAGGCGGTCACCACCGGAACTAGTGTTCCGTTTTTCACCGGAAGGCAGACGGAGGGAGGAGGCATTCTATTGATCTTTATATGGCAATGCGGAGTATGAGGACTTGTTGGAGCGCGACCGCCTAGTGGAGGAGCAGCGTATCGCCGATTTGCGCAGCCAGTGGGGCATGGAGCAGCAGCGCACCGACGCTCTGAGTCGCGAGCAGTGCGCCCGTAACTGGGCCGACTACGTGGAGGCCGGCGCCCGGCAAATAGCCCTGGAGGCTGTCGGGCACGCACGCGTTCGTGACGCCGAATTTTACTACCAGCTCTTCAAGTGGGTTTCCCGCTTAGAAGCCGAAGCTTCGGTGGACCATGCCGGCATGGAAAGGGCCAACGCGCGCGAGCAACGTGCTCTATCGCACCTATGGCAATTTCGAGGCGCGGAGGAGGACGTCGGTGCCGGCGTTTAGCGTGTACCGTAGATGGCGGCCGGCATCGTCTAGTTAGCTAAGAGTAAGTTAGTACTTGTACACTACTAGAGTATTACTGGGAGTAGATAGTTAACTTGGCTATGATGGTTGTCAACGTGGAAGTTCAGTACTCTATATCTGGATCAGACCTGTTACTTTGCTCCGAATGTTGAACTTTCCGTTTGAACGTATGGAATGGGCTTTTTTTTAAATGGGATGTATTTGTCCACCACGGGTTTAGAGGCTGACTAGTGGGCCTACTAGGTTGACGCGTACACAATCAAGAGATGATTGTACGTGGAGAGGATGATAGGAGGGACCCACCAGGGTCATGGCAGTACGCAAGCAAGTGCCTCCTTATTTCAAGCCAAAAAAATGGTTCCTCCTAATGAATTTCTGACATCTGGGTCCCATGCCATTGTCAACATAGTCAATAAATGAGAGAATTGCACAACGAGCGGCTGACACCAGGGACCCTGCAGCTCGCCCAGTTATTTTTGTTTTTGAGACGGAAGCAGGGTGTCAACTGGGCTGTGCGGGGCACTCTGGCCTGCCTAGCCAGCCTTTTCTTTTATGTTTACCACAAGACCAACCCAGTAGTTTTTTTCTTTCTGAAAATGGCTAGCCCAGTTTTTTTTGTTCTTTTGCAAAATACCCAACCAAGGCCTACTTGCTTTGTCAGCCCTGCTGGGCTGCAAATCTTTCAAGACGAGGAGAGCTTCATTCGGTTTGCCCAGAAAATGGGCTATCAGTAATGAGAAATGGGTTGTACATTTTTAAAACACATCAAACCAGCAATTAGTTTCAAATTTTTTTTTTTTCATTTCAAGATTTTAAATTCCATTGATTTTTATGCGTGGACAATTATTTGGATTTTATATTGATATAAATTTATTTTTAAAATTAGTTTGAATGTGACTCGAAATTTTGGGATTAAAAACAGTTTGGACCGCACCGAAATATGCAAAATTTCATATAATTTTTTAACCGTGGCCACAATATGGGCTGTAATGCTAACAAAAAGAATATGGGCTCCAAAAAAACCTTAAGAATTAGCAAATGGGCTGTAAATTATTAGAAATAATGGCAGATGAGTTGTATGCTGTTTTCCACATATTTGAGGCTCACTTGTGCGCCTACTATAGGTTGACGCGTACGCTTTCCTAAAAAAAAGGTTGACGCACATGCTACGCCGTGTCAACTTAGTCAACGCACGAGAGCAGTGACTGTTGGATGTCCATCCAACGGCCGTCGTGCTTCTTCAATCTCTACTCTTCCTGCTCCAGCCGCTCAAACAAACGCCGGCGGGACTGCCTGCTCCCTCCTCCCATGGCCGGCTGTGCTGCCGCGCAGGCCTCACCGCCCCACCCTACTCCCATCGCTGGCCTGGCCATCCCTCTACTCACCCACACCTGCTGTTATTCTCTGGCGATGGCAGACGAACAAGTAAACCCTCGTACTCCCCTCCGTGTGGGAAACAACTACCGAGTCTTCCCTGGCTCCGTGTCGTTCCCTTCCTAGGCCTCGCCGTCGTCCACCGCCCTGGTGCTCTCGGCGCGGCGTGGTCAACGTGGTCAACGAACGACATCCATCGAAAGTGGACTGGACATGGAGAGGCTGACAGCTGGGTCCATGGCCGCACGCAAGGAAATGCCTCCTTATTACGCGCAAAATAATGATTCCTCCACCTGACAGCTGGGACCCACCGGAAGGGCCTCTGTATTTCGTGAAAAAACGTTCCCCCCCCCCTCCCCGCTGACAGCTCGGACCCACTAGCTATATCTTCGCACGCAAGGAAGTGCCTCCTTATTACGCACAAAAAAATGAATACTCCCCCTGCTAGCTGGGACCCACCATAGAGGGAGTGTAACACCCCATGTATTAAGCTACAGTAATCACCCTTTTGATTATGCCATGTCATCATGATCAGCAGTGCTTAGACATCAATTGGAACATATCTCATTTCAAGTTCAAATTCAAAATGGAAATTCAAACTTAAGTGGAAAATAAAAGTTGTTCAACATAGAAACTAAAATGTTCAATAAATAGCAAATATTCCAGAGACTGTTCTAAAAAATGTAATCAACAATTAATAAATTAGCTAAGTGACACTAACAGTAGAAAAACAGGGTTGGTTAATACCTTTTTAATTAAATAAAATCCCAAATGAAAACCTTTGTACTCAAAACCATTTTATTGCAGTGGCATACAATGCACTGTGATTTATGGGCTAGGTTTCATATTTTACAAAAACCTTTTAGTGCTCAAACATTTAACAAAACAGAAAACTGAAAAAGAAAAAAAAAGGAAAATAGAACCCCTCCCCCCCCCCCCCGGCCCAACTGGGCCTCAGCCCTGCAGGCCGGCCCACCCCACTCCCTATATGGCCTCACCCCAGCCCCCCCCCCGAAACCCTAGCTGCCCCACTCTCCCTCGCCCCTCCTTGCCCCCCCCCCCCGATTGGATCAGGGGGGATCGAGCGCGCTGCGTCTGGCGCCGCCCGACGACGCGCCCCGGCCACCTCGACGCCGCTCGCCGGAGCCGCCCCGCGTCGCCTTGTCCTCATCCCCTCCTCCACCGTCGCCGGACCCCCCCCCCCCCGACCGCTTCCACCGACGGAGCCCACCACGCCTCGCCGACCCCCTCTCCTTCAACGCTCGTGAGCCGCCGCCCCTCCCTCTCTCCCCGATCTGGCCGCCGCTCGCTCCCCTGCTCACCGCGCGCCCGCTCGCGCGCCGTCACGGCTGCGCCGCGGCCTCGTGCCTGCCGTGCTCAACCACGCACGCACGCCTCCCGCTCGCCCGCCTCGGCCCCCGCCTGTTGCCGCCGCCGCTCGCGCCACCGCACCCGCACGCGCTCGCCTCCGTCGCTGCCGGCGCCGCCTCGCCTCCCCGATCGTGCCCCGCCAGGCCACGCCCTCCCCCTGGCCTCACCTCGCCGTTCCCCGCGCCGGCGCGCGCGCCCGTGGCCAGCGCCAGGCTCGCCCCAGGCCGCGCCCGACGCCCGCGCGCCCGTGGTCACTGTGGCCTCCTGGGCCACTGCCAGGTGGGGCCCAACCCCCCTGGCCCAATGACATGTGGGGCCTCGCCCCAGGACATAAAAAAAAGAAAAAAGAAATGAAAATAAAACAAATTTATTAAAATTAATAATTAATTAATTAATTAGTGAATTAATTAAGTTAATTAACTCTGATTAGGTTAAATTAATTAATTAGTTAGTTTAATTAAACAGTCATTAAGTTAACTAAACCCTAATTAATTAGGCAGAGTATGACAGGTGGGGCCCACATGTCAGGTTGACCCAGTCAACTGCACTGTTGAATGCTGACGTCATGATGATGTCATGATGACGTCAGCATACACTGTTTTGGATAATTCGAATTTAAATAATTAAATTCCAGAAATTAATAAAAATTTAGAAAATCATAGAAAATAAACCGTAACTCGAATCGAAAAACTTTGTACATGAAAGTTGCTGAGAACGACGAGACGAATCCGAGTACGCGGTCCGTTCATCCGTCACACGTCCCTAACTATCCGAACATGGAATCGTTCCCCTCCGGTCATATGTCTGACAAATGTCCGGAACCAGGAAAACATTCCCGGATGTTTTCCCTCTTCACCTGTATCATGTAGCACCGCGTCTGAACACCCCTAGCTCGGCATATTGTCACGTCGTACATTGTGTTGCTCATGTTTGCTGTGTATTTATACTGTTTCCTCCCCCTCTTCTCTCTCGTTAGACCCCGACGTAGTTCCCGGTACCGACGCAGCTCAGGAGACCGACGACACCGTTGACGACCTTGCCTTTGCCGCCGAGCAACCAGGCAAGCCTCCCCCCCCTTTTGATCATCCCGATATCGCCCATTCTATTTTCTCATGCTTGCATTAGAATTGCTGCTGCTACTGCTTTACCTATTCTGATGCATAGCCTGTTTATTGTAACCTGCTATTGATACCTTACCTGCTTATCCCAAACTGCTTAGTATAGGCTGGGTAGAGACCCACTAAAGAACCCCACTTTGATCCTTGTTGCCCCGCTGGATTATCAGAAGACCCGATCAACGGGATCGAAGACAGGCCCCGGCACCGCACATCACCCCCCTTAGTTGTAACGACGCTGCATCGTTACCATCGAGTGCTGAGGGTGATACCTCGTATAGCACTCCTGATGTTAACTCTGTAGAGTAGCTATTGGGTCATGGTCATCGAGGGTGATTCCTCCTTCTCCACTTCTGATACGACCCTGTCGTGCAACACCTCAAGTGTGAACTCATCGAGGGTGATTCCTCCTATGTTCACCTTGGCAGTTACATCGAGTGGGTATCCATCGAGGGTGATACCTCGTATTCCCTTGATGTTATGGACACACGGATACTTGGACTTTACACTGTTACTTAGAAAGGAGGGTCGACCCTGAGGGGTACCCGCGTGTGATGTTAAGACGGGTTGCCTGGATGGTGCCCGAGTGATGAATACGAGGCGTGGCCGGGCATTCTTGGCCCTTGCCGCAAGTCCTCGAGACGGGGCGACGGGGTCACATCGATCGTGAGTCTCTGCTCATTTTCCGCAAGCCCCTAGTCCAATAACGATTTGGATATTTGATCCAAGCAGGCCTCTGGCCTGATAGCACTAACCATCACGTGGGCATAGTATGGGCGTTCTGCATCGTAGCATCAGCCGAAAGCTCTGTTAGACGTCTAGTTCAGCCTGGCGGCCGGGCTGGGGCGGCACCATCCTGAGGGGTGGAGCCTGGTTCACCCGGCACGCAACGACCCGGAGGGCAAGGGGCGATGGCCCAAGACCCCCTTGCGCTTAGGATGTAGACTGACGGGGACCTCTCTGCTGAGCTGTAGGTAGGGTTGCGGTGTATCGTTTGGCCGAGGCCGGGCATGACCCAGGAAAGTGTGTCCGACCGGAGTTAATCGAGCGAGTTGGGTAAGTTGGTGCACCCCTGCAGGGAAGAAAACTTCTATCGATAGCCGGTGCTACGGTAAAGGACACTCAGAGTTGTATCCCGATCGATACAACTAGAATTGGATACCTGTGATGATACCTGGATATGTGGCTCTGGGATTGCTTCTCGCAGGGAGTCGAGAAGGGATCTCAGGACAAGGTTGATGAATATATGGCTCTGGGATTGCTTTCTCGCAGGGAGTCGAGAAAGGATCTCTGGGTGAGGTTGATATCATTACTGCTACGTTATATTGTATTGTTCTACTCTCTTCTATTCCTGCAAGACCGCTGAAGATGCTAGGTTTTCCTCTCTATTCTGGCATTTCTGCAGCCCAATCCACATATACAGCCTTCCTTTGATAATGTTGCATATGTAGTGTAGATCCTTGCTTGCTGAGTACTTCGGAGTACTCACAGTTGCTTTGTTTTCTTTTTCTCCCCATATCAGTTTGTCGTGACTAGATGACGGAGCCCCTGAGACAGCTGCCCCTGTCGACGACTAATGCTACTTTTCCGAGGGTGGCTACTACTACGAGCTTGCCGACGACCAGGAGTAGGTTCGGAGGGTCCCAGGCAGGAGGCCTGCGCCTTTCGATCGTGGTGTTTTATTTTGCCCCGCCTTCCTAAAGGCCTTTTTGTTTCTCTTTTGTAACACCCCCTAGTAATAAGCTCTATGACACTCTGTTAAAACTGCCAAGTCATGATCATTTGCAGTGCCAAATCATTTGGGTTAATAATCCAATTCAAATTCAAAATCTGAAAATCAAATTAAATTCCAAAGTGCAAATTGAAGTTGATCAAACTCTGCTGGAGAAATGTTATTTAATTAGCAAATAATCCAGTGGTCATGGCAAAATCATAATCATTATTTTTGGAGTTAGCTAAGTGAGTGAAACAACCTGAAACAGCACTCAAAACAGACTATTTACATCTATTAAATTAATATCAAACTCAAATGGAATCCAAATTTGTCCAAACCACTTTTTGGTGAGAGATAATATTGCATTGCAATATTTGGGCCAACTCCCACATTTTTCAAAAGTGCACAAGTGCCCTAAACATTTTGAAACAGAAAAGGATAAAAGAAAATGAAGAAGCTAAAACAGAAAAACAAAAGCGGGACACTGTGCACTGGGCCTTAGTGCACAGTGCCCCGAGTCACGGCCCAGCAGGCCCACCTCGTCTCCCTCCTCCCCGTGTCGTCCCCGCCGTGGCCGCGCGCGCGCGCGCCAGTCGGCCGGCGACACCGCGGCGCCACCGACGCTACAGGGAGGAGGAGGAGATAAGGCCGGAGCCACTCGACCCCCCTGGCTTCCCCTGGCATTCCCCATCTCTCTCCCTCGCACGCTCCGCCCGTCTTCCCCCTCAGATCCGGGAGCAGCCGAACGCGGCCGCCGCCGCTCGACGCCGTGCTCGCGGCTACCGGCCTCGCATCGCCTCGTCGAGATGTCCCTCGCCTCCGCCGTGGTCGACCGCGTCGCCTGAAGCTCTCTGGTGGAGCAGGGGAGCTCCACAGGCGTCGTTTTTCTCCGCCCCCTTTGCTTCGGTCGCCGGCGCCTCTCCGTCGATTCCCGGCGCAGCAGCTACTAAACCACTCGCCGGGCCTACGTGTGAGCCTGCACGGTGAGCTTCTCCCCTCCTCTCTCTCGCTGCGCCATAGGAACCGCCGTAGCTAGCCGCCACCGTGGTCGTGCTTTGGCCGCCGCCGACGAGCTCGTGCTCGTGGCCATGGCCGCTTCCGTGCTTGGCTAAGCACCGCGCTGTGCTCCTGGCAACCCCGGGAGTCGAACGCGCACTCGCACGTACCCCCTCGAGCCGCGCAGCCGCGATCCCGTCCAGACCCCGAACTCCGGCGCCGCCCGCGAGCTCACCGTCGACGTCTCCGGTAGATTCCGGCGACGAGACCACTCCCACGCGACGGGCGAGTCCCCTGGCTTTCGAACGCACCCAAGCCCGGCTCGAACCGAGCCCTATAGCTCGATTCCGGCCAACTCCGGCGACGCGCCGCCGTGCGATTTGGTCGCCGGCGACCAGCCGCCGGCCCCGCTGACGTGGCACAGGCGGGGCCCACCCCTGGGTCACTGACCCGTGGGCCCCAGGGGCCCGACCGGCCAGCTGACCGGTCAGCCCTGCTGACTGGACCGGCCCAGTCGCTGACACGTGGGCCCCACCTCCCTGATTAATTAGTTAAAACAAATTAGAAATAAAAATAAACTAATTAACCTAATGTCTCACTGACATGTGGGGTCCACCCCCTAATTAATCCTGGTAATTAAACTGAATCACTGATTAAAGAAATAGAGGCTGACATGTGGGTCCCACTGGACCCACATGTCAGGTTTGACTGGTCGACCGTCCTGTTGACTTGCTGACGTCAGCAGCGCGTCATGCTGACGTCATAATTCATTTTCTGATAAATAAAATAATTCCAGAAATTCAAATAATCTTTAAAAATTAATAACTTTTAAACCGTAGCTCGGATCGAAAAAGTTAAAACATGAAAGTTGCTCAGAACGACGAGACGAGTCTGATCGTGCCGTCTATTTCTCCATCGGAACCTCCTACGTAGAAGAACTCGTAACTCCGGACCCGAATCCGACAGATGAATAGTGCACACACGTCGGATATTAAATCCCAGAATAATTCTAAAAATAACTAAAATGACTTAGATGCATATTTAGGCAACCCTGCACTGCATCATAGCATCACACGCACCGTGTTGCATTTGTTTGCATTATGTTTACCTGTTTCTTCCCCCTCTTCTCTCTCGGTAGCCCCCGACGTTGACGTAGCTCCCGAGGCAGACGCCGCACAGGAGTACGACTACGTCCCCGACGATACTACTGAAGACCTTGCCCTTGCCCCCGAGCAAACAGGCAAGCACCCCCATTTTGAGCATGCCTATATCGCCTATTCTCTTCTCTCTTATGCTTGCATTAGAACTGCTACTGCTACTGTTTTCCTATATCTGCTGCATAGCCTGATTATTGTACCCTGCTTTGTTACCTTACCGGTTATCCTAGACTGCTTAGTATAAGGTGGGTAGAGACACGACCGAGACCCCCACTTGATCCCGACTGCCCTGCCGGACATCAGAAGACCCGACCATCGGGATTGAAGACTAGACCCTGGCACCGCACCTCACTTCCCCTTAGTTGTCGACACTGCTGGGTTATCATCGAGTGCCGAGGGTGATACCTCGTCAGCACTTCTGATGTTAACCTTGTAGGTTAGTTACTCGGTCGTGGTAAGCGAGGGTGAATCCTCCTACACCACCCCCGATAACAACGTCGTCGCGCAACTCCTCAAGGTGGACCTCGAGGGTGATTCCTCCTTCGTTCACCTTGATGATAACATCGAGCGGGAATTCCATCGAGGGTGATTCCTCAGGGTTCCCTTCGGTGTCAGACACACAGTTACCTTGGATATTATGACTTGCACTAAACTATGATACTAAAGACGGGTCGGCCCTGAGGGGTACCCGCGCGAGCTTAACGCGAAGTGATGTGGAGTCGGGTTGACCTGGATGGTGCCCGCGAGATAACTACGAGGCGTGGCCGGGCATTCTTAGCCCTTGCCGCAAGTCCTCGAGACGGGGCGACGGGGTCACATCGATCGTGAGTCTCTGCTCGTTTCCGCGCGCTCCTAATCCACTACAGTTTGGATATTTGATCCGAGGGGCCTCTGGCCCGATAGCACTAACCATCACGTGGGCATAGTATGGGCGTTCTGCGTCGTACACATCAGCCGAAGCTTGTTGGACGTCAGTAAGGAGCGGCGCACGCCGAGTTGGACTGGTAACGCAACCGCGCTTGTATAAGGGGTTGCTAGGTCTGCTCTCGGTGGCCCCGTAACGTGCAGGAGTTCCCGGGGTGATGGCCCAAGACCCCTGGGGGCATAGGTTTAGTCCGGCGTGCTGACCTCTCTTATAAGCCTAGGTCGGGTTGCGGCGTGTTGCTTAGCCGAGGCCGGGCATGACCCAGAAAAGTGTGTCCGGCCAGAGTTAAGTGAGCGTGGTGGGTAAGTTGGTGCACCCCTGCAGGGAAGAAACTTCTATCGATAGCCTGTCCTACGGTAACGGACACTCGGAGTTGTATCCCGATCGGTACAACTAGAACATGTGGTGAGAACTGGATAGTACGGCTCTGGGATTGCTTTCTCGCAGGGAGTCGAGAAAGGATCTCAGGTCGAGGTTGATGATATTACTACTACTACTTTACATTATGTTCATCTGCTCTCTCCTGATGCTGCAAGACTGTCGAAGCTTGTTGAAGATGCTAGTCTTCGATAGGACTAGGCTTTCCCCCTCTACTCTGGCATTTCTGCAGCCCAGTCCACATATACAGCCATTCCTTTGACAATGATGCATATGTAGTGTAGATCCTTGCTTGCTGAGTACTTCGGATGAGTACTCACGTTTGCTTTATTTTCTTTTTCCCCCATTTTCCATTTGATGCCACCAGACGACGGAGCCCCTAAGCCAGAAGCCCCAGCCGACGACCAGTACTACTATCCGCCTGGCGAGTACTACTACTACGAAGAGCCGTTCGACGACCAGGAGTAGGATCGGAGGGTCCAGGGCAGGAGGCCTACGCCTTTCGATCGTAGTTTTTATTTTTACCCCGCCTCTGTGAAGGCTTATCTCTCTCTCTGTAATATATCTGTACTCAGATATCTAATGCTTCCGCTGACGCTTGTATGCCATCGAGCTTGTATTCGAGCCCTCGAGGCCCTGGCTTGTAATATTAAGCTTGTATGACTTTATTTTATGTTTTAGAGTTGTGTTGTGATATCTTCAAGTGAGTCCTTAGGCTTGATCGTGCGCATTTGCGTGTATGATTAGTGCACGATTAAGCCGGGGTCGTTATCCAGGTTGGTATCAGAGCCGAATGCCTCTAGGAATCCCCCTTTCCAATTCCTTGGCCGAAGTTGAGTCTACTGGTCAAAAACTGTTTTACTAACTTGGCTGTGTGGCTTACGGGCCCACGTCGCCAACTGGGTGGTATTAGGATCTTTTATTCCTCGTCTTTACTCTGGGATTCTAATCTCTCATCTATTCGGGTTTAATAAAATTTACTAACACTGACATTTAGGTTCTCGTTAATTCTATCCACCCGGAGAGCTGGATTCAGTGCGATTTCCCTGACGTTGATCTGATTAGTCTGATAATCATTTTCCTTTCCATTGTTTTGTTTAACCTTTCCTTCCGAGATCGGTTATATTTCTCATTGTCTTATGACAACCCTGAACCTTTCTGTTTCAGATGGATCGGCTATTTCCACCGCGGCCTACGACCCAGCTTGTGCTTCGCACTTGGGCTCGTGATGCCCCTGGATTTCCAGCTGTTCTGATCGCCCTCCTGAGTAGACTGGGTTACCACTGGTATCCCGAGTACATGGTCTATGAGGTTTACCGTGAGTTCAACCAGGAACAGTACTATGTTGAAGTTCGGATTTATGATCAGCAGAATAACTCAGACACCGAGCTACACCTTTTTCATGGATTAGGCGTGACGATTGAGATGGCAGTACATGATGCCGCCTACTCTGCTGTCGCACGTCTCCGAGGAGAGCACAATGCTAACTTGGATGATACTGTGTTTCGGTACATTCCGTATGCACCTGTTGGAGATGCTACTGGATTTTACACAGCTATCTGTGCCCCGTACGAGCCTCGTCGCCATGATCAGCGAGTTCTGATCCACTATGCTCAGGCTCTGGATCGCACTGTTCGTGCACTTGCTGTCGAGTTGTTTGCCACTCGAGCACGCTACTACGAGGCTATGACACAGTTGCTACCAGCTGTTCGTGCAGGGATGCATCCGGAGTACATTCTTTACCCGAGCAGGACTGAGATGCCATCAGGGATCGTCTGGCCTGCTGTGGGAGGTCACACGCCTGCACGTGGACCTCTTCTTTCTTCTCGAGACCGAGTTCTGCATCAGAGTGCCCATGGAGCGCAGGATCCTTCTGCGACGAACGTCCATCGTCCGCACTTGCAGTTACCCCGTTTCAGTGGTTTTCTCCGACGTTGATGTAGCCTTTGCTATGTCCCGTTGTGTACTTTCTTACCGCGTGCCTGCGCGCCGCCTAGCATGTCTAGCTTTTCATTTGCGCCGTTATGCTGCCCGAATGTAACCGACTATGTATGGATCTGTACGTCTTAATGACTACTTCTAGCATCTATTGCACTCTTTCAATAATGTCGAGTTACCTCATGTTTATTGTTAAACACTTGCATAAGCTATCGCTGAAATACCCCTGTTGGAATAGCAGGATGGCTGACAACAACCCGCCACCGCCGCCACCACCTGATTACATGGCAGCGATGATGCAACAGTTTGAACTCAACCGCCAGTTTATGACGGGAATTATGCAGCAGTTCCCTCGTCCTGATTCTAATCAGCAGCCTTTCTCCATCACTTTGCCGGAATTTATGCGGCTCAGCCCATCCTTCTTCCGCAACACAGTCAACCCATTGGATGCCGATGACTGGCTGCGTGACATCTCCCATGAGATGGAGTCTGCTAGTGTCGCCGAAATTAACTATGTCACTTTTGCGACATATCTTCTTAAGGGTCCCGCAGCCCAATGGTGGGCCACTCACCGACAGACTCTGCCGCCTGGTACTGTCGTCACTTGGGCAGAATTCAAGATTGCATTCCGTGCCCGCTACATTCCTCAAGCTGTCATAGCTCGGAAGAAGGCCGAGTTCCGTAGCCTTGTTCAGGGCAACAAGACCGTGGAAGTATATCAGCGCGAGTTTCTTGACTTATCTCGCTATGCTGAAGAAGACATTCCTACTGATGAGCGAAGACAGGAGAAATTCCGTGAAGGACTGCATCATGACATACAGTTGGCACTGCTTGTCCAGGATTATCCTGATTTCGCCACCTTGGTGAATAAAGCTATCATGGTTGAAACTGGACTTAAGAAGCACAAGGAAGCGTCCAGACGCACCCGTGAGTCGGGCTCATCTTCGGGCTCGTCTTCCCAGAAGCGACGCATCTGGTTCCCCAAAGGCATGTTCCGTTCAGCAGCTCCTGCGAACAGACCTTCTTATGCTGCACCACGTCTGCCACCTCCACCACCGAGACAGCCCCTGCCAGCTCCAGCACCTCGAGCTCCAACACCTCGTCCTGACAGCGGACTATGCTTCAAGTGTGGCAAGCCAGGTCACCGTGCTAGAGACTGTTCTCAGAATCAGAATCAACTAGCTCTCCCTTCTGCTGGACGTGGAATTGGCCGTGGTATTCCTCAGCAGCGCAACAATAATGCCAGACCTTCTTACGGTCGTGGGCAGTACTACCACGTCAACATGTCTGAAGCTCCAGATCAACCAGATACTGTGATGGGTACACTTCTCGTTAATTCAGTACCAGCATCTGTTTTATTTGATTCAGGAGCATCGCATTCCTTCATGTCAGAACATTTTGCACGCATGCATGACATTAAATGCGAATACATGAACACACCCTTATTGGTACACACCCCCGCGGGTGGTTGCCGAACCTTTACAGTTAGCTATAATGTTCCCGTTGAAATCGAAGAGTTGGAGTTCAGTGCGTCTCCCATTATTCTGAAATCGTCCAAGATTGACCTAATTCTGGGAATGGATTGGTTGAAGGCCCACTATGCCTCAATCAATTGTGCCACCAAAGTTGTTCACCTCTTGCACCCCTCGAATGAGATGGTGAATTACCATGCTCATATCACTCAGAACGCTGAGGCTCAAATTTATGCCTTGAATGCGTTGAATGCTTCTCCGCTTGATGGGATTGAGATTATCCCAGTTGTCTGTGACTTCCCGGATGTTTTTCCAGAAGAACTTCCAGGAATACCCCCTGCTAGAGCTGTCGAGTTCGTCATCGACTTGAAGCCTGGCACCACTCCTATTGCGAAGCGTCCTTACAAGATGCCTCCGCACCACCTCATCGAGCTTAAGGAGGAAATTGATAAATCTTTAAGGAAGGGTTTCATCCGCCCTAGTTCCTCTGCTTGGGGAGCACCTTCTCTCTTTGTTAAGAAGAAGGATGGAACTAACCGTCTGGTTCAAGATTATCGTCCTATCAACCAGGCAACCATTCAGAATAAATATCCACTTCCCCGGATCAACGATTTATATGACCAACTCGCTGGATCTTCGGTGTTTTCTAAACTCGACTTGAGGTTGGGTTATCACCAGATCCGTGTCCGCGAAGAGGATATTCCCAAGACTGCATTCGTTACTCGTTATGGCTCATACGAGTACACCGTCATGTCATTTGGTCTGACGAATGCTCCCGCTACCTTCTCCCGCTTAATGAATTATATATTCATGGACTACCTCGACAAATTCGTCGTGGTATATCTGGATGATATTCTGGTTTATTCGAAGAGCAAAGAAGAACATGCTGAGCACCTTCGACTAGTTCTGGAGAGACTTCGAGAGCACCAATTATATGCCAAGTTCTCTAAATGCGAATTCTGGCTTCCTGAGGTAACCTACCTCGGACATGTCATCTCCAAGGACGGTATTGCCGTTAACCCGGAGCGTGTTCAGGCTATCCTTGACTGGACTCCTCCGAAGAATGTCAAGCAGGTCCGAAGCTTTCTCGGTCTAGCCAGCTATTGTCGCCGATTCGTCGAGAACTTCTCCAAGATCGCCAAGCCCCTGACTAATCTGCTCCACAAAGGCGTTAAGTTTGAGTGGACAGACAAGTGTCAGGAAAGTTTCCAAACCCTCAAGGACAAGCTCACTTCTGCTCCAGTGCTTGCTCCTCCTGATTCTCGCAAGGACTTTGTCATATATTGCGACGCCTCTCGTCAGGGATTAGGCTGCGTCCTAATGCAAGAGCGGAGAGTAATTGCATATGCTTCACGTCAATTGCGTCCACATGAAGAGAATTATCCAGTGCATGATCTTGAACTTGCAGCAGTGATGTATGCATTGAAGTTATGGCGACACTACCTTCTGGGTAATCGGTGTGAAATTTATACCGATCACCAAAGTCTGAAATACTTATTCACTCAACCGGATCTTAATCTCCGACAACAACGATGGTTAGAAGCTATTGCGGATTATGACTGCGGTATTTCTTATACCCCGGGCAAAGCAAATGTAATGGCCGATGCCCTGAGTCGCAAGTCATATTGCAACAACCTCATGGTTAGGCAAGCTCAACCTCGTCTTCACGCAGAACTGACTCAGCTGAATCTGCGAATTCTTCCCCAGGGTTCTCTTAATAACCTTGTGGTACAGCCAGACCTTCTGAAGGCTGTTAAAGAAGCGCAAGCCAAAGATGCTGAAATTGACTTGATGAAGAAGGAGCTTCACCTTGCTAAGTATCGGGATTTCTCAGTTGCTGAAGATGGTACATTATATTTCAGAGACCGCATCGTAGTACCTCGCTTCGAGCTGATGACTGACAAAGTCATGAAGGAGGCCCATGATACACCGCTGTCTATCCATCCGGGTAGTACCAAAATGTATCGAGATCTTCGTCAAAGGTACTGGTGGTCTAGGATGAAGCAGGAAATTGCTCGTTATGTTGCCGAGTGTGACGTTTGTCGTTGCGTGAAGGCAGAACATCAGAAACCTGCTGGAATTCTGCAACCGCTCCCTATTCCTCTATGGAAGTGGGATAAAGTGCAAATGGACTTCATCACTGGTCTTCCCAAGTCTCAGAAGGGTCACGATGCCATTCTTGTCGTCATCGACCAACTCTCCAAGGTTGCTCATTTCCTACCTGTTAAGGAGACTATCACCGCTAGCCAGCTAGCAGAACTCTACATTGCCAGAATTGTTTCTCTCCATGGTATTCCGAAAGAGATTAGTTCAGACCGTGGTGTTCTTTTCACTTCCAAGTTCTGGGAAAGTTTCCAAGAAGCCATGGGAACTCATATTACTTGGAGTTCAGCTTATCATCCCCAATCTCAAGGCCAAGTTGAGCGCGTTAATCAAGTGCTTGAAGACATGCTACGAGCCTGTGTTATATCCTTCGGTAAGAAATGGGAGGAATCTCTCCCGTATGCCGAGTTCTCTTATAACAACAGTTATCAAGCCAGCTTAAAAATGGCCCCATTTGAGGTTCTTTATGGACGTAAATGTCGAACCCCTCTGAATTGGTCAGAAACTGGGGAACGACCTCTTGTTGGACCGGACATTATTCAGCATGCCGAAGAACAAGTCCGAATTGTCCGGGAGAATCTCAAAGCAGCTCAAGACCGTCAGAAGAGTAATTATGATCGCAAGCGATGGGGTGTGATCTATCAACCTGATGAACAAGCTTATCTTCGTGTCACTCCAATGAAGGGCACCCGTCGTTTCGGAATCAAGGGCAAGCTAGCTCCTCGCTATATTGGTCCTTTCCGCATCGTGGCTAGACGGGGACAGGTGGCATATAAATTGGAGTTGCCACCGCAATTCTCCCATATTCATGATGTCTTCCACGTATCGCAACTCCGTAAGTGCTTCAAGGAATCCCCGCACCGTGCAGTGGATCATGAGATGCTCGAGCTACAAGATGATCTTTCCTATAAGGAGCATCCGATCCGCATCCTCGATGAAGCTGAGCGTCGTACTCGTCAGAAGACGACCAAGTTCCTAAAAGTGCAATGGTCGAATCATACTGAAGATGAAGCCACTTGGGAACGCGAGGATCATCTTCGGGAAGAATATCCCGGACTCTTTCCTTCTACCTCCTAAATTCTCTGGACGAGAATTTCTTTTAGAGGAGGAGAACTTGTAACACCCCCTAGTAATAAGCTCTATGACACTCTGTTAAAACTGCCAAGTCATGATCATTTGCAGTGCCAAATCATTTGGGTTAATAATCCAATTCAAATTCAAAATCTGAAAATCAAATTAAATTCCAAAGTGCAAATTGAAGTTGATCAAACTCTGCTGGAGAAATGTTATTTAATTAGCAAATAATCCAGTGGTCATGGCAAAATCATAATCATTATTTTTGGAGTTAGCTAAGTGAGTGAAACAACCTGAAACAGCACTCAAAACAGACTATTTACATCTATTAAATTAATATCAAACTCAAATGGAATCCAAATTTGTCCAAACCACTTTTTGGTGAGAGATAATATTGCATTGCAATATTTGGGCCAACTCCCACATTTTTCAAAAGTGCACAAGTGCCCTAAACATTTTGAAACAGAAAAGGATAAAAGAAAATGGAGAAGCTAAAACAGATAATCAAAAGCGGGACACTGTGCACTGGGCCTTAGTGCACAGTGCCCCGAGTCGCGGCCCAGCAGGCCCACCTCGTCTCCCTCCTCCCCGTGTCGTCCCCGCCGTGGCCGCGCGCGCGCGCGCCAGTCGGCCGGCGACACCGCGGCGCCACCGACGCTACAGGGAGGAGGAGGAGATAAGGCCGGAGCCACTCGACCCCCCTGGCTTCCCCTGGCATTCCCTATCTCTCTCCCTCGCTCGCTCCGCCCGTCTTCCCCCTCAGATCCGGGAGCAGCCGGACGCGGCCGCCGCCGCTCGACGCCGTGCTCGCGGCTACCGGCCTCGCATCGCCTCGTCGAGATGTCCCTCGCCTCCGCCGTGGTCGACCGCGTCGCCTGAAGCTCTCTGGTGGAGCAGGGGAGCTCCACAGGCGTCGTTTTTCTCCGCCCCCTTTGCTTCGGTCGCCGGCGCCTCTCCGTCAATTCCCGGCGCAGCAGCTACTAAACCACTCGCCGGGCCTACGTGTGAGCCTGCACGGTGAGCTTCTCCCCTCCTCTCTCTCGCTGCGCCATAGGAACCGCCGTAGCTAGCCGCCACCGTGGTCGTGCTTTGGCCGCCGCCGACGAGCTCGTGCTCGTGGCCATGGCCGCTTCCGTGCTTGGCTAAGCACCGCGCTGTGCTCCTGGCAACCCCGGGAGTCGAACGCGCACTCGCACGTACCGCCTCGAGTCGCGCAGCCGTGATCCCGTCCAGACCCCGAACTCCGGCGCCGCCCGCGAGCTCACCGTCGACGGCTTCGGTAGATTCCGGCGACGAGACCACTCCCACGCGACGGGCGAGTCCCCTGGCTTTCGAACGCACCCAAGCCCGGCTCGAACCGAGCCCTATAGCTCGATTCCGGCCAACTCCGGCGACGCGCCGCCGTGCGATTTGGTCGCCGGCGACCAGCCGCCGGCCCCGCTGACGTGGCACAGGCGGGGCCCACCCCTGGGTCACTGACCCGTGGGCCCCAGGGGCCCGACCGGCCCAGTCGCTGACACGTGGGCCCCACCTCCCTGATTAATTAGTTAAAACAAATTAGAAATAAAAATAAACTAATTAACCTAATGTCTCACTGACATGTGGGGTCCACCCCCTAATTAATCCTGGTAATTAAACTGAATCACTGATTAAAGAAATAGAGGCTGACATGTGGGTCCCACTGGACCCACATGTCAGGTTTGACTGGTCGACCGTCCTGTTGACTTGCTGACGTCAGCAGCGCGTCATGCTGACGTCATAATTCATTTTCTGATAAATAAAATAATTCCAGAAATTCAAATAATCTTTAAAAATTAATAACTTTTAAACCGTAGCTCGGATCGAAAAAGTTAAAACATGAAAGTTGCTCAGAACGACGAGACGAGTCTGATCGTGCCGTCTGTTTCTCCATCGGAACCTCCTACGTAGAAGAACTCGTAACTCCGGACCCGAATCCAACAGATGAATAGTGCACACACGTCGGATATTAAATCCCAGAATAATTCTAAAAATAACTAAAATGACTTAGATGCATATTTAGGCAACCCTGCACTGCATCATAGCATCACACGCACCGTGTTGCATTTGTTTGCATTATGTTTACCTGTTTCTTCCCCCTCTTCTCTCTCGGTAGCCCCCGACGTTGACGTAGCTCCCGAGGCAGACGCCGCACAGGAGTACGACTACGTCCCCGACGATACTACTGAAGACCTTGCCCTTGCCCCCGAGCAAACAGGCAAGCACCCCCATTTTGAGCATGCCTATATCGCCTATTCTCTTCTCTCTTATGCTTGCATTAGAACTGCTACTGCTACTGTTTTCCTATATCTGCTGCATAGCCTGATTATTGTACCCTGCTTTGTTACCTTACCGGTTATCCTAGACTGCTTAGTATAAGGTGGGTAGAGACACGACCGAGACCCCCACTTGATCCCGACTGCCCTGCTGGACATCAGAAGACCCGATCATCGGGATTGAAGACTAGACCATGGCACCGCACATCACTTCCCCTTAGTTGCCGACACTGCTGGGTTATCATCGAGTGCCGAGGGTGATACCTCATCAGCACTTCTGATGTTAACCTTGTAGGTTAGTTACTCGGTCGTGGTAAGCGAGGGTGATTCCTTCTACACCACCCCCGATAACGACGTCGTCGCGCAACTCCTCAAGGTGGACCTCGAGGGTGATTCCTCCTTCGTTCACCTTGATGATAACATCGAGCGGGAATTCCATCGAGGGTGATTCCTCAGGGTTCCCTTCGGTGTCAGACACACAGTTACCTTGGATATTATGACTTGCACTAAACTATGATACTAAAGACGGGTCGGCCCTGAGGGGTACCCGCGCGAGCTTAACGCGAAGTGATGTGGAGTCGGGTTGACCTGGATGGTGCCCGCGAGATAACTACGAGGCGTGGCCGGGCATTCTTAGCCCTTGCCGCAAGTCCTCGAGACGGGGCGACGGGGTCACATCGATCGTGAGTCTCTGCTCGTTTCTGCGCGCTCCTAATCCACTACGGTTTTGGATATTTGATCCGAGGGGCCTCTGGCCCGATAGCACTAACCATCACGTGGGCATAGTATGGGCGTTCTGCGTCGTACACATCAGCCGAAGCTTGTTTGACGTCAGTAAGGAGCGGCGCACGCCGAGTTGGACTGGTAATGCAACCGCGCTTGTATAAGGGGTTGCTAGGTCTGCTCTCGGTGGCCCCGTAACGTGCAGGAGTTCCCGGGGCGATGGCCCAAGACCCCTGGGGGCATAGGTTTAGTCCGGCGTGCTGACCTCTCTTATAAGCCTAGGTCGGGTTGCGGCGTGTTGCTTAGCCGAGGCCGGGCATGACCCAGAAAAGTGTGTCCGGCAAGAGTTAAGTGAGCGTGGTGGGTAAGTTGGTGCACCCCTGCAGGGAAGAAACTTCTATCGATAGCCTGTCCTACGGTAACGGACACTCGGAGTTGTATCCCGATCGGTACAACTAGAACATGTAATGAGAACTGGATAGTACGGCTCTGGGATTGCTTTCTCGCAGGGAGTCGAGAAAGGATCTCAGGTCGAGGTTGATGATATTACTACTACTACTTTACATTATGTTCATCTGCTCTCTCCTGATGCTGCAAGACTGTCGAAGATTGTTGAAGATGCTAGTCTTCGATAGGACTAGGCTTTCCCCCTCTACTCTGGCATTTCTGCAGCCCAGTCCACATATACAGCCATTCCTTTGACAATGATGCATATGTAGTGTAGATCCTTGCTTGCTGAGTACTTCGGATGAGTACTCACGTTTGCTTTATTTTCTTTTTCCCCCATTTTCCATTTGATGCCACCAGACGACGGAGCCCCTAAGCCAGAAGCCCCAGCCGATGACCAGTACTACTATCCGCCTGGCGAGTACTACTACTACGAAGAGCCGTTCGACGACCAGGAGTAGGATCGGAGGGTCCAGGGCAGGAGGCCTACGCCTTTCGATCGTAGTTTTTATTTTTACCCCGCCTCTGTGAAGGCTTATCTCTCTCTCTGTAATATATCTGTACTCAGATATCTAATGCTTCCGCTGACGCTTGTATGCCATCGAGCTTGTATTCGAGCCCTCGAGGCCCTGGCTTGTAATATTAAGCTTGTATGACTTTATTTTATGTTTTAGAGTTGTGTTGTGATATCTTCAAGTGAGTCCTTAGGCTTGATCGTGCGCATTTGCGTGTATGATTAGTGCACGATTAAGCCGGGGTCGTCACATCTTTTATATCTGTACTCAGATATCTGATGCTTCCGCTGATGCTTGTATGCCATCGAGCTATGTATTCAAGCCCTCGAGGCCCTGGCTTGTAATATAAAGCTTGTATGACTTTATTTATGTTTTAGAGTTGTGTTGTGATATCCTCCCGTGAGTCCTTAAGCTTGATCGTGTGCATTTGCGTGTATGATTAGTGCACGATTGAGCCGGGGGCGTCACAGGGAGGTTGACTTGTGGGCCTACTAAGTTCACGTGAACGGAGGGCTTTGTCAACTTAGTCAATATGAACGATTCTAGCTCCAGTGACCGTACGATGTCCATCCAACGGCCGTAGTGCTTCTTCAACCTCTGGTCTTCTTGCTCCAGCCACCCAAACCAGCGCCGATCGTGCTGCCTGCTCCTGCCTCCCGTGGTCGGCTCTGCTGCCGCGCAGGCCTGACCGCCCCACCCTACTGCAACCTCTGGCTAGGCCATCCCTCTACTCACCCACAACCCCTGTTATTCTGCAGCGACGGCAGCCTCACACTACAGCCGAACCAGTCAACCCTCGTACTCCTCTCCGCGTGGGCATCCACTACCGCGTCGTCCCCGGCTCCGCGTTGTCCCCTTCCTAGGCCTCGCCGTCGTCCACCGCCTTGGTGCACTCGGCGCGGCGTGGTCAATGTGGTCAAGGAACGACTTCCATCGGAAGAGTACTGTACGTGGAGAGGTTGACAGCTGGGTCCACGGCCGCAGCAAGGAAGTGCCTCCTTATTACGCGCAAAATAATGATTCCTCCACCTGACAGCAGGGACCCACCGGACGGGCTACTGTATTTCGCGAAAAAAATGTTTCCCCCCTGACTGCTGGGACCCACCAGCAACATCTTCGTATGCAAGGAAGTGCGTCCATATTATGGGCAAAAAATATGATTCTCCCCCTGACAGCTGGGACCCACCATGTAGCACCCAAGATGCGATTCTATCCCAATCACGTGATGAATTCATGATTGGGGCACAATCGCATTTCGAGCGCATAGCAAGGTGGATATCATTACAACCTACCACGTACTGAATAGATGAGAATACAAGATAAAGGCTTACACTCGCCACAAGCTATAACATGAATATAACAGTTCATCAATACATAGCAATCATCATACAGAAGAGCAGGATCCGACTACGGATGAAAACAAACGAAAAAGAAGAACGACATCCACCCTGCTAGTCCCAGGCTCCCCGACCCGGAACCTATCCCTTGATCGAAGAAGAAGAAGCAGAAGAAGAACTCCAAAAGCAATCAAGCATCGCTCTCATGTCAGATCATCGCATTACCTATACCTGCAACTGTGGTTGTAGTAATCTGTGAGCCACGAGGACTCAGCAATCCCATTACCATGGGTATCAAGACTAGCAAAGCTTAATGGGTATGGAATGGATAAGTGGTGAGGTTGCAGCAGCACTAAGCATTGTATGGTGGCTAACTTACGAGTACAAGAGTAAGATGAGAGACTACGCAAGCGGTCGCAAACTAGTGATGATCAAGAAGTGATCCTGAACTACTTACGTTCAAAGATAACCCCACCATGTTCTCTTCTCGAACTCTGTCGAAAAGAGACAGTCACGGTTACACACGCAGTTGGTGTATTTTATATTCGGATCTGGTGTCAAGTTCTCCACAACCGGATATTAAAAATTCCCATCTGCCACATAACCGCAGGCACGGCTCTCGAAAGTTTAAACCCTGCAGGGGTGTCCCAACTTAGTCCATCACAAACTCTCACGATCAATGGAGGAAAATCCTCCTTCCGGAACAACCCGATCAAGGTCGGAATCCCAGTTCACAAGACATTTCGACAATGAAAAAACAAAACCAGCAAGACCTCCCGACGTGCCGACACCCTGATAGTAGCCGCGCGTATCTCGTCTCAGGCCACGACGGATGAGCGAAGCTTACGGTTGGCTGAGACCCAAGTTGCCAAGGGGGCGCCGCCAGGTGCTCTATTTTGGACCAACACTCATGAGGAGCACTGGCTCGGGGTTGTTAATTAATTATCCTCGGGTACTGGTAAGTCCCTATGAAAGTTTTAGTTGTTATTAGGCAAATGGTAAAACCAATGTTGGGCCTTACTGGAAGAGTTTTATTCAAAGCGAACTGTCAAGGGGGGCCTATAAACCCCGACCGTGTTAGGAACGCAAAATCAAAGAACATAACACCGGTATGACGGAAACTAGGGCGACAAGAGTGGAACAAAACACCAAGCAAAAGGCCAAGCCTTCCATCCTTTACCAAGTATATAGATGCATTAATTAAATAAGAGATATTGTGATATCCCAAGATATCCATGTCCCAACATGGAACAACCTGCAACTGCACCTGCAACTAGCAACGCTATAAGAGGGGCTGAGCAAAGCGGTAACATAGCCAAACAACGGTTTGGTGTGATGGTGGAAAAGGTTAGAGGCTTATCATGGCAATTTGGGAGGCTTGATAAACAAGTGGTAGGTAGCGCGACATAGCGATAGCATCGAGGCAACTAGCAAAGCAACGATAGTAGTGGTATCCAAGGTAATGATCATCTTGCCTGAAATCCCGCTAGGAAGAAGACCGAATCCGTGAAGAAGACGAACGGGCGTAGTCGAACGAATCCTCACAATCGCAACATTACCGAAACTATCGAGAAGAAGCAACACCGGAAAGAAGCAAACAACAGGTAAACCAACAAAGCATAACATGGCAAGATGCACAAGCAAGTATGATGCATGTCTATTTTAATAAGGCATGACATGGCAAAGTGCAACAAACAATACTACAAATTAAGTGGAGCTCAATATGCAACGAGTTGCATATTGACGAAACATTACATTCAAGTATTTAGTTCGCTCTCGTTTATGTACCCAATAATATTAAATATTGTTAAACATGGCAAGAGGTGAAGCATAATAAAACTACCTATCTAGGCAAGTTTAAATGAGGCCGGAACAACAAACAACAATTCCGGAAAATCCCCATGTGCATATTTCGAATTTGATACTGTTCTGCCCTAAATCATATTTTAGAGTTGTTAAACATGCGAAGTAATGCCACCATGTTAATCTATGCATTTTTCTACACAATTTACATATAAAGTTTATTAAATTCGGAGCTACGGTTATTTAGTTACGAAATAAATCATTTTAGCATGTCATTTAGCAAATTAAATGCAAACAACATTTTTAGCATTTTTAACATGGATGCAAGTTGCAAATTATGAAACTAGATGAAATTCTACGAATTTTACATGTAAAGTCTGTTTAATTCCGATGCATGGTTATGAAGTTATTAAATGCATGATTAACAAGGGGTTTTCTGTAAACAGGCAGCTCCTGGATAAATGCTAAAATCACAACAGAGGAAAAAAAACACTATCTGGCTGAAACAGCTGGCCCAACAGTGCAAAGGTGGGGCGCTGGGGGTGGCCTCACCATGGGCCTCGGCCCAGGTCGATGGAGGCGGCTGGGCAGGCCGAGAAGCAGCAGCGGCTGGGCCCGGGGAAGCAGGCCGCGGTCAACGCGCGATGCAGGGGCGCGGCAGTGTCAACGCGAGCGGGAGGCGAGCGGCTGGGTGTCGAGCCTCCTGGATCCGCGCGACGAGGAGGAAGACGGGGCACGGGCGAGCTCGTGCTCGAGCGCCTGAAGATGGCGCGGCGGCGGAGCTTGCTGCAGTTCTTCCTGGCGCTCGACGGGAAGACGCAGGCGAGGAACTTGGCGGAGCGGCGGTACCCCAGGCAGGGAGGCAGGCGCGCGTGTGTTCGAAGCAGAGGAGGCCGGTGGCGTCGGTCGACGGGGACAGCAAGGAGGTGACTCCGGTCGGTGGGTCGAGGAACTTGGCGGGCGGCGCGGCTTTGAGCAGAGCGAGCGCGGCCATGGCATCGGGAGCTCCTGTCCATGGGGAAACAGAGAAAGGGTGAGGGAGAGGGAAGCCAGGGAGGAAAAGGAAGAAGGGGCGCGGGATCGGCCTTGGGGGTCACCGGGTTGACGCAGCTCCGGCGGGGTCGACGTGGTGCAGGCGGCGGCGAGAGGGTGCAACAGCAGCTGCTGCTGCCAGCGGCGAGGTCGAGGAGCTCGTGCAGGGAGGCGCACAGGAGCGGCTCGGGCAGAGTTGCTGCTCGCGGGGCTGCTGGCCGTCGCTGGACGAAGGTAGCTGGAGGCCGGACGTGTCCATGGGGACCGAGAGGAGCTTGGTTGCGTGAGGATTGGCTGCGGGAAGGATGGGTGAGGATCGAGAGGTGGCGGCTGAGGTTTGGGTGGCGGCGGAAAACAAGGGAAATTGGTCGGGGAGGATCTAGATCGGGAGGAGATCCCGAGGTGGGAGGTGGAGTGTGGCGGCGGCGATTGGATAGGGGAGGAATGGATGGGATAGCCTAGGGTTAGACTGATATATATATATATATATATATATATATATATATATATATATATATATATATATACTAGTAGAATGCCCGTGCGTTGCTACGGACTTTTGAAATACTTTACTGGAGTTATATAAATATAATGCATGTTAAATTTCACATATAGAGAAACGATAATATAGCCAAAGTCGGGTAATAAACTAATAATTGAAGTCCACTTCACTTGCAATGTAAAATGACTAAAAAAAATACAATTTGACGATGTATATATAGAGCGATTATCCAACTAACAATTTGTTACAAATTAAGAACTGCTTGATACGCTTAAAATATTCTCACATGATATCAGGATTGTTGTTTTTAACATCATTCGCACGATATTTGAGCAAATATAATAAAAACTTCTTTCTCAACTCATCCCTATCCTGCGCAAACAAACTATGTAGTTAGCACAAATACTTCATGACAAAGGTCTTGAAATGTGTAACGGAGAATACTCACCATGTAAACCAGACGAACCAATTCTTTATCATCCACCAGAGCATAAAATGAAAAACAAAATAGCCAGACACATCCCTGCAATTTCCTAAATTAGTATTATCTTAAATACAATGATTAAAAAATAGAGGTAAGTATTTTGAATGTTATGATAGTGAAATATATAAATTTACGCATCTATACTCGTTGGAATAGTAGGCGGAAATAAATGTTGCCATCTAGATATATTGGAATTCCAGCCCCTTCCAACGACGTCGCCTCGGAACCTTTGTTGATGAATTCTTTTTGAACGTCAACTCAGAACCTTTGTCGATGAATTCTTTTTGAACGTCACCAGAAAACATCTCTTATCTCTCTCATATATGCAAATAATCATATTTAACATGTACCTTTTGTATTATTATGTATAACATACATATAAAGAAGGATTATTTCTATGCATCTCTTCTCGTGATGTTTCAGTCCGACCCATCATTGTTAGTCATTGCCTATGTCAGTTGATATTTTTAAAACATCGTCCAAGTCCATCACTTTTTTATATCTGTTGAACAAAACTTAAACATATAAAAATATAAAAAATGTTTTATACTACATTATATAAACATTTATAATAAATTAAAACAAAAGTGAGACTAACACAGTTGTTTTTATTTGCAAAAATGTTGTTTTAGACAAATTTGCAAAAAAAAACTAACTTTTATTTAACGAGGAAATAAAACTAACTGAGTACCCCTAATTAGATTTTTTTAGACATCATGAGGCGTTCACCTAGGGCCCAAAACTCTTTGAGCAGCGGATGGACCAGCCCAAAAGTGGACGGGCCGAGCTAGAGACTGATACATTTCTTCTGTGTTTTCTTTTCCACCTACTATACATCCTTATCCTCACGGCATCACACAGTGCTCTCACTCTCTCGGCTCGAGCCTGCTCCCGTCCCCGCCGCTTCCCTTCCATAGACGGCGTCGCCGCATTCTCGTCTCCCCTCCACGGCGTCGGCCGGCCCCTCCTCTCCCAGCCATCTCTCCCCCATGTCGCGCGCCGAGCCCGTCCTGCCTTCCCTCGATGGCTTCGCCCGCATCCTCCTCCGACTGCCGCGGTGGCTCGATTGGTTCAATCCATCGCCATCCACGCCCGTCAGGTTATTCTGACGGCGGGGCGGCGGCGAAGCTTAGCGCAACGACAGAGCCTTCCTCCAGCGCTACCAAGAAACCATCGCTCGCCGCCCGTCTTCCTCCGTTTGCCAGCACCACCTAGCGTCGCCATGGCCGGTGGCCGTGACCACCAACAAGAGGAACCGCGAGGCAGCGGCGGCGGCACCAAGGGGAAGCCGCAGCCCATCACCGCCAAGGACAAGCGGGTCGCAGCTAAGGTATGCATCGTTGGAGCATGGGTGTTGATTTAGAGTATGGGCTGCTTGAGTTTGAGCTGAAACCGGAATGTCCTTAACTGCGTGGCAGGAAGTGTCGGAGTCGAGGAAGCCCGACTACAACCTTAAGAAAGTAATTGTTACTTTCATCATGTTTCCAGTAGTATCAATTCCTGTATGTGATGCCATAATTTTATTCCAGTAGACAAGTTGCAATTTCTGCCTGAATCGCCACCTCTTTTTATGATGATTCAGTACCACATTTTGGGCAACTCTAATTTTGTTTGCTCGCTACACCTAAATATTAACAGGACATCGAAGTACTATGGGGAAAGATGATAGGTCGTCATTTGAGCAAGGATGATATAATCAAGTAAGTGTCACTATCAAAGCCTTGTGAGTTGCGACATATGTTCAACTTCTTATGTACATGGATTTCTCATCTGTACAGGCTAGTTACCGAGACCCTCTATAAAATGGATTGGAAATATTTGGAATTTCTGGATCCCATGTAAACGCATCTGTTCTTCAACTAAGTTGACGACATTCATTCTTTATGAATGCGTTGCATATGGTGTTTTGGTACTTATTCTGCTAGCCACCATGTTTTGTTAGACATGTGTAAAGTGGTGCTCACACTCAGAGAGTGGGAAGGTACATTTTCTGTTATTTTTTTCTCTTTCCATTTTCTTATTATATCTTAAGAGACATATTTCAGAGCGATCACTTGGTTTAACTTTGCCCACTCATCTGTTTTATGCGATATTTATTTATTAACTTCTGTAGATTCCAGAGACACTAAATAGTCATGCAAATTGAACCGTGCATTAGTTAGTGCCTCACACTGCATATTCAGTAGTATTTTCATTCTCGCTTATTTGCAGTGTGCTTTGACAATTTAACACGGTAATGATTTAAAGGTTAGGAGGCATATTATCAGAATCTTGAAGAAGCAGATTATGAAGCTTGATGTCAGTGATTATGGATGCCTTGTAAATGATGTCTATATATGTAATATATTTTAGTGTTCAAATAGGATCATATTGTGTGGCTTCTATGCTTTAACCTATACAAACATTCTCCCAGTGCACAGTAACTTCAGATGGTTTTATGCTTCCAAGCGATTAATCATCAGCTGAACTAACATGTCTTTTATCCTCCGGTTCTTTGTTTGTCTTCTGTCCATTGGCGATGACACAAAACTTGTTACTAAGTCTAGCCGGCACCAATTGTTTGCTTGAAGCAAGCATTATGCTACCATTACAAGCAATCTGAAGAGACAATGCTTATAGCTTACTTTCAATATTTGTAGGTTGTATTTGAAGAGCTGACAAAGCAGTTAAAGGAAATCATATTGACAAGGTAAAAGGAATTCCAAGCTTATAATGTGCTTATTTTTACTTGTTAGTTATATGCACATGAGACTATTTATGATAGAGCTCCTTGCTGGAACAGATCGGGAGATGCCAATTGTTGCAGCTATTGCACACACTTTGCTCACATTATCTGACTCCGACTGATTCAGTTTGTCTGAATTTCAACATGCCTTCCCGTATTTCACTAAAAAAAGATATCAGTATATGTAACACCACCGAATATGAGCAAGTTATATCCCCCTTCTGCTCGGGTGTTATGCTATCTTGATGGTTCTGATCTGTTTCCCGTCTATGCGTGTTGATGTGTTCCTTCTTCTTCTGGTAAGCTGCTCGTCTCTGTGCGTTTTTTTATCTCTTTGTTGTTGGGCTAAGTCATCACCAGAGTTTGTGTCCTCTTGTTTCTTCTGATAAGCTTCTCGTCTTTGTGTGTTTAACTGATCCCTTTGTTCTTGGTATCCATCATCTTCCTTTTTCTTCTTATAAGTTGCTCTTCTCCATGTGTTTCTAATATCCCTTTGTTCTTGTGTTAACATCCTTTTACATTGTCCATCATGATCTACCGTAGCTGGACCAGTTATTCTCGGGCTACACACGTTAGCATCCAAACCAGAACCATTTGGTTCAGTGTTCCCACCGTTGATTTGTTTGCATCCATCATAATATACACCAAAGTCTGGAGCTACAATAGTAATAATTATTATTTTCACTTATGTCTGTATGTCACACAAAATAACGGAGATTATTGTTTTTTGCGAAAATAATCTAGATCATGTACTATAAGGGGTACAATTGTAATAATTATTTACCAAAGCAAATTAGGAGCAAGTGGAATGTGCGATGGATTAAATTTACCGCTGTTAGTTTTAAATTACAGAATGATGACAAATACAGTGAAAATGTTATCATCACCTGAGGGTGTAATGTTTGAAGTATAGGGGACTGTTGCTTCACGTATAAACAAGCTGCTCGGTGGTTGTTGGCCAGATCCCATGGCTTGCGGAAGGAATTGTCAAATCAGTAAAAACCAATCGTGCGTACCATCGTCCTTTAGATATATTATGTAATATCGAAGCCATTCAACTATTTCCAATGAGTTGTACCTGGACTTCGTTTGGGGAGTTGATCGACATTAGTGATATCACCAAGAGGGCATCGGAGGCCATTTGTCACATCTATCTGTTCAAGTCTTTTGCGTTCTCGGAGTTGCTTAGCAAGATTCACCCTTTCCCAGCGAGAACCAAACGGGGTCAAGTTGTTTGAGACAATCACTGTACAGACAATTGTCATCGAAAAAATAGACCAAGGGTATGCATGTCCCAATGTGTTCAACCATAAGTAATTATGTGCAATTACCTGGCTCTGGAGTCACTTGTGAATGTTGATCAACATATGATATATCACATAGTGGGGGTTGGTGCAGATTTGGCACCTCCATGCTAGGTCGGCGATCAGAAATGGAATAAAAATCTTTATGTGGGAAACTTAAATTTGTCAGTGTCTGGGAACCGCATGAGACTTATTGCGTGCTTTAGCTTGATGTATCACATAGTGGGGGTTGATGCATAATTTAGTAGCTTTTTTTAGTAGTCTGACAAAGCATCATTTATTTGTAAGCTCTTCAACATTTCTTACCTGGACTCTAAAACATGTTTACCTTTAGTATTCATCTATCTATTAGACTACTACTTCTGCACATTGTACATTCTTGCGTGCTTCACTGAACTTTATAGTGACATATCACAAATGAACACCATTCATCTATCTATTAGACTACTACTCCTGCACATTGTGGCCCATAATTTATACCATAATTTTACCTGTTCTATATATAGGGTATTCGATGGTTTTGCATCATGTTCAGTGTTATTGAGAGTGTTTAATTAGTTACTTTCATGTCAGTTTTATCTTCTCCGACCAACCAATTGTGCAATTCATGCAATTCTAACTTACAATTCATGCAATGATGCTTTAAAAAAGTCAGTCCAGTTGATTCATGCAATGATGCTTTAAAAAAAGTCCGTCCTGTTGGAAGACTAACTTGGAGTGATGATTCACTTGTTTACAGATGAGCCTCCAAATAAAATTGCAAGTTATTTATTTTGCTTGTTTGTTTGATAAACTTTCTGAAAACATATAAAAATGAATGATCCAGCCCTCCATTGGACCCTAGAATGAATCCTTGATATTGTTCTATTATGAGCAGGTCCATGGTGAATGGAGACGAACGATAGTGCATAAAACAGGTCGCCCAAGGTGAGACCTTTCGTTTGCTGACCTGCGTTGTGGCAGTTGCAGCCTTGCAGGATGGACAACAACTCCCTCGGCCTTGGCAGTTTCACTTGAGCAGCGACCAGTCGCACAGGATTCAGGTGTGCATCTTCCTCATACTCCGACCCTTGGAACCGCGTTGAAGCAGGGTTCGCTGCCCCGCTAGGAGTCACGATTTGAACCGGGGATGCTTCCTCGCCTTGGAACTGTGACAATGATGGGTGTTGTATATGGAAAGATTGGTGTTGTATAAAGGCATTAATTAATTTTCCTTGAATAGGGGTCACGATTGTGGAATAAAAAGATTGATATCGTGGTAGCGGCCATGGTATGAAAATGATTTTTTATCTATGGTATGGAAAGATTCGTTATTAGGAAAGTTGGCTGGCGACCTCAATTGAGGATTGAGGATTGAAGATGGGGATATGAATGTGCTGGTAATTAGGAAAGTTGGTTGGCGGCGTGGGATATGAATCTGCTGGTTTTATCTGATTATTTGTTCATCGGTTCTTTGTGGGAATGAAAAAAAATCAGTGGGGAGGTGCGAAGGCGTACGTGGGAGGTGGGGGTTGTCCTTCGATCGATCGAGGGAGGAGCGAACGAAACCAACGAACGACGTACGGACTGAGACATTAGGAGTATATATATATATATATATATATATATATATATATATATATATATATATATATATATATATATATATAGTTGGTGGGATAGAGTTAGGGGTCTTTGGACCATCCGATCGTAATCAGGCGGTGGAGAATAAAATAGGTTAGGTCGACCAAATAAAAAACCAGAGATGTTTTAGGGATGTTTGAGGATGATCTGAATCCAATGGTGATGACTGAGCGGGTCGGGTTCGGGACAGCTTTCGGACGCGCGTGAGGGGGTCTAAGAGAGGTCGACAAAGACAAAGAGGCCTAACAAAAGGTCAACAGAGACAAAGAGGGAAGCAGCAACTGCGAACGACTACGGGTTTTATGAAAACTTGCGGATGCAATGCGCATGATGCGATGATGAATGCAGCAATCAAATAAAACACACGGCGACAACAAAATAACTAGAAGGCATTTGGAGCATCGGTCTTGGGGTGTTAAAACTCTCCTCCACTTACAAGAGATCTCGCCCCGAGATCTAGGGATGACAACCGGAAAGAAGAGGTATAACAAAGTTGCTTCTTTGACAAACGAGTGAAACCACAAGGCTTGAGAGGTTGAACAAATTGAAAGAAAGAATACAATGAAGATGAACGAGATTGCAAACACTCCGTTAGCAAAGAGGAACAAGGAATACGACAAGAACCAAGAGCTCAAGGAACAATATAGACTTTGAACCCACTTTGGTTGAAGAAAAGCAAGGAAAGAAGAATTTGGCAGCATTCCGACTGAAAAGAGGGGCAAGACTTGATAAGATAAAAGGAACTTGGATAGAGGACACAACACTCCTGTTGAATGGAAAAGCAAGGAAAAGAACATGATCTTGACAAAACGAGGTGATGGGTGAAGAGAGCAACATCACAATGCCTCCGGAATGAACGAATAGAAGCTAGATCATCGGAATAAGAGAACGGAGAAGGAAATGACAACTTCTACCACAATTGAATTTGAAAGAGCATCCTTATGAGAATGGCTTGAACGGAGTTGTTGTAAAATCAACAACGAAAAGAATAAGCTTGTTATGGGCTTATGGAAAACATCTCAAAATTTAAGGTGCAATTCTGCCACTAACGGAAACAATTGATTTGATTGAGAGCACCGAAGAGATGAAACACTTCTTTCGCCGAGAGGATAGGAGAAAACTTGGATCATTGATAAACACCACAATTAGCAACATTCCGAATGGAAGGCTTTAGGTGAAATCTATACCAAGATAACCTCCAACGAAGCAATTATGATGGGTTGAAACAACTCATGATCGAAGAGAAAATGATGGTTTTAAAATATCTCATTCTTGACAACTTGTGAATCATGAAACACGAAGAGGAATTGTCAAGGATGACATACCACCATCTCAAGAGATAAGATAGAGAGAATTGCACTTTGGAATGCAAGGTGAAGAATGCTTGAGCTCCTCCAACAAGAATCTTGAAGAACACTTCGAGAATGAATTAAATCCTTGATGAACCACCATTATGAAACTCTCGAAGAACTCCGGATAGATAACAAGATGGTCGCAAAGAAAGGAAGCTTGAAAAGAATAAGATGAATCCTTGCAATGATTTAGATGGATCTTCGTGACGATATAATGGGAAAACTTTGAACTCCGGAATAGAAAGATGAACAACTAGAAACCGAGAATTGATATCATGAACAAACTCTAGAAGAAAAGAATTGAATCACCTCGAGGAAACAAGAATAAGATTTACTGTATGTTTATCCTTCATCAACTTAAATTGATGACAAGCAACGGATTTTGCATACTACTTATTCTCGTTGAAAAGGATTAAGGAGAGATATAGCGCAAACTTGAGAAAGTCTTCAACAAGTCACCAGTAGGATTATGAGAGAACAAGCGAATTGGTACGAACACAAGGGAAGAGAAATCTTGAACGAACCATCGTAAGAATTAAAAATGATTGAAAAAAAGTGAATGACTCACCAGGAAGAATTAGAAAGCAAATGAAGATACTTGAGGGAATTCAGATACGAGAGAACGAACAGATCATGAACTGATTAGAGGATATTAGAACGATGCACCGGTAGAATTGGGGAATGAGAGCTGAACGTTGAGAATGAATAAATCATTCTGAGATGATGGCCTCCGGAGAATCAAAACGAAAAGACTCCTGAAATGCTGTAGTTGGGTATGAAAAGAATTATCATAATCGAAAATAATTATGAGTTTGGCCTGAAGCTAGAACCATGAATCTTCAATAGAACGGATATGATTTGGAGGAAAAACTCTTGTTCACTCTTGAACGCTGAGAATGACGATGAGAAACACCACCAAAAATTATTGAGGCACTCCGGAACCATGAAGAATAGAAAGGTTGAACCAACGATGAATGAATTTGAAAATGATCTTGGAGAAAGCATCTGACCAATGATAATTCATTCTTACGTCAAACTTTGAAAAGAATTTGAGAATAGCTCCAGAAAAATTAGAAGAGCCAGGTAAGATCCTGGGAAAAGACCTGTGGGTTAGGGCCCACTCAAAAGAAACACCGTTGAAATGATTGCTTGAAATAGAGATTGCACCGGTTGAATCAAATGGCTTAAATGAGATAACAACCTCGAATTAGCTTGAATTGATGCAGAGTGGAAACACGAATCTTCAGAGATATCTTCAGCACCCCGGAAGAAATGAATAGCATGAGGTGAATGATTGAGAGGTGCACCGGCATGAAAAGGCCTTTGAAACACAAAAAAGGATATGATCAACCCCAAAAGCTTGAATTGAATCCGCCGTGAAAATAATACAAGAATGAAGAATGATGAACTTGTAGCTCCTGAGCATCTTCATGAGAATCACCGGATAAGAACATCGAAGAAAAAGAATTAAGAGACTTCACACGAATAAAATGGATACTTTATTAAGAAATCCGAGTCCTTGAAGAAAAAGGGGTGGGATGGTGGGAAAAACAAAGGCAACTTGGGACGGATGAAACAGACGTTGTTGAGAAAACTGATAATTGATCTTGTGAATGTTGAAATGATTGGATTATCTTGAAGAGAAGCACACCGGTAAGAAAGGATTGACATGACAATCTCAATCATCAAGAAGGATTAGCACTCCCATAGAAATATGAGAACACCGCTTAGGAAAGGTATGGAATCAACACTTGACTTCGAAGCAACTCGAATACCACAACTCAAAACAAAACAAAGGATTGGCTTGCAAAATAAGTCGGAAACAAATACATAACCCCTCATGCATTTGTTTGAAGGATAAACCTAGGTAACTACTTGAATTCCCACCTGAGAACTCCCGAAACTTCTTGGTTATGCAATCTGGTCCCATGGCTACATGGAGCAAAAAAAAATCATCACACAACTCCTAGTTTAATTCTACGCTCCAATGTTCCGAATGCGTTCAACACATAACCAAGATATCTCGAAAACTCGTGTACCTCAGACCTTCGAACACACAAAGATACTAGTCATGGAAGATCATCCGTGCTATCTCCTCCAGTACTGGGGATAAGTCACGGCACTATTTGCCACCATGAAAAGTATGGGAGCGTCTCGATGTCGGCATCCTCTAGTATTCCGGAACTGAGATGATAACAACTATGACGAAAACACCTTCGAGCTCAACTCCCCAGGTCCAATCCATACAATCGGGAGGCACCAAGACAGAATTCCCGTCACATCGATATCGCAACAATTCCAACAATACCCGCATGATCCTTAAAAAAATTTGAGTGAAAAAGAGGAGAGTGAAGTCAAAACATCTACGTCAGGAGTCCTCACCAGAGCAACAAAGGGGATGAGGAGTAAAAAGAATTCCTACTCTCCGATATAACTAGACTCAAAATAGTTTTTTCTAGACTCAACAACTGCAGCGGTTCGATCAATCAAGGGGGCTCCTAAGGTCGGTAAGGCTGTGATATCAACTTGTAGCGCCCAAGATGCGATTCTATCCCAATCACATGATGAATTCTTGATTGGGGCACAATCGCATTTCGAGCGCATAGCAAGGTGGATATCATTACAACATACCATGTACTGAATAGATGAGAATACAAGATAAAGGCTTACACTGGCCACAAGCTACAACATGAATACAACAGTTCATCAATACATAGCAATCATCATACAGAAGAGCAGGATCCGACTACGGATGAAAACAAACAAAAAAGAAGAACGACATCCACCCTGCTAGTTCCAGGCTCCCCGACCCGGAACCTATCCCTTGATCGAATAAGAAGAAGTAGAAGAAGAACTCCAAAAGCAATCAAGCATCGCTCTCACATCAGATCATCGCATTACCTGTACCTGCAACTGTTGTTGTAGTAATCTGTGAGCCACGAGGACTCAGCAATCCCATTACCATGGGTATCAAGACTAGCAAAGCTTAATTGGTATGGAATGGATAAGTGGTGAGGTTGCAACAGCACTAAGCATTGTATGGTGGCTAACTTACGAGTACAAGAGTAAGATGAGAGACTACGCAAGCGGTCGCAAACTAGTGATGATCAAGAAGTGATCCTGAACTACTTACGTTCAAACATAACCCCACCGTGTTCTCTTCTCGAACTCTCTCAAAAAGAGACAGTCACGGTTACACACGCAGTTGGTGTATTCTATATTCGGATCTGGTGTCAAGTTCTCTACAACCGGATATTAAAAATTCCCATCTGCCACATAACCGCGGGCACGGCTCTCGAAAGTTTAAACCCTGCAGGGGTGTCCCAACTTAGTCCATCACACACCAGCTATATCTTCGCATGCAAGGAAGTGCCTCCTTACCTTCCTTAATGCTAGGACCCACCCGGTCGAACCGTACATAGGGTTGTCTGTCTGGTCACGAATGTGTACGTACATACTGGTCGATCGGTCAGTCTGCAGGCTGCAGCGATGAACCGTGGCCGAGTAAGGAAGGGCACGTGTCGTAGTAGAGGCACGGACGTAGCATGTCATGCAGTCCCGTCTATATCGTGTACACGTACGTACAACCAGGGTGCAAGAAAGTAAATACGGCCACATACGTACATACGGGCGGGGTCTCGAACGCCTACTCACGCATACGTACGGCCAGGGCTTGTGTACATGGAGAGGCAGTGGAGAGCAGTGACGACGTCCTGTTCATCGGCAGCCAACTGGCTGGGTTGGAACGGAGAAACTGCGTCGTGTTCATCGGGAGGCAACGGAATGCGTCCTGTTCATCGGGAGCCAACCGGCTTGGACGGAACAGCCGAAACAAGGCCTGGCGTACCGCAGAACGGAGGAAACGACCTTATGTTCCACCGCCTACGGTCGAAACGGGATCCTGTTCACCGGGAGGGGGCTGGCGTACCGTAAAACGGAGGAAACAGACTTCTCTTCGACCTCCTACGGTCGAAACAGGATCCTGTTGATCGGGAGGGGTGTGGCATACCGCAAAACGGAGGAAACGGACTTCTCTTCGACCTCCGATGGTCGAAACGGGGGTCCTGTTCATCAGGAGGGGTGTGGCGTACCGCAAAATGGGACTCCACGGGCTACTGTTCATCCACCGTCTACTACCTCGCTCCAGCCTTCACGGGCTACTGTTCATCCACCGTCGACCTCCTCCAGCCTCCACCTGCGACTGTTCATCCACGGCGTCTCCCTCCTGCCTCCACCAGCTACTGTTCATCCACGGGGCTCCTGTTCATCCAGCCTCCACCGGCTACTATTCAACCAGCCCTCCACGGGGTCCTGTTCTTCCAGCCTCCACCGGCTACTGTTCAACCAGCCCTCCACAGGGTCCTGTTCATCCACCCCCAACCGGCTTGATCGGGGTCCTGTTCATCCAGCGGCAACGGTTTCTCCTACCACGGGGTCCTATTCATCCAACTCCCACAGGGAACTGTTCATCCAACCCCCAACAACATTCACTGTTCATCAAGAGGTAGCAGGTTTGATCGGCTTCAGTTAGCAGCAGTAGCAAAGAAATCCCTCGATCGGGTTCAGTTAACAGCCAAGGGATCGATCGCTCGGGTTCAGTAACGTAGCTAGTGCAATCGCTTGGGTTCAGTAAGCGAACACTTCGCTCGGGTTCAGTTAGAGCCCAACGCCTCGTACACATGCGCGTACGTGTACGAGAGAAACGCACAAACCTCCGTGCATCGCTTGGCCCCGACCACCCACCGTAACCGGGAACTCCCTGATATTTTCCTCGCCCTCACTTCTACCATGGTTTTTTCCGTCATGGACAGCCCAAAGAATGTCATGTAGCTGCGTCTCCGGCCCGCGCAGGATGAAAAGCCCATTTTCTGTCATGATTTTTTGTCATAGAAGTAGGAGCCCACCACATCTATGATGATACCGGGTTTTGTCACAATTATCGTCATAGAAGTGTCATAAGCATGACAGAAAAAAATTTCATTCGGCCCAAAATGTCATGGATGTGTCTTTTTTTTGTAGTGTTTTGGATCCAAAACGGACTCTGTATTAGTCAGATATCCATGTTTCATTTAACACTGCGCAAAACTTATTCCGAACGACAGTTACACACTATTTCTTATGTAGTTGGATTCGATTTTTTCCTTTCTATTTCCTTAAACATCTCCATATGAGATGCAACTGCGTCTAGGGAAATGCAGGAGACCTTAGTTATGATGATGCACTAGGTCCACAGCTCGGACTTTGTGTATGTTCTCCGAAGGCGTTTGTCGAGTGTTCATTAAGAAAGTTTTTGTAGAAGTTTCTGAACGAACTCCTTAAGAAAATTTCTCCAAAAGTTTCCTATGAAATAATCCTTTGAAGCGTCTGGTCATCACGAGTATTTTAACTACTTGTAGAGCCAAACGGACTCCGTATGAGTTAGACATGCAGTTTCAGTTAACACTGCGCAAAACTGATTCTGAATGATAGTTAGAGACTAGTTCTTGTGTAGTTGGGTTCGATTTTTTCTGTTCTATTCCCCTAAACATGTCCATATGAGATGCAATTACGTCTAGGGAAATATAGGAGATCTTAGTTATGGTGATGCACTAGGTCCACAGCTGGGACTTTGTGTATGATCTGTAAAGGCGTTTGTCGAGTGTTCATTAAGAAAGTTTCTATACAACTTTCTGAATGAACTCCTTAAGAGAAGTTCTCCAAAAGTTCCCTACGGTAGTATACTTTGAAGCATCTGGTCGTCACAAGTTTTTTGACTACTTGTGGAGCCAAAACGGACTCCGTATGAGTCAGATATCCATGTTTTAGTTAACACCGCGCAAAATTGATTCCGAAAGTTACAGACCAGTTCTTGTGTATTTGGATTCAATTTTTCTGGTTCTATTTTCCTAAACATCTCCATAGGAGATGCAATTACGTCTAGGGAAATGCAGGAGATGTTAGTTATGGTGATTCACTAGGTCCACGGCTGGGACTTTGTGTATGTTTTCCAAAGGCGTTTATCGAGTGTTCATTAAGAAAGTTTCTGTACAAGTTTCGGAACAAACTCCTTAAGGAAAATTCTCCAATAGTTCCCTACAACAGAATCCGTAGAAGCGCCTGGTCGTCACAAGTGTTTTGACTATGTGTGGAGCCAAAACGGACTCTGTATTAGTCAGATATCCATGTTTCACTTAACACCGCGCAAAACTTATTCCGAACGACAGTTACACACTAGTTCTTGTGTAGTTGGATTCGATTTTTTCTGTTCTATTTCCTTAAACATCTCCATGTGAGATGCAATTGCGTCTAGCAAAACGTAGGAGACCTTAGTTATGATGATGCAGTAGGTCCACAGCTAGGACTTTGTGTATGTTCTCCAAAGGCGTTTGTCGAGTGTTCATTAAGAAAGTTTTTGTACAAGTTTCTGAATGAACTCCTTAAGAAAACTTCTCCAAAATTTCCCTACGAAAAAATCCTTTCAAGAGTCTGGTCGTCATGAGTATGTTAACTACTTGTAGAGCCAAAACTGACTCCGTATGAGTTAGATTTCCAGGTTCAGTTAACACTGCGCAAAACTGATTCCGAATGACATTTACAAACTAGTTCTTGTTTACTTGGATTCGATTTTTTCTATTCTATTCCCCTAAACATGTCCATATGAGATGCAGTTATGTCGAGGGAAATATAGGAGATCTTATTTATGACGATGCGCTAGGTCCACAGCTGGGACTTTGTGTATGTTCTCCAAAGGCGTTTGTCGAGTTTTCATTAAGAAAGGTGCTATACAACTTTCTGAATGAACTCCTTAAGAGAAGTTCTCCAAAAGTTCCCTACGGTAGTACACTTTGAAGCATCTGGTAGTCACGAGTTTTTTGACTACTTGTGGAGCCAATACGGACTCCGTATGATTCAGATATCCATGTTTCATTTAACACTGCGCAGAATTGAATCCGAAAGTTACAGACCAGTTCTTGTGTATTTGGATTCAATTTTTCCGGTTCTATTTCCCTAAACAACTAAATATGAGATGCAATTATATCTAGGGAAATGCAGGAGACATTAGTTATGGTGATTCACTAGGTCCACGGGTGGTACTTTGTGTATGTTCTTCAAAGGCGTTTGTCGAGTGTTCATTAAGAAAGTTTCTGTAGAAGTTTCGGAATGAACTCCTTAAGGAAAATTCTCGAAAATTTCCCGACAATAGAATCCTTTGAAGCACCTGGTCGTCATGAGTGTGTTGACTACTTGTGGAGCCAAAACGGACTCTGTATTAGTCAGATATCCATGTTTCACTTAACATTGCGCAAAACTTGTTCCGAACGACAGTTACACACTAGTTCTTGTGTAGTTGGATTCAATTTTTTCCGTTCTATTTCCTAAAACATCTCCATATGAGATGCAATTGCGTCTAGGGAAATGCAGGAGACCTTACTAATGATGATGAACTAGGTCCACAGCTGGGACTTTGTGTATGATCTGTAAAGGCGTTTGTCGAGTGTTCATTAATAAAGTTTCTATACAACTTTCTAAATGAACTCCTTAAGAGAAGTTCTCCAAAAGTTCCCTACAGTAGTATACTTTGAAGCATCTGGTCGTCACAAGTTTTTTGACTACTTGTGGAGCCAAAACAGACTCCGTATGAGTCAGATATCCATGTTTCAGTTAACACCGCGCAAAATTGATTCCGAAAGTTACAGACCTGTTCTTGTGTATTTGGATTCAATTTTTCTGGTTCTATTTTCCTAAACATCTCCATATGAGATGCAATTACATCTAGGGAAATGCAGGAGATGTTAGTTATGGTGATTCACTAGGTCCACGGCTGGGACTTTGTGTATGTTTTCCAAAGGCGTTTGTCGAGTGTTCATTAAGAAAGTTTCTGTACAAGTTTCGGAACAAACTCCTTAAGAAAAATTCTCCAATAGTTCCCTACAAAAGAATCCGTTGAAGCTCCTGGTCGTCACGAGCGTTTTGACTATGTGTGGAGCCAAAACGGACGCTGTATTAGTCAGATATCCATGTTTCACTTAACACCGCGCAAAACTTATTCCGAACGACAGTTACACACTAGTTCTTGTGTAGTTGGATTCGATTTTTTCCGTTCTATTTCCTTAAACATCTCCATATGAGATGCAATTGCATCTAGCAAAACGTAGGAGGCCTTAGTTATGATGCTGCAGTAGGTCCACAGCTGGGACTTTGTGTATGTTCTCCAAAGCCGTTTGTCGAGTGTTCATTAAGAAAGTTTTTGTACAAGTTTCTGAACGAACTCCTTAAGAAAACTTCTCCGAAATTTTCCTACGAAAGAATCCTTTGAAGAGTCTGGTCGTCATGAGTATTTTAACTACTTGTAGAGCCAAAACTGACTCCGTATGAGTTAGATTTGCAGGTTTAGTTAACACTGCGCAAAACTGATTCCGAATGACAGTTACAGACTAGTTCTTGTGTACTTGGATTCGATTTTTTCTGTTCTATTCCCCTAAACATGTCCATATGAGATGCAGTTATGTCAAGGGAAATATAGGAGATCTTAGTTATGGCGATGCTCTAGGTCCACAGCTGGGACTTTGTGTATGTTTTCCCAAGGCGTTTGTCGAGTGTTTATTAAGAAAGGTGCTATACAACTTTCTAAATGAACTCCTGAAGAGAAGTTCTCCAAAAGTTCCCTACGTTAATATACTTCGAAGCATCTGGTAGTCATGAGTTTTTTGACTACTTGTGGAGCCAATACGGACTCCGTATGATTCAGATATCCATGTTTCATTTAACACCGCGCAGAATTGATTCCGAAAGTTACAGACCAGTTCTTGTGTATTTGGATTCAATTTTCCCGGTTCTATTTCCCTAAACAACTAAATATGAGATGTAATTACATCTAGGGAAATGCAGGAGACGTTAGTTATGGTGATTCACTAGGTCCACGGGTGGTACTTTGTGTATGTTCTTCAAAGGCGTTTGTCGAGTGTTCATTAAGAAAGTTTCTGTAGAAGTTTCAGAACGAACTCCTTAAGGAAAATTCTCCAAAAGTTCCCGACAACAGAATCCTTTGAAGCGCTTGGTCGTCATGAGCGTGTTGACTACTTGTGGAGCCAAAACGGACTCTGTATTAGTCAGATATCCATGTTTGACTTAACACTGCGCAAAACTTGTTCCGAACGACAGTTACACCCTAGTTCTTGTGTAGTTGGATTCGATTTTTTCCGTTCTATTTCCTTAAATATTTCCAGATGAGATGCAATTACATCTAGGGAAATGCAGGAGACCTTAGTTATGATGATGCACTAGGTCCACAGCTCGGACTTTGTGTATGTTCTCCGAAGGCGTTTGTCGAGTGTACATTAAGAAAGTTTTTGTAGAAGTTTCTGAACGAACTCCTTAAGAAAATTTCTCCAAAAGTTTCCTATGAAATAATCCTTTGAAGCGTCTGGTCATCACGAGTATTTTAACTACTTGTAGAGCCAAACGGACTCCGTATGAGTTAGACATGCAGTTTCAGTTAACACTGCGCAAAACTGATTCCGAATGACAGTTACAGACTATTTCTTGTGTATTTGGATTCGATTTTTTTTGTTCTATTCCCCTAAACATGTCCATATGAGATGAAATTGCATCTAGGGAAATATAGGAGATCTTTGTTATGGTGATGCACTAGGTCCACAGCTGGGACTTTGTGTATGTTCTCCAAAGGCGTTTGTCGAGTGTTCATTAAGAAAGTTTCTATACAACTTTCTGAATTAACTCCTTAAGAGAAATTCTCCAAAAGTTCCCTACGATAGTATACTTTGAAGAATCTGGTCATCACAACTTTTTTGACTACTTGTGGAGCCAAAACGGACTCCGTATGAGTCAGATATCTATGTTTCAGTTAACACCGCGCAAAATTGATTCCGAAGGTTATAGACCAGTTCTTGTGTATTTGGATTCAATTTTTCCGGTTCTATTTCCCTAAACATATCCTATGAGATGCAATTACGTCTAGGGAAATGTAGGAGACGTTAGTTCTAGTGATTCACTAGTTCCACGGCTGGGACTTTGTGTATGTTCACCAAAGACGTTTATCGAGTGTTCATTAAGAAAGTTTCTGTACAAGTTTTTGAACGAACTCCTTAAGGAATTTTTTTAAAAGTTCCCTACAAAAGAATCCTTTGAAGCGCCTGGTCGTCATGAGTGTTTTGACTACTTGTGGAGCCAAAACGGACTCTCTATTAGTCAGATATCCATGTTTCACTTAACACTGCGCAAAACTTATTCCGAACGATAGTTACACATTAGTTCTTGTGTAGTTGGATTCGATTTTTTCCATTCTATTTTCTTAAACATCTCCATATGAGATGAAATTGTGACTAGGGAAATGTAGGAGACCTTAGTTATGGTGATTCACTAGGTCCATGGCTAGGACTTTGTGTATGTTCTCCAAAGGCGTTTGTCGAGTGTTCATTAAGAAAGTTTCTGTACAAGTTTCGGTACGAACTCCTTAAGGAAAATTCTCCAAAAGTTCCGTACAAAAGAATCTTTTGAAGAGCCTGGTTGTCACGAGCGTTTCTACTACTTGTGGAGCCAAAACGGACTCTGTATTAGTCAGATATCCTTGTTTCACTTAACACTGCACATAACTTATTCCGAACGACAGTTACACACTAGTTCTTGTGTAGTTGGATTCAATTTTTTCTTTTCTGTTTCCTTAAACATCTCCATATGAGATGCAATTGCGTCTAGATAAATGCAGGAGACCTTAGTTATGATGATGGACAACGTCCACAGCTCGGACATTGTGTATGTTCTCCAAAGGCGTTTGTCGAGTGTTCATTAAGAAAGTTTTTGTACAAGTTTCTGAACGAACTCCTTACGAAAAGTTCTTCAAAAGTTCCCTACGAAAGAATCCTTCGAAGCGTCTGGTCATCACGAGTATTTTAACTACTTTTAGAGCCAAAACTGACTCCGTATCAGTTAGATATGCAGTTTCAGTTAACACTGCGCAAAACTGATTCAAAATGACAGTTATGGACCAGTTCTTGTGTAGTTAGATTCGATTTTTTCTATTCTATTCACCTAAACATGTCCATATGAGATGCAATTACGTCTAGGGAAACATAGGAGATCTTTGTTATGGTGATGCACTAGGTCCACAGCTGGGACTTTGTGTATGTTCTCCAAAGGTGTTTGTCCAGTGTTCTTTAAGAAAGTTTCTGTACAAGTTTCTCAGTGAACTCCTTAAGAGAAGTTCTCCAAAAGTTCCCTACGGTTGCATACTTTGAGGCATATGGTCATCACGAGTTTTTGGACTACTTGTGGAGGCAAAACGGACTCCGTATGAGTCAGATATCCATGTTTAAGTTAACACCGCACAAAATTGATTCCGAAAGTTACAGACCAGTTCTTATGTATTTGGATTCAATTTTTCCATTTATATTCCCCAAAACATCTCCTATGAGATGCAATTATGTCTAGGGAAATGCAGGAGATGTTAGTTCTGGTGATTCACTAGGTCCACGGCTTGGACTTTGTGTGTGTTCTCCAAAGGCGTTTGTCGATTGTTCATTAAGAAAGTTTCTGTACAAGTTTTGGAACAAATTCGTTAAGGAAAATTCTCCAAAAGTTCCCTACAATAGAATCCTTTGAAGTGCCTTGTCATCACGAGCGTTTTGAGTACTTGTGGAGCCAAAACGGACTCTGTATTAGTCAGATGTCCATGTTTCACTTAGCACTTCGTAAAACTTATTCCGAACGACAGTTACACACTAGTTCTTGTGTAGTTGGATTCGATTTTTCTGTTCTATTTCTTTAAACATCTCCATATGAGATGCAATTGCATCTAGGGAAATGCAGGAGACCTTAGTAATGATGATGCACTAGGTCCACAGCTGGGACTTTGTGTATGTTCTTTAAAGGCGTTTGTCGACTGTTCATTAAGAAACTTTTTGTACAAGTTTCTGAACGAACTCCTTAAGAAAAGTTCTCCAAAAGTTCCCTACGAAAGAATCCTTTGAAGCATCTAGTCGTCATGAGTATTTTAACTACTTGTTGAGCCAAAACGGACTCCGTATGAGTTAGATATGTAGTTTCAGTTAACACAGCGCAAACCTGATTCTAAATGACAGTTACAGACTAGTTCTTGTGTAGTAGGATTCAATTTTTTCTGTTCTATTCCCCTAAACATGTCCATATGAGATGTAATTACGTCTAGGGAATTATAGGAGATCTTAGTTATGGTGATGCACTAGGTCCACAGCTGGGACTTTGTGTATGTTCTCCAAAGGCGTTTGTCGAGTGTTCCTTAAGAAAGTTTCTATACAACTTTCTGAATGAACTCCTTAAGATAAGTTCTCCAAAAGTTCCCTACGGTAGTATACTTTGAAGCCTCTGGTCGTCACCAGTTTTTTGACTACTTGTGGTGCCAAAACGGACTCCGTATGAGTCAGTTATCCATGTTTCAGTTAACACCGCGCAAAATTGATTCAAAAAGTAACAGACCAGTTCTTGTGTATTTGGATTCAATTTTTCCAGTTCTATTTCCCTAAACATCTCCATATGAGATGCAATTACGTATAGGGAAATGCAGGAGACATTAGTTATGGTGATTTATTATGTCCACGGCTTGGACTTTGTGTATGTTCTCCAAAGGCGTTTGTCGAGTGTTCATTACAAAAGTTCCTGTACAAGTTTCAGAACGAACTCCTTTAGGAAAATTCTCCAAAAGAATCCTTTGAAGTGCCTGGTTGTCATGAGCATTTTGACTACTTGTGGAGCCAAAATGGACTCTGTATTAGTCAGATATCCATGTTTCACTTAACACTGGGCAAATCTTATTCCAAACGACAGTTACACATTAGTTCTTGTGTAGTTGGATTCGATTTTTTCCGTTCTATTTCCTTAAACATCTCCATATGAGATGCAATTGTGTCTAGGGAAATGCAGGAGACCTTAGTTATGATGATGCACTAGGTCCATGTGACGCCCCTGACTCAATCGTGCACTAATCATACACGCAAATGCACATGATCAAGCCTAAGGACTCACGGGAAGATATCACAACACAACTCTAAAACATAAATAAAGTCATACAAGCTTTATATTACAAGCCAGGGCCTCGAGGGCTCGAATCCATAGCTCGATGGCATACAAGCGTCAGCGGAAGCATCAGATATCTGAGTACAGATATAAAAGAGAAACAGAAAGGCCTTTAGGAAGGTGGGGCAAAATAAAACACTACGATCGAAAGGTGCGGGCCTCCTGCCTGGGACCCTTCGAACCTACTCCTGGTCGTCAGCAAGCTCGTAGAAATAACCACCATCGGAAAAGTAGCAGCAGTCGTCGACAGGGGCAGCTGTCTCAGAGGCTCCGTCATCTGGTCACGGCAAATTGATATGGGGAAAAAGAAAGCAAAGCAACCGTGAGTACTCCGAAGTACTCAGCAAGCAAGGATCTACACTACATATGCAACATTATCAAAGGAAGGCTGTATATGTGGACTGGGCTGCAGAAATGCCAGAATAGAGAGGAAAGCCTAGTCCTATTGAAGACTAGCATCTTCAGCAGTCTTGCAGCAATAGAAGAGAGTAGAACAATACAATATAATGTAGCAGTAATGATATCAACCTCACCCAGAGATCCTTTCTCGACTCCCTGCGAGAAAGCAATCCCAGAGCCATACAGTCATCAACCTCGTCCTGAGATCCCTTCTCGATTCCCAGCGAGAAGCAATCCCAGAGCCACATATCCAGGTATCATCACAAGTATCCAGTTCTAGTTGTATCGATCGGGATACAACTCCGAGTGTCCTTTACCGTAGGACCGGCTATCGATAGATGTGTTCTTCCCTGCAGGGGTGCACCAACTTACCCACCACGCTCGCTTAACTCCGGCCGGACACACTTTTCTGGGTCATGCCCGGCCTCAGCCAAACGACACACCGCAGCCCTACCTAGAGCTCAGCAGAGAGGTCCCTGCCGGTCTACATCCTAAGTGCTCAGGGGTCTTGGGCCATCGCCCCGCGCACTCCGGGTCGTTGTATGCAGGGTGGATACCAGCACCGCCTCAGATGGTCGGCACGATCTGACCGTGCCACAATGCTGAACTGGACGTCTGACAGAACTTTCGGCTGATGCTACGATGCAGAACACCCATACTATACCCATGTGATGGTTAGTGCTATCAGGCCAGAGGCCTGCTCGGATCAAATATCCAAATCGTTAGTGGACTAGGGGCTTGCGGGAAACGAGCAGAGACTCACGATCGATGTGACCCCATCGCCCCGTCTCGAGGACTTGCGGTAAGAGCCAAGAATGCCCGGCCACGCCTCGTATTCATCACTCGGGCACCATCCAGGCAACCCGTCTTAACATCACACGCGGGTACCCCTCAGGGTCGACCCGCCTTTCTAAGTAACAGTGTAAAGTCCAAGTATCTGTGTGTCCATAACATCAAGGGAATCCGAGGTATCACCCTCGATGGATACCCACTCAATGTAACTGCCAAGGTGAACGTAGGAGGAATCACCCTCGATGGGTTCACACTTGATGTGTTGCACGACAGGGTCGTATCAAAAGTGGAGAAGGAGGAATCACCCTCGATGACCACGACCAAATAGCTACTCTACAGAGTTAGCATCTGAAGTGCTACATGAGGTATCACCCTCGGCACTCGATAGTAACGCTGCAGTGTCGTTACAACTAAGGGGGTGAAGTGTGGTGCCGGGGCCTGTCTTCAATCCCGTTGATCGGGTCTTCTGATAATCCAGCGGGGCAACAAGGGACAAAGTGTGGGTTCTCTAGTGGGTCTCTACCCAGCCTATACTAAGCAGTTTAGGATAAGCAGGTAAGGTATCAATAGCAGGTTACAATAAACAGGCTATGCATCAGAATAGGTAAAGCAGTAGCAGCATCAATTCTAATGCAAGCATGAGAAAATAGAATGGGCGATATCGGGATGATCAAAGGAGGGGGGCTTGCCTGGTTGCTCGGCGGCAAAGGCAAGGTCGTTAACGGTGTCGTTGGGCTCCTGAGCTGCGTCGGTACCGGGAACTGCGACGGAGTCTAACGAGAGAGAAGAGGGCGAGGAAAAAGTATAAATACATAGCAAATATGAGCAACACAATGTACGACATGACGATATGCTGTGCCGGGTGTGTCCTAACGTATGGTTGCACGTCACCGAGGAAGGGGGAATCCATCCTGGAATGTTTTCCCGGTTTCGGACATTTGTCAGACAGATGACCGGAGGGGAACGGTTCCATGTTCGGATAGCTAGGGACGTGTGGCGGATGAACGGACTGTGTATTCAGATTCGTCTCGTCGTTCTGAGCAACTTTCATGTACAAAGTTTTTCGATCCGAACTATGATTTATTTTCTATGATTTTCTAAAGATTTTAGCATTTTCTGGAATTATTTTTATTAAATAAACCAACATTATCCAGAACAATGAAATGTGACGTCAGCAGGTCAACTCCAGCGGGTTCAGGTCAAACCTGACCAGTGGGTCCCACTGGTCAGTGACTGGACTAATTAACAGAGTTAAATTAACTAATCTAATCCTAATCATCTAGCGGGACCCACCTGTCAGTGTCTTATACTAATTACAATTAGTTTAAAATTTGATTTAGGGTTAATTAGGCGCTGGGGCCTGCAGGTTAGTGACTGGAGCTGCCCAGTCAGCGTTGACTCAAGTCAACGAGTCAACAGGGGCCCGCGGGGGCCCACAGTCAGTAGCACAGGGGTGGGACCCACCGGGGCCAAGTCAGCGCCGGCCGCCGGAGCTACTCCGGCGAGCCCGAGCGTGGTGACAACTCCGGCGAGCCTGGAATCGAGCTACGGGGCACCATTTCGCGCGCTCTTTAGCTCTCTAGAACGAGCAGACAGAGCCGCGTCCGGTGGTGGGGTGCACGGCGGCAGGGGAGGCCGGGACAGAGTAGCACGACGACGGTGGGCGGCGGCGGCTTCGGGAGCAGCTCGGGAACAGCAAAACAACACGCGGGCGAGCGAACAAATAGCGCAGCGAGGCCCTATGTGATGCGGGGAGTACACTGGGCACGGGGCCCAAAGGTCGCCGGGAGCACGCCGGCGACGTGTTCCGCGGCGGTGCGTTCGGGCAAGAAGGGGGTGGCGTCTACGGCTATGGGGAGAGCGCAGGGAGAAAGGGAGGAGGACGGGGTGCTCACGTAGAGCCTGCAGATGTGCTAAGGTGGGCCTGGGGAGGACGGACGGCGACGAATCAAGGCGGCGATCACCGGTGGCCGAAGGTTGAAGATGACGGCGTCGCGGGCATAGCGGTGGCTCCCTGCTCCAACGCGTCGGTGTAGATGGCGTAGCCAAGGACGGCGAAGCTCGTGGACACGGAGAGGCGACTAGAGGGGCACGGTGGCTGTGGCTACGCCAGAGCCATGGCGGCGGTGGCGCTCGGGTGAGATGGGGAGGCGAGGGAGAGCGAGAGAGAGTGAGCGAGGGAGAGCCAGGGGGTGCGGGAGATGCTCTTTATCCTCCCCGGCGAGCGCGACCCGCTGTCGACCGCTCGGAGGGGGGGCCTGGCTGCGCGCGCGCCAGGTGCTCGACAGCGCGCGACATGAGCAGTGCGGGGGAGGGAAACGGCGCTGCGCAGGCTGGGCCGGGCACTGTGGCCACTTAGGCCCAGTGTTGTGGGCCTTTTTCTTTTCTTTATTTCTTTTTCTGTTTTCTGTTTTTCTTTTTCTGTTTGTTAATTGTTTGAGCACTAAATGGTTTTTGTAAAATATGAGACCTAGCCCATAAATCAGAGTGCATTGCATCCTAACAGCAAAAACTAGTTTGGGCAAAACATAATTTCATATTTAATTTAGATCAAATAAAAGGTTAATAAATATTGTCTTTAGTCACTGTTTGAGGATGTTTGAGTCACTTACCCAATTCCAATAATGTTGGTTTCAATTTTAGAATTGTCTCGGATTTACTTGCTATTTATTGAACAATTTAGTTTCTGATTTTAACAGCTTTTATTTTCCACTTTAAATTTAATTGAAGTTTGAACTAGAAGTTGAAATGCAATATGATGCAAATGATGATTAGACACTGCTGATCATGATGACATGGCATTATCAAAAGGGTGATTACTATAGCTTTATACATGGGGTGTTACAAATCTCCTCCACTAATAAGAATTCTCGTCCCGAGAATTAAGAGGTAGAAGGGAAAAGATCGGGGTATTCCGCACGAAGATTATCCTCGCGTTCCCAAGTGGCTTCATCCTCAGTATGATTTGACCACTTCACTTTGAGGAACTTGGTAACCTACTGACGGGTTCGACGTTCAGCTTCATCGAGAATGCGAATCAGATGCTCCTTATAAGAAAAATCATCATGCAATTCGAGCATCTCGTGATCCATTGCTCGGTGTGGAGATTCCTTGAAGCATTTACAAAGTTGCGACACATGGAATACGTCATGGATATGAGAGAATTGCGGTGGCAAATCTAATTTGTATGCCACCTGACCATGTTTAGCCACAATGCGAAAAGGACCAATGTAGCGTGGAGCTAGCTTGCCCTTGATTCCAAAACGGTGAGTGCCCTTCATAGGAGTGACGCGCAGATAAGCTTGATCACCAGGTTGATAAGTCAAACCCCATCGTTTGCGATCATAGTTGCTCTTCTGGCGGTCCTGAGCCGCCTTGAGATTTTCTCGGACAATACGGACTTGTTCTTCGGCGTGTTGAATAATATCCGGCCCCACGAGCGGTCGTTCCCCAGTTTCTGACCAATTCAGAGGGGTTCGACACTTACGTCCATAAAGCACTTCGAAGGGGGCCATTTTCAAGCTGGCTTGATAGCTGTTGTTATAGGAGAACTCGGCATACGGGAGAGATTCTTCCCACTTCTTGCCGAAAGAAATAACACAAGCTCGTAGCATGTCTTCAAGCACTTGATTGACTCGCTCGACTTGGCCTTGAGACTTGGGGTGATATGCTGAACTCCAAGTAATATTAGTTCCCATAGCTTTTTGGAAACTTTCCTAGAAATGACCAGTGAATATGCTGCCACGGTCTGAACTGATCTCTTTCGGAATACCGTGGAGTGATACAATTCTGGAGGTATACAACTCTGCTAACTGACTAGCAGTGATCGTCTCCTTGACAGGCAGAAAGTGTGCAACTTTGGAAAGTTGGTCGACAACGACAAGAATAGCATCATGACCCGTCTGTGACTTGTGAAGTCCTGTAATGAAATCCATTTGAACCTTGTCCCATTTCCACAGAGGAATAGGAAGCGGTTGCAGAATTCCAGGAGGCTTGTGATGTTCTGCTTTAACGCGACGGCAAACATCACATTCAGCAACATACCGAGCAATGTCCTGCTTCATTCTAGACCACCAGTACCTTTGACGGAGATCATGATACATCTTTGTGCTACCTGGATGAATAGACAGCGGTGTATCATGTGCTTCCTTCATGTGCTTCCTTCATTCTAGACCACCAGTCATAAGCTCGAAGCGAGGTACCACAATAAGGTCTCTGAAATACAAGGTTCCATCTTCAGACAGCGAGAAATCCCTGTACTTTTCAAGGTGAAGATCTTTCTTCATCAGACCAACTTCAACATCTTTAGCTTGCGCAATCTTAACAGCTTTCTCAAGATCTGGTTGTATCACAAGGTTATTAAGAGAACCCTATGGAACAATACGCAGATTCAGCTTGCACAGTTCTTCAAAAAGACGAGGTTGAGCTCGTTTAACCATGAGGTTGTCGCAATAGGACTTGTGGCTTAAGGCATCAGCCATCACGTTAGCCTTGCCAGGGGTATAAGAAATACCCAAATCATAGTCCGCAATGGCCTCCATCCATCTTTGCTGACGGAGGTTTAGAGATAGCTGAGTGAACAAGTACTTCAGACTTTTATGATCCGTGTATATCTCGCAACGATTACCGAGAAGATAATGTTGCCACAACTGCAGTGAATAGATGACAGCAGCTAGTTCTAGATCATGTACCGGGTAATTCTCTTCATGTGGGCGCAACTGACGAGAGCCATAAGCAACCACTTTACACTCTTGCATTAGGACGCAGCCTAATCCTTCACGGGATGCGTCACAATAAATCACGAAGTCTTTGAGAGAATCTGGAGGAGCAAGCACTGGGGCAGATGTCAGCTTGTCTTTGAGTGTTTGAAAACTTTCCTGACATTTTTCTGTCCATTCAAACTTAACGCCCTTGTGAAGCAGATCAGTCAGGGGCTTAGCAATCTTTGAGAAATTCTCGACAAAGCGACGGCAATAGCTTGCAAGGCCGAGAAAACTTCTGACTTTCTTGACATTCTTCAGTGGAGTCCAGTCAAGAATAGCCTGAACTCGTTCCGGGTTAACAGCAATGCCATCCTTGGAAATCAAATGACCAAGGTAAGTTACTTCAGAAAGCCAGAATTCACACTTGGAGTATTTGGCATACAACTGGTGTTCTCGGAGCCTTTCCAGTACAAGACGGAGGTGTTCAACAAGTTCTTCCTTATTCTTTGAATAGACCAGAATATCATCTAGATAAACCACGACGAACTTGTCGAGGTAATCCATGAAGATATAATTCATCAGGCGGGAGAATGTGGCTGGAGCATTTGTTAAGCCAAATGATATGACAGTGTACTCATAAGAACCATAGCGAGTAACGAACGCTGTCTCCGGAATATCCTCTTCACGAACTCGGATCTGGTGGTATCCCAATCTCAAATCAAGCTTAGAGAATACTGAGGAACCAGCAAGTTGATCATATAGATCGTTGATTCTGGGAAGCGGATACTTGTTCTGAATTGTTGCTTGGTTAATGGGCCGATAATCCTGAACCAATCGGCTAGTTCCATCCTTCTTCTTAACGAAGAGTGAAGGTGCTCCCCAAGCAGAGGAACTGGGGCGGATGAAACCCTTCTTAAGTGACTTATCGATTTCTTCCTTAAGCTCGAGAAGGTGGTGCGGAGGCATCTTATAAGGACGCTTCGCAATAGCGGTGGTGCCAGGCTTCAAGTCGATAACAAACTCAACAGCTCTAGCAGGGGGTATTCCTGGAAGTTCTTCTGGGAAGACGTCTTGAAAATCATGAACAACGGGAATGTTCTTGATGCCTTCAAGAGGTGAAGCATTCAACGCATTCAGAGCATAAATCTGGCTCTCGGCATTCGGCATTATCTTGGCTGAGTAGTTAATCACCTGACCAGAAGGGTGTGTGAGCTGGACTGTCTTAGTAGCACAGTCAATCAAAGCATTATGGGCTGTCAACCAGTCCATACCGAGAATGATGTCTATGTCGGAAGGTCCAAGTACAATGAGAGAAGCCGGAAAAAGTAGACCGCCAATTTCGATGTGGTTGTGAGGGCTTACCATTGTGGTTTGCCACTTGGATCTCGGGAACTGAACCATTAGAGGGGTGGGTAATTTTTCCAGGTATAACTCATGTGACTGAGCAAATTGTTGGGACACAAAAGCATGTGATGCTCCTGAATCAAAGAGAACAGAGGCTGGTACTGAATTCACAGAGAGTGTTCCCAGCACAATAGTCGGTTTGTTCTGAGCCTTTTCAGCATTGACATGATTCGCATAGCCAAGTACAACAGCAGACAGTATGATATTACGGTTCCTGAATCGGTGGTTTCGACAACTCTTCTTACGACCAACAGGAGGACAAGATGCAGTCTGATCACTATGGAATGGAGCCACAACATTGGACTGTCCACCCTGAATCGTTAGCTGTCTCGGCGGCGGAGGCAGACAAGGTGCAACATAAGACGGCCTTGGCGTTGGAGCAGGTCGATGATGTACATCGTGCGGAATCCACACTTGACGTTTCTGAACAGGCTGACCCGAGGATGAGCCAGCTTCATGAGTATGCTTGAGCGACTCCTGGTGTTTAGTCAGAGCAGTCTCAACTCGAAAAGTTTGGTTGACAAGCGTTGCAAAGTCTGTGCAATCATGGACAGCAAGTGCAAGGTTTATATCAGTATGAAGTCCCTCCCGGAATTTTTCCTGCTTGCGTGCGTCAGTGCAGACGTCATCATCAGCATAGCGGGATAGTTCAAGGAATTTTCTCTGATATTCATCAACAGTCATTGTGCCCTGTGTGAGTTTGCGAAACTCCTGCTTCTTCTGGTCCATCAGACCTTGAGGAATGTACCGTGCATGAAAAGCTGACTGAAATTCCTGCCAAGTGATTACAGTTTCAGCAGGCAACATACTCTTGTGGCTTTCCCACCATTGAGCAGCTGATCCCCTCAGGTGATATGTCGCATGGGTGACGTAACTGTCAGGGATAACATTGGCTGACTTCATTTGGAAGGCAATGTCACAGAGCCAATCATCAGCATCCATTGGTTCAGTCGAGCTGCGACAAGTGGATGGATTGAGGCGCACGAATTCCGGCAGAGTTATTGGAGCATTCTGTTGCTGAGCATTCTGAGTTGGGAATTGAGCCAATACTCCAGTCATAAACTGACGGTTAAGCTCAAACTGCTGACGGTTGAGTTCAAACTACTGCATCATTGCGGCAATATAGGGTGGAGGTGGTGGATCGTCAGCCATCCTGCCAAATCAACAGGGGCAGTTTAGCAAGTAAAACTGCATGTGTATGGAATGATTCATGAAGTAACACGCACAACAGAAGGAAGTGCAATAGATACTTCATCATAGTCACACTAGACATTCAAATCCACACATAGTCTCGGTTACATACCGGCATTACGACTGCTGAAAGGAGAAGGCTAGACAACTAGGCGGCGCACAGGCACGTGGCAAGGAAGTACACAACGAGACATAGCAAAGGCTACATCAACGTCGGAGAAAACTGTTGGAGCGAGGAATCTGCAAGTGACAACACAGGGTGCCCTCGATAAAAGGATCCTGCAAGCAGAACCTGGCCCGCAATCTTGAAGGAAGGGGGAAATTTCAGAACACCGGGTGGATGTGATCGCGAGAACCTAATGTTGGAGTCAGTAAAATTTTAACCCGAATAGGAGAGTTACACTTAACACTGCGCAAAACTTATTCCGAATGACAGTTACACACTAGTTCTTGTGTAGTGGGATTCGATTTTTTCCGTTCTATTTCCTTAAATATTTCCAGATGAGATGCAATTACATCTAGGGAAATGCAGGAGACCTTAGTTATGATGATGCACTAGGTCCACAGCTGGGACTTTGTGTATGTTCTCCAAAGGCGTTTGTCGAGTGTTCATTAAGAAAGTTATTGTACAATTTCTAAAAGAACTCCTTAAGAAAAGTTCTCCAAAAGTTCCCTAAAAAAGAATCCTTTGAAGCGTCTGGTCATCACGTGTATTTTAACTACTTGTAGAGACAAAACGGACTCCGTATAGGAGACCTTAGTTATGATGATGCACTAGGTCCACAGCTGGGACTTTGTGTATGTTCTCCAAAGGCGTTTGTCGAGTGTTCATTAAGAAAGTTATTGTACAATTTCTGAAAGAACTCCTTAAGAAAAGTTCTCCAAAAGTTCCCTAAAAAAGAATCCTTTGAAGCGTCTGGTCATCACGTGTATTTTAACTACTTGTAGAGACAAAACGGACTCCGTATGAGTTAGATATACAGTTTCATTTAACACTGCGCAAAACTGATTTCGAATGACAGTTACAGACTATTTCTTGTGTAGTTGGATTCGATTTTTTCTGTTCTATTCCCCTAAACATGTCCATATGAGATGCAATTGCGTCTAGGGAAATATAGGAGACCTTTGTTATGGTGATGCACTAGGTCCACAGCTGGGACTTTGTGTATGTTCTCCAAAGGCGTTTGTCGAGTGTTCATTAAGAAAGTTTCTATACAACTTTCTGAATTAACTCCTTAAGAGAAGTTCTCCAAAAGTTCGCTACGATAGTATACTTTGAAGCAGCTGGTCGTCACAAGTTTTTTGACTACTTGTGGAGACAAAACGGACTCCATATGAGTCAGATATCCATGTTTCAGTTAACACCGCGCAAAATTGATTCCGAAGGTTACAGACCAGTTCTTGTGTATTTGGATTCAATTTTTCCGGTTCTATTTCCCTAAACATCTCCTATGAGATGCAATTACTTCTAGGGAAATGCAGGAGACATTAGTTCTAGTGATTCACTAGTTCCACGGCTGACACTTTGTGTATGTTCTCCAAAGGCATTTATCGAGTGTTCATTAAGAAAGTTTCTGTACAAATTTTGGAACGAACTCCGAAAGCAAATTTTTTAAAAGTTCCCTACAAAAGAATCCTTTGAAGCGCCTGGTCGTCATGAGCGTTTCTACTACTTGTGGAGCCAAAACGGACTCTCTATTAGTCAGATATCCTTGTTTCACTTAACACTGCGCAGAACTTATTCCGAACGACATTTACACACTAGTTCTTGTGTAGTTGGATTCAATTTTTTCTTTTCTATTTCCTTAAACATCTCCATATGAGATGCAATTGCATCTAGAGAAATGCAGGAGACCTTAGTTATGATTATGGACTAGGTCCATAGCTGGGAATTTGTGTATGTTCTCCAAAGGCGTTTGTCGAGTGTTCATTAAGAAATTTTTTGTACAAGTTTCTGAACGAACTCCTTAAGAAAAGTTCTCCAAAAGTTCCCTACGAAAGAATCACTTGAAGCGTCTGGTCATCACGAGTATTTTAACTACTTGTAGTACCAAAACAGACTCCGTATGAGTTAGATATGCAGTTTCAGTTAACAATGCGCAAAACTGATTCAAAATGACAGTTATAGACCAGTTCTTGTGTAGTTAGATTTGATTTTTTCTATTTTATTCACCTAAACATGTCCAAATGAGCTGCAATTTCGTATAGGGAAATATAGGAGATCTTTGTTATGGTGATGCACTAGGTCCAAAGCTGGGACTTTGTGTATGTTCTCCACAGGTGTTTGTTGAGTGTTCTTTAAGAAAGTTTCTATACAAGTTTCTCAGCGAACTCCTTAAGAGAAGTTCTCCAAAAGTTCGCTACGGTTGTATACTTTGAGGCATATGGTCATCATGAGTTTTTTGACTACTTGTGGAGGCAAAACGGACTCCGTATGAGTCAGATATCCATGTTTAAGTTAACACCGCGCAAAATTGATTCCGAAAGTTACAGACCAGTTCTTATGTATTTGGATTCAATTTTTCCGGTTCTATTTCCCTAAACATCTCCTATGAGATGCAATTATGTCTAGGGAAATACAGGAGATGTTAGTTCTGGTGATTCACTAGGTCCACAGCTAGGACTTTGTGTATGTTCTCCAAAGGCGTTTGTCGAGTGTTTGTTAAGAAAGTTACTGTACAAGTTTTGGAACAAATTCCGTAAGGAAAATTCTCAGAAAGTTCCCTACAACATAATCCTTTGAAGCGCCTGGTCTTCACAAGCATTTTGACTACTTGTGGAGCCAAAACGGACTCTGTATTAGTCAGATGTCCATGTTTCACTTAGCACTACGCAAAACTTATTCCGAACGATAGTTACACACTAGTTCTTGTGTAGTTGGATTCGATTTTTTCCATTCTATTTCCTTAAACATCTCCATATGAGATGCAATTGCGTCTAGGGAAATGCAGGAGACCTTAGTAATGATGATGCACTAGGTCCACAGCTGGGACTTTGTGTATGTTCTCCAAAGGCGTTTGTCGACTGTTCATTAAGAAAGTTTTTGTACAAGTTTCTGAAAGAAATCCTTAAAAAAAGTTCTCCAAAAGTTCCCTATGAAAGAATCCTTTGAAGCATCTGGTCGTCATGAGTATTTTAACTACTTCTAGAGCCAAAACGGGCTCTGTATGAGTTAGATATGTAGTTTCAGTTAACACTACGCAAAACTCATTCTAAATGATAGTTACAGACTAGTTCTTGTGTAGTTGGGTTCGATTTTTTCTGTTCTATTCCCCCTAAACATGTCCATATGAGATGCAATTACGTCTAGGGAATTATAGGAGATCTTAGTTATGGTGATGCACTAGGTCCACAGCTGGGACTTTAGGTATGTTCTCCAAAGGCGTTTGTCGAGTGTTCCTTAAGAGAGTTTCTCTACAACTTTCTGAATGAACTCCTTAAGATAAGTTATCCAAAAGTTCCCTATGGTAGTTCACTTTGAAGCATCTGGTCGTCACGAGTTTTTTCACTACTTGTGGAGCTAAAACGGACTCCGTATGAGTCAGTTATCCATATTTCAGTTAACACTGCGCAAAATTGATTCCAAAAGTTACAGACCAGTTCTTGTGTATTTGGATTCAATTTTTCCGGTTCTATTTCCCTAAACATCTCCATATGTGATGCAATTACGTATAGGGAAATGCAGGAGACATTAGTTATGGTGATTTGTTAGGTCCACGGCTTGGACTTTGTGTATGTTCTCCAAAGGCGTTTGTCGAGTGTTCATTAAGAAAGTTCCTGTACAAGTTTCGGAACGAGCTCCTTAAGGAAAATTATCCAAAAGAATATTTTGAAGCGCCTGGTTGTCACGAGCATTTTGACTACTTGTGGAGCCAAAATGGACTCTGTATTAGTCAGATATCCATGTTTCACTTAACACTGCGCAAAACTTATTCCGAACGACAGTTACACATTAGTTCTTGTGTAGTTGGATTCGATTTTTTCCGTTCTATTTCCTTAAACATCTCCATATGAGATGCAATTGTGTCTAGGAAAATGCAGGAGACCTTAGTTATGATGATGGACTAGGTCCACAGCTGGGACTTTATGTATGTTCTCCAAAGGCGTTTATCAAGTGTTCATTAAGAAAGTTTTTGTGCAAGTTTCTGAACGAACTCCAAAGAAAAGTTCTCCAAAAGTTCCCTACGAAAGAAACCTTTGAAGCGTCTGGTCGTCATGAGTATTTTAACTACTTGTAGAGCCAAAATGGACTCCGTATGAGTTAGATATGTAGTTTCTGTTAATACTGCGCAAAACTGATTCTGAATGACAGTTACAGACTAGTTCTTGTGTAGTTGGATTCGATTTTTTCTGTTCTATTCCCCTAAACATGTCCATATGAGATGCAATTACATCTAGGGAAATATAGGAGATCTTAGTTATGGTGATGTACTAGGTCCATAGCTAGGACTTTGTGTATGTTCTCCAAAGGCGTTTGTCGAGTGTTCATTAAGAAAGTTGTATAGAAACTTTCTTAATGAACTCCTTAAGAGAAGTTCTCCAAAAGTTGCCTCTGATAGTATACTTTGAAGCATCTAGTCGTCATGAGCTTTTTGACTACTTGTGGAGCCAAAACAGACTCAGTATGAGTCAGATATCCATGTTTCAGTTAACACCACGCAATGTTGATTTTGAAAATTACAGACCAGCTCGTGTGTATTTGGATTCAATTTTTCGGGTTCTATTTCCCTAAACATCTCCATATGAGATGCAATTACATCTAGGGAAATGCAGGAGACGTTAGTTACAGAGATTCACTAGGTCCACTGCTCGACTTTGTGTATGTTCTTCAAAGGCGTTTGTCAAGTGTTCATTAAGAAAGTTTCTGTACAAGTTTCGGAATGAACTCCTTAAGGAAAATTCTCCAAAAGTTCCCTACAAAAGAATCGTTTGAAGCGCCTGGTTGTCACGAGCGTTTTTACTACTTGTGGAGCCAAAACGGACTCTGTATTAGTCAGATATCCATGTTTCACTTAACACTGCGCAAAATTGATCCCGAATGACAGTTACAGACTTGTTCTCGTGTAGTTGGATTCAATTTTTACCATTCTATTTCCCTAAACATGTCCAGATGATATGCAATTACGTCTACGCAAATGCAAGAGACCTTAGTTATGATGATGCACTAGGTCCACACCTGGTACTTTGTGTATGCTCTCTAAAGGCGTTTGTCGAGTGTTCATTAAGAAAGTTTTTCTACAAGTTTCTGAACGAACTACTTAAGTAAAGTTCTCCCAAAGTTCCCTACAAAAGAATCCTTTGAAGCATCTGGTCGTCACGAGCATTTTAACTACTTGTAGAGCCAAAACGGACTCCGTATGAGTTAGATATGTAGTTTCAGTTAACACTGCGCAAAACTGATTCTGAAATACAGTTACAGACAAGTTCTTGTGTAGTTGGATTCGATTTTTTCTGTTCTATTCCCTTAAACATGTCCATATGAGATGCAATTACATCTAGGGAAATATAGGAGATCTTTGTTATGGTGATGCACTAGGTCCACTGCTGGAACTTTGTGTATGTTCTCCAAAGGTGTTTGTCGAGTGTTCATTAAGAAAGTTTCTGTACAAGTTTCTGAATCAACTCCTTAAGACAAGTTCTCCAAAAGTTCCCTATGCTAGTATACTTTGAAGCATCTGGCCATCCTGAGTTTTTTGACTACTTGTGGAGCCAAGACAGACTCCATATGAGTCAGATATCCATGTTTCAGGTAACACCGCGCAAAATTGATTTCAAAAGTTATAGACCAGTTCTTGTGTATTTGGATTCAATTTTTCCCGTTCTATTTCCCTAAACATCTCCATATGAGATGCAATTACGTCTAGGGAAATGCTGGAGATGTTTGTTAGGTATTTGTCGAGTGTTTATTTAGAAATTTTATGTAGAAGTTTCTGAACGAACTCCTGAATAAAATTATGCAAAAGTACCCTATGAAAGTATCCTTTGAAGAGTCTGGTCGTCACGGGCGTCTTGCCTACTTGTGGAGCCAAAACGGACTCCGTATGTGTTAGATATCCATGTTTCAGCTAACACTGCCCAAAACTGATTCCGAACGACAGTTACAGACTAGTTCTTGTGTAGTTGGATTCGATTTTTTCCGTTCTATTTCCCAAAACATATCCAGATGAGATGCAATTATGTCTAGGGAAATGCAAGAGACCTTGGTTATGCGGATGCACTAGGTCCATACCTGGGAATTTGTGTATGTTCCCCAAAGGCGTTTGCCGAGTGTTCATTAAGAAAGTTTCTGTACAAGTTTGTGAACGAGCTCCTTAAGAAAAGTTCTCCAAAAGTTCCCTACGAAAGAATCCTTTCAAGCATTAGTTCATCATGATCGTTTTCACTACTTGTGGAGCCAAAATGGACTCTTTATGAGTGAGATATCCATTATTCAGTTAACACTGCACAAAACTGATTCCGAACGACAGTTACAGACTAGTTCTTGTGTAGTTGGATTTGATTTTTTCTGTTCTATTTCCCAAAACATATCCAGATGAGATGCAATTATGTTTAGTGAAATGCAAGAGACATTAGTTGTGATGATGCACTAGGACCACACCTGGGAATTTGTGTATGTTTTCGAAAGGCCTTTGCGGAGTATTCATTAAGAAACTTTCTGTACAAGTTTCTGAATGAGCTTGTTAAGAAACATTCTGCAAAAGTTCCCTACCACCAAATCCTTTGAAGAGTTGGGTCGTCATGAGTGTTTTGACAACTTGTGGAGCCAAAATGGACTCCGTACGGGTCAGATATCCATGTTTCTGTTAACACTGCGCAAAACTGATTTTGAAGAAACTTACAGACTAGTTCATTGTAGTTGGATTCAATTTTTTCCATTCTATTTCTACAAACATCTCCATACAAGATGCAATTACGTCCAGAGAAATGCAAGAGACCTTAGTTGTGATAATGCACTAGGTCCACAACAAGGACTTTGTGTATGTTCTGCAAAGGCGTTTGCCGAGTGTTCATTAAGAAAGTTTTTGTACAAGTTTTTGAATGCAATCCTTAAGAAATGTTATCCAAAAGTTCCCTACAAAACAATCCTCTAAAGCGTCTGGTCGTCATGAGTCTTTTGACAACTTGTGGAGACAAAACAGACTCCATACGAGTCAGATATCCATGTTTCAGTTAACACTGCGCAAAACTGATTCCAAAGGAAAGTTACAGAGTAGTTCTTGTGTAGTTGGATTCGATTTTTCCTTTATATTTCCTTAAACATCTCCATATGAGATGCAATTATGTCTAGGGAAATGCAGGAGACCTTAGTTATGGTGATGCACTAGGCCCACAGTTGGGACTTTGTGAATGTTCTCCAAAGGCGTTTGTCAAGTTTTCATTTAGAAAATTCCTGTACAAGTTTTTGAACGCAATCCTTAAGAAATGTTCTCCAAAAGATCCCTACAAAAGAAAACTTTGAAGTGTCTAGCCATCACGAGCGTATTGACTACTTGTGGTGCCAAAACAGACTCTGTATGAGTCTGATAACCATGGTTCAGTTAACACTGCACAAAACTGATTCCGAATGGCAGTTTCGAACTAGTTCTTATGTTGTTGGATTCATTTTTTTCATTTCTATTTAACTAAAAATCTCCTGATGAGATGCAATTACGTCTAGGGAAATGCAAGAGACCTTAGTTTATGATGATGCACTAGGTCCACAGCTAAGACTTTGTGTATGTTCTCCAAAGGCGTTTGTCGAGTGATCATTAAGAAAGTTTTTGTACAAGTTTCTGAATGAACTCCTAAGAAAAGTTCTCCAAAAGTTCCCTACGAAAGAATCCTTTGAAGCATCTGGTCGTCACGAGTATTTTAACTACTTGTAGAGCCAGAACGGACTCCGTATGAGTTAGATATGTAGTTTCAGTTAACACTGCGCAAAACTGATTCTGAATGACAGTTACAGACTAGTTCTTGTGTAGTTGGATTCAATTTTTTCTGTTCTATTCCCCTAAACATGTCCATATGAGATGCAATTACGTCTAGGGAAATATAGGAGATCTTAGTAATGGTTATGCACTAGGTCCATAGCTAGGACTTTGTGTATGTTCTCCAAAGGCGTTTGTCGAGTGTTCATTAAGAAAGTTTCGATACAACTTTCTGAATGAACTCCTTAAGAGAAGTTCTCCAAAAGTTCCCTACGATAGTATACTTTGAAGCATGTGGTCGTCATGAGTTTTTTGACTACTTGTGGACCCAAAACAGACTCCGTATGAGTCAGATATCCATGTTTCAGTTAACACTGCGCAAAATTGATTTTGAAAGTTACAGACCAGTTCGTGTGTATTTGGATTCAATTTTCCCAGTTCTATTTCCCTAAGCATCTCCATATGAGATGCAGTTACGTCTAGGGAAGTGCATGACACATTAGTTATGGTGATTCACTAGGTCCACGGCTGGGACCTCGTTTATGTTCTCCAAAGGCAATTGTCGAGTGTTCATTAAGAAAGTTTCTATATATGTTTTGGAACGAATTCCTTAAGGAAAATTCTCCAGAAGTTCCCTACAAAAGAATCCTTTGAAGCGTCTGGTCGTCATGAGCATTTTGACTACTTGTGGAGCCAAAACGGACTCTGTATTAGTTAGATGTCCATGTTTCACTTAGCACTGCGCAAAACTAATTCCGAATGACAGTTACACACTAGTTCTTGTGTAGTTAGATTCGATTTTTTCCATTCTATTTCCTTAAACATCTCCATATGAGATGCAATTGCGTCTAGGGAAATGCAGGAGACCTTAGTAATGATGATGCACTAGGTCCACAGCTGGGACTTTGTGTATGTTCTCCAAAGGCGTTTGTCGATAGTTCATTAAGAAAGTTTTTGTACAAGTTTCTGAATGAACTCTTTAAGAAAAGTTCCCTATGAAAGAATCCTTTGAAGCGTCTAGTTGTCATGAGTATTTTAACTACTTGTAGAGCCAAAACAGACTCCGTATGAGTTAGATATGTAGTTTCAGTTAACACTGCGCAAAAATGATTCTAAATGACTGTTACAGACTAGTTCTTGTGTAGTTGGATTCGATTTTTTTTGTTCTATTCCCCTAAACATGTCCATAAGAGATGCAATTACGTCTAGGGAAATATAGGAGATCTTATTTATGGTGATGCACTAGGTCCATCGCTGGGACTCTGTGTATGTTCTCCAAAGGCGTTTGTCGAGTGTTCATTAAGAAAGTTTCTATACAATTTCTGAATGAACTCCTTAAGATAAGTTCTCCAAAAGTTCCCTACGGTAGTATACTTTGAAGCATCTGATCGTCACGAGTTTTTTGACTACTTGTGAAGCCAAAACGGACTCAGTATGAGTCAGATATCCATGTTTCAGTTAACACCGCGCAAAATTGATTCCAAAAGTTACAGACCAGTTCTTGTGAATTGGGATTCAATTTTTCCGGTTCTATTTCCCTAAACATCTCCATATGAGATGCAATTATGTCTAGGGAAATGCAGGAGACATTAGTTATGCTGATTCACTAGGTCCATAGATTGGACTTTGTGTATGTTCTCCAAAGGCGTTTGTCGAGTGCTCATTAAGGAAGTTCCTATACAAGTTTCGGAACGAACTCCTTTTGGAAAATTCTCCAAAAGAATCCTTCGAAGCGCCTAGTTGTCACGAGCATTTTGACTACTTGTGGAGCCAAAACGAACTCTGTATTAGTCAGATATCCATGTTTCACTTAACACTGCACAAAACTTATTCCGAACGACAGTTACACATTAGTTCTTGTGTAGTTGGATTCAATTTTTTCCGTTCTATTTGCTTAAAAATCTCCATATGAGATGCAATTGTGTCAAGGAAAATGCAGGAGACCTTAGTTATGATGATGCACTAGGTCCACAGCTGGGACTTTGTGTATGTTCTCCAAAGGCGTTTGTCGAGTCTTCATTAAGAAAGTTTTTGTACAAGTTTCTGAACGAACTCGTAAGAAAAGTTCTCCAAAAGTTCCCTACGAAAGAATCCTTTGAAGCGTCTGGTCGTCACGAGTATTTCAACTATTTGTAGAGCCAAAACGGACTCCGTATGAGATAGATATGTAGTTTGAGTTAACACTGCGCAAAACTGATTCTGAATGACAATTACAGACTAGTTCTTGTGTAGTTGGATTCGATTTTTTCTATTCTATTCCCCTAAACATGTCCATATGAGATGCAATTACGTCTAGGGAAATATAGGAGATCTTAGTTATGGTGATGCACTAGGTCCATAGCTAGGACTTTGTGTATGTTCTCCAAAGGCGTTTGTCGGGCGTTCATTAAGAAAGTTTCTATACAACTTTCTGAATGAACTCCTTAAGAGAAGTTCTCCAAAAGTTCCCTACGATAGTATACTTTGAAGCATGTGGTCGTCATGAGTTTTTTGACTACTTGTGGAGCCAAAACAGACTCCGTATGAGTCAGATATCCATGTTTCAGTTAACACTGCGCAAAATTGATTTTGAAAGTTACAGACCAGTTCGTGTGTATTTGGATTCAATTTTTCTATTTCTATTTCCCTAAACATCTCCATATGAGATGAAATTACATCGAGGGAAATGCAGGAGACGTTAGTTATGGTGATTCACTAGGTCCACGGCTGGGACTTTGTGTTTGTTCTCCAAAGGCGTTTGTCGAGTGTTCATTAAGAAAGTTTCTGTACAAGTTTCGGAATGAACTCCTTAAGGAAAATAATCCAAAAGTTCCCTACAAAAGAATCCTTTAAAGCGCCTGGTCGTCACGAGCGTTTTCACTACTTATTGAGCCAAAACGGACTCCGTATGAGTTAGATATGTAGTTTCAGTTAACACTGCGCAAAACTGATTCTGAATGACAGTTACAAACAAGTTCTTGTGTTGTTGGATTTGATTTTTTCTGTTCTATTCCCCTAAACATGTCCATATGAGATGCAATTACATCTAGGGCAATATAGGAGATCTTTGTTATGGTGATGCACTAGATCCACAGCTGGGACTTTGTGTATGTTCTCCAAAGGTGTTTGTCGAGTGTTCATTAAGAAAGTTTATGTACAAATTTCTGAATCAACTCCTTAAGAGAAGTTCTCCAAAAGTTCACTATGGTAGTATACTTTGAAGCATCTGGTTGTCCTGAGTTTTTTGACAACTTGTGGAGCCAAAATAGACTCCATATGAGTCAGATATCCATGTTTTAGTTAACACCGCGCAAAATTGATTTCGAAAGTTACAGACCAGTTCTTCTGTATTTGGATTCAATTTTTCCCGTTCTATTTCCCTAAACATCTCCATATGAGATGCAATTATGTCTAGGGAATTGCAGGAGACATTTGTTATGCACTTGTCGAGTGTTTATTAAGAAATTTTCTGTACAAGTTTCTGAACGAACTCCTGAATAAAAATTATCCAAAAGTACCCTATGAAAGTATCCTTTGAAAAGTCTGGTCGTCACGAGCGTCTTCCTACTTGTGGAGTCAAAACGGACTCCGTATGTGTTAGATATCCATGTTTCAGTTAACTCTGCCCAAAACTGATTCCGAACGACAGTTACAGACTAGTTCTTGTGTAGTTGGATTCAAATTTTTCCGTTCTATTTCCCAAAACATATCCAAATGAGATGCAATTATGTCTAGGGAAATGCAAGAGACCTTAGTTATGCGGATGCACTAGGTCCACACCTGGGAATTTGTGTATGTTCTCCAAAGGCGTTTGCCGAGTGTTCATTAAGAAAGTTTCTGTACAAGTTTGTGAATGAGTTCCTTAAGAAAAGTTCTCCAAAAGTTCCCGATGAAAGAATTCTTTGAAACATCGGTTCGTCACGATCATTTTCACTACTTGTGGAGCCAAAATGGACTCTGTATGAGTGAGATCTCCATTATTCAGTTAACACTGCACAAAACTGATTCCGAACGACAGTTACAAACTAGTTCTTGTGTAGTTGGATTTGTTTTTTTCTGTTCTATTTCCCTAAACATATCCAGATGAGATGCAATTATGTTTAGGGAAATGTAAGAGACAGTAGTTGTGATGATGCACTAGGTCCACACCTGGGAATTTGTGTATGATCTCCAAAGGAATTTGCGGAGTATTCATTAAGAAAATTTATGTACAAGTTTCTGAATGAGCTCGTTAAGAAACGTTCTGCAAAAGTTCCCTACCACCGAATCCTTTGAAGAGTTGGGTCATCACGAGTGTTTTCACAACTTGTGGAGCTAAAATGGACTCCGTACTAGTCAGATATCCATGTTTCTATTAACACTGCGCAAAACTGATTCCGAAGAAACTTACAGACTAGTTGATGTGTAGTTGGATTCAATTTTTTCCATTCTATTTCCCCAAACATCTCCATACAAGATGCAATTACGTCCAGAGAAATGCAAGAGACCTTAGTTGTGATAATGCACTAGGTCCACAACTAGTACTTTGTGTATGTTCTCCCAAGGCGTATGCCGAGTGTTCATTAAGAAAGTTTTAGCACAAGTTTTTGAACGCAATCCTTAAGAAATGTTCTCCAAAATTTCCCTTCAAAACAATCCTCTAAAGCATCTGGTCGTCACAAGTCTTTTGACAACTTGTGGAAACAAAACAGACTCCATACGAGTCAGATATCCATGTTTCAGTTAACACTGCACAAAACTGATTCCGAAGGAAAGTTACAGAGTAGTTCTTGTGTAGTTGGATTCGATTTTTCCTTTCTATTTCCTTAAACATCTCCATATGAGATGCAATTATGTCTAGGGAAATATATGAGACTTTAGTTATGGTGATGCACTAGGTCCACAGTTGGGACTTTGTGAATGTTCTCCAAAGGCGTTTGTCAAGTTTTCATTTAGAAAATTCCTGTACAAGTTTTTGAACGCAATCCTTTAGAAATGTTCTCCAAAAGTTCCCTACAAAAGAATCCTTTGAAGTGTGTGGCCGTCACGAGCGTATTGACTACTTGTGGTGCCAAAACAGACTCTGTATGAGTCAGATAACCATGGTTCAGTTAACACTGCGCAAAACTGATTCCGAATGGCAGTTTCAAACTAGTTCTTATGTAGTTGGATTCGATTTTTTTCATTTCTATTTAATTAAAAATCTCCTGATGAGATGCAATTACATCTAGGGAAATGCAAGAGACCTTAGTTTATTATGATGAACTAGGTCCACACCTGGGACTTTGTGTATGTTCTCCAAAGGAATTAGTCGAGTGTTCATTAAGAAAGTGTATGTACAAGTTTCTGAACGAAATTCTTAAGAAAAGTTCTCCAAAAGTTCCCTACGAAAGAATCGTTTGAAGCATCTAGTTTTCATGAGCGTTTTGACTACTTGTGGAGGCCAAATGGATACCGTATGAGTCAGATATCCATGTTTCACTTAACACAACACAAAACTGATTCCGAACAACAGTTACAGACTTGTTCTTGTCTGGTTGGATTCGATTTTTTCTGTTCTATTTCCCTAAACATCTCCAAATTAGATGCAATTACGTCTAGGGAAATGCAGGAGACCTTAGTTATGGTGATGCACTAGGCCTACACCTGGGACTTTGTGTATGTTCTCCAAAGACGTTAGTCGAGTGTTCATTAAGAAAGTTTCCGTACAAGTTTTTGAACAAACTCCTAAAGAAATGTTCACGAAAAGTTTGCTACTAAAGATTACTTTGAAGCATCTGGTCATCATGAGCATTTTCACTACTTTTGTTGCCAAAATAGACTCCGTATGAGTCAGATATCAATGTTTCGGTTAACACTGCACAAAACTAATTCCGAACAACAGTTACAAACTAGTTCTTGTCTATTTGGATTCGATTTTTTTCATTCTATTTCCGTCAACATTTTCATATGAGATGCAATTAAGTCTTGGGAAATGCAGGGGACCTTTGTTATGATGATGTAGTAGGTCCACATCTGGGACTTTGTGTATGTTCTTCAAAGGCGTTTGTCAAGTGTTCATTAAGAAAGTTTCTATACAAGTTTGTGATCGAACTCCTAAAGAAATGTTCTCCAAAATTTCCGTACGAAAGTATCCTTTGAAGCGTCTGGTCATCACGAGCATCTTACCTACTTGTGGAGTGAAGAAGGACCCCGTACGAGTCAAATATCAATGTTTCAGTTAACACTATGCAAAACTGATTCCGCACGACAGTAACACACTAGTTCTTGTGTAGCTGGATTCAATTTTTTCTATTCTATTTCCCTAAACATCTCCATATGCGAAGCAATTAAGTCTAGGTAAATGCAGGGGACCTTTGTTATGATGATGCAGTATGTCCACCGCTGGGACTTTGTGTATGTTCTCCAAAGGCGTTTGTCGAGTGTTCGGTAAGAAAGTTTCTATACAAGTTTGTGAACAAAATCCTTAAGAAAAGTTCTCCCAAAGTTCCCTACGAAAGTATCATTTGAAGCGTCTGGTCTTCACGAGAATTTTGCCAACTTGTGGAGCCAAAACGGACTCCGTATGAGTCAGATATCCATGTTTCAGTTAACACTGCCCAAAACTGATTCCGAATGACAGTTACACACCAGTTCTTGTGTAGTTTGATTCGATTTTTTCCGTTCTATTTCTGTAAACTTATCCAGATGAGATGCAATTAAGTTTAGTGAAATGCAGGAGACCTTAGTTATGATGATGCACTAGGTCCACTGCTTGGACTTTGTGTATGTTCACCATAGGCGTTTGTTGTGTGTTCATTCAAAAAGTTATTGTACAATTTTCTGAACGAACTCCTTAATAAAAGTTCTCCAAAAGTTCCCTACTAAAGAATACTTTGAAGCATCTGGTCATCACAAGTGTTTTCTATTCTTGCGGTGCCAAAACGGAGTCCGTAGCTACTTACCTGCTTGTGGAGCCAAAACGGACTCCGTATGATTCAGATATCCATGTGCAGTTAACACTGCCCAAAACTGATTCCTTAACAAAAATTCTCCAAAAGTTTCTGTTTTATTTCCCTAAACATCTCCAGATGAGTTGCAATTAGGTCTAGGAAAATGCAAGAGACCTTAGTTATGAGAATGCACTAGGTCCACACCTGGGAATTTGTGTATGTTCTCCAAAGGCGTTTGCCGAGTGTTCATTATGAAAGTTTCTATACAAGTTTTTGAATGAACTACTTAACAAAAATTCTCCAAAAGTTCCCTATGAAAGTATTCTTTAAAGAGTCTGGTCGTCACGAGCGTTTTTCCTACTTATGGGCTTTGTGTATGTTCTCCAAAGGCGTTTCTCGAGTGTTTATTAAGAAAGTTTCTGTACAAGTTTTTGAATGAACTCCTTAACAAAAATTCTCCAAAAGTTCACCATGAAAGTTTCCTTTGAAGAGTCTGGTTGTCACAAGCATTTTGCCTACTTGTGGAGCAAACATGGACTCCGTATGAGTCAGATATCCATGTTTTAGTTAACACTGCCCAGAACTGTTTCCGAACGACAGTTACACACTAGTTCTTGTGTAGTTAGGTTCGATTTTTTCTGTTCTATTTCTCTACAGATATCCTAATGAGATGCAATTATGTTTAGGGAAATGCAAGAGGCCCTAGTCATGATGATGCACTAGGTCCACAGCTGGGACTTTGTGTATGTTCTCCAAAGGCGTTTGTCGAGTGTTCATTCAGAAAGTTTCTGTACAAGTTTCTAAATGAACTCCTTAAGGAAAGTTCTCCAAATGTTCCCTACGAATGAATCATTTGAAGCGTCTGGTCGTCATGAGCGTTTTAACTACTTGTGGTTCCAAAACAGAATCTGTATGAGTTAGACATGTAGTTTCAATTAACACTACGCAAAATTGATTCCGAACGACAGTTACAGACTAGTTCTTGTGTAGTTGGATTTGATTTTTTCTGTTCTATTTCCCTAGACATCTCCATGAGAGATGCAATTATGTCTAGGGAAAGCAGGAGACCTTAGTTATGGTGATGTACTAGGTCTACACATGGGACTTTGTGTATGTTCTCCAAAGACGTTTGTCGACTGTTCATTAAGAAAGATTTTGTACAAATTTCTGAATGAACTCCTTAAGAAAAGTTCTCCACATGTTCCCTATGAAAGCATCCTTTGAAGCGTCAGGTTGTCATGAGCATTTTGACTACTTGCGGAGGGAAAACGGACTCTATATGAGTCAGATATGCATGATTAGTTAACACTACCCAAAATTGATTCCGAACGCCAATTGCACACTAGTTCCAGTGTTGTTGGATTCGATTTTCTCTGTTCTATTTCCCTAAACATATCCAGATGATATGCAATTACATCTTGGGAAATGAAAGGGACCTTAGTTATGAGGATACACAAGGTCCACACCTGGGAATTTGTGTATGTTCTCCAAAGGCGTTTGCCGAGTGTTCATTAAGAAAGTTTCTATACAAGTTTCTGAACGGGCACCTTAAGAAAAGTTCTCCAAAGGTTCCCTACGACAGTATCCTTTGAACAGTCGGGTCGTCACGACTGTTTTGACTTCTTATGGAGCCAAAATGGACTCTGTATGAGTCAGATATCCATGTTTCTGTTAACACTGCGCAAAACTGATTCCGAACGAAAGTTACAGACTAGTTCTTGTGTAGTTGGATTCAATTTTTTCCATTCTATTTCCCTAAACACCTACATATGAGATGAAATTACGTCCAGGGAAATGGAAGAGACCTTAGTTGTGATGATGCACTAGGTCCGCAGCTGGGACTTTGTGTATGTTCTCCAAAGGCGTTTGCCGAGTGTTCATTAAGAAAGTTTCTGTACAAGATTTTGAACACACTCCTTAAGAAATGTTATCCAAAAGTACCCTACGACAGAATCCTTTGAAGCGTCTGGTCGTCACAAGTATTTTTACTACCTGTGGAGCCAAAACGGACTCTGTATGAGTCAGATAACCATGTTTTTATTCACACTGCGCATAACTGATTCCGAACGACAATTACAGACTACTTTCTTGTGTAGTTGGGTTCGATTTTTTCTGTTCTATTTCCCTAAACATCTCCAGATGAGATGTAATGTGGCGCCCCCGCTCCCGATCGTACACTAATCATGCACGCAAACGTGTACGATCAAGATCAGGGACTCACGGGAAGATATCACAACACAACTCTAAAACATAAATAAGTCATACAAGCATCATAATACAAGCCAGGGGCCACGAGGGCTCGAATACAAATGCTCGATCATAGACGAGTCAGCGGAAGCAACAATATCTGAGTACAGACATAAGTTAAACAAGGTGCCATAAGATGGCTAGCACAAACAGGGATACAACAGATCGAACAGGCGCAGGGCCTCCTGCCTGGGATCCTCCTAACTACTCCTGTTTGTCGGCGTCCTGGACATAGTAGTAGGCTCCGCCCTGGTGGTAGTAGTCGTCGAAGGTGGCGTCTGGCTCCTGGGCTCCAGCACCTGGTTGCGACAACCAGCAAGAAGGGAAAGGGGGAAAGGAGGGGGAAAGCAACCGTGAGTACTCATCCAAAGTACTCGCAAGCAAGGATCTATACTACATATGCATGGTATATGTGTAAAGAGGCAATATCGGTGGACTGAACTGCAGAATGCCAGAATAAGAGGGGGATAGCTAGTCCTGTCGAAGACTACGCTTCTGGCAGCCTCCATCTTGAAGCAATAGAAGAGAGTAGTTGGAAGTTAACCAAGCAACAACGTATAGCATAATCCTACCCGACGATCCTCTCATCGCCACCATGAGAGAGAGCGACCACCGGGTTATATCTGTCACTTGTAAGGGTGTGTTTTATTAAGTATCCATTTCTAGTTGTCATGAGGTCGGAATACAACTCCGGGTCGTCCTTTTACCGAGGGACACGGCTATTCGAATAGATAAACTTCCCTGCAGGGGTGCACCACATATTCCCCAACACGCTCGATCCCCTTTGGCCGGACACACTTTCCTGGGTCATGCCCGGCCTCGGAAGATCCACACGTCGCAGCCCCACCTAGGCTCAACAGAGAGGTCAGCACGCCAGACTAATCCTAGGCACTCTGGGGTCTGGGCCCATCGCCCAGTGCGCTCCTGCACGTTGCGTACGCGGCCGCGAGCAGACCTAGCAACCCACACGATCACGGCGGTTACGTTACCGCGGTCCAACACGGCGCGCGCCGCTCAGTCGCTGACGTCAAGAAGGCTTCAGCTGATACCACGACGCCGGGATACCCATAACTACTCCCGCGTAGTTGGTTAGTGCGTATAGGCCAGTGGCCAGACTCAGATCAAATATCCAATCTCGTTAAACGTGTTATTATGAGATCACCGCGGACGACGACCAGGGCCAGGCCCACCTCTCTCCTAGGTGGTCACAACCTGCCCTGCCGCTCCACAACAAAGAGTCACTTAGGGGGCCGTCGAGAAGGCCAATCCTTTCAGCCCCCATTCGTGAATCACCTGCGGGTGCTCCACGAGCCGACCCGACTTTAGTATCCATCTGATGTCACATGTAATAGGTAGTATACATATCCGCAATCGCCACCCGTGGCGAGCACGGCCCAATAATGTAGCATAGCAGACAGACGAGAATGTAGGGCCACTGATGACAAACTAGCATCCTACACTAGGCATTTAGGATTGCAGGTAAGGTATCAACAACAGTAGCAACAATGACAGGCTATGCAGCAGAATAGGATTAACCGAAAGCAGTAAGAGGCTACACTACTCTAATGCAAGCAGTATAGAGAAGAATAGGCGATATCTGGTGATCAAGGGGGGGGCTTGCCTGGTTGCTCTGGCAAGTAGGGGTCGTCAACAACGTAGTCGGTCGGGGCACCAGCAGCTGCGTCGGTCTCGTAGTCTACCGAAGAGAAGAGGGGGAAGAAACAGTAAACACACGGCAATGATGCAACAGGGATGCATGACATGTCTAAACGCAGGGCCAGGGTGATATACAGCCTAACTAAGCGATTTAGTTAATTTAGGAATTTATTCGGATTTATTTAATTAGGGTTGGACACTATTCATTTATCGAAATCGGTCTAATTGTTCAACGTTCTCATAGTTGCGGGCGTCTGACGGGAATACAGAGGATGTATTCGGGTTCGTATCGTCGTTCTGAGCAAGTTTCATGTATAAAATATTTTCATCGGAGTTACGGTTTATTTAATATGATTTTCTAAAGTTTTTATTAATTTCTGAAATTTTAATTAATTATTTAATTCAACATTATCCGAAACAGTGATTGATGACGTCAGCATGACATCATGCTGACATCAGCAGTTAATTAAGTTAATTACTAATTACTGTTTAATTAACACTAATTAGTTAATTAGATTAACCTAATCAGGATTAATTAACTAATTAATTAACTAATCAATTAATTAATCATTTTAATTATTTTAATTATTTATTTTTATTTATTTCTTTTTCTTTTATTAAAACGTTCTGGGGGGGCCCACTGGACAGTGGCACAGCCGGACTCGTCCGCGCTGTGCCCGTCCAGAGCCGACGCTTCCGCGTGGTGGTGGGGGGTCAACGCGCGCGCGCGCTCGCGAGGCGCGCGGAGGCGAGGCAGGCGGAGCGCGTGCGCGTGCACGGGGCAGGGGAGGGGGACCTGGGCCCCACCCGAGATTCGCAGGGACGGCAGCGGGTTCGAGCTCGTGGAGGGGGGTGTCGCGACGGGGTCGAGGCGGGGCGTCGGCGTCGAGCGCGAGAGGGCTCGGTGAGCCGAGACGACGGGTCGCCGGGGAGGCCGGCGTCGGTGGAGTCCGGCGAGGCGGCGAGGTCCAAGGCGACGGCGGTCCGCGACGGCGTCGGAGTCGAGGCGGGACGGGGCGCGGTCGGCGCGTCGGGGCGAGCGCCGGGGCTCGGCCCGAGGGAGGGCACGTCGGGGACGAGGTCGTCGGCGACGACGGCGACGGAGACGAGGTGCAGGCCGGCGGGAGGCGCGGCTCCGGGCGGCGGCGAGCGGCGTCGGCGACGGGGCGGACGGGATCGGGGGATCGCCCCGATCCAGATCCAGCCGAGGAGGGGCGACCGGGGGGGGGGGGAGAAGAGTGGATCGGGAGGGGGCTAGGTTCGGCCGGGGGCCTTATAGGCCAGGGGGCGACGCAGGTGGGCCGGCCGGCTGGGCTTCGCCCAGTTGGGCCGTGGGGGGGGGTGGGGGGGGGGAAGGGTTGCTCCTTTATCCTTTTCTGTTTCTTTTTCCTTTTCTTTATTATCTTTTCTCCACTGTTAAATGTTTAGGCCTCAAATGGTTTTTGTAAAAAGTGTGACCTATTTCATAAATACCAGTGCATTATTCCTTAACACCTAAAATTAGTTTGGACAAACATAATTCCATATTTATTTCAGATTTAATAAATGGTTATAAAATATTATCTTTATCCACTGTTTGAGGTTGTTCGAGTCACTTATCCAATTCCAATGATGTTGGTTTCAATTTTAGAATAGCCTCTGGAATATTTGTTATTTATCTGACATTTTAGTTCCTATGTTGGACAACTTTTATATTCCACTTTCATTTAAATTTGAATTTGACTTAGGAGTTGAAATGCAATATGATGCTAATGATGATTATGTACTATTAATCATGATGACATGGCCTCATCAAAAGGGTGATCACTGTAGCTTAATACAGGGGGTGTTACATGTAATTACGTCTCTGGAAATGCAAGAGACCTCAGTTATGATTATGCACTTGGTCTACGCCTGGGACTTTGGGTATGTTCTCGAAAGGCGTTTGTCGACTGTTCATTAAGAAAGCTTCTGTACACAAATCTGGACGAACTCCTTAAGAAAAGTTATCAAAAAGTTTCCTTTGAAAGAATCCTTTGAAGCATTTGGTTGTCACGAGCATTTAGACTTCTTGTCGAGCCAAAACGGGCTCCATATGAGTCAGATATCCATGTTTCAGTTAACACTGCACAAAACTGGTTTCGAAGGGAAGTTACGGACTAATTCTTGTGTAGTTGGATTCAATTTTTCCCGTTCTATTTCCCTAAACATCTCTATATGAGATGAAATTACGTCTAGGGAAATGCAAGAGACCTTCATTATGATGATGCACTAGGTCCACTGCTGGGACTTTGTGTATGTTCTCCAAAGGCGTTTGTCGAGTGTTCATTCAGAAAGTTTCTGTACAAGTTTCTGAATGAACTCCTTAAGAAAAGTTCTCCAAAAGTTCCCTACGAAAGAAACCTTTGAAGCATAGTTGGATTCGAATTTTTCTATTCGATTTCCCTAAACATCTCCAGATGAGATGCAATTACGTCTAGGGAAATGCAAGAGACCTTAGTTATGAGGATGCACTAGGTCCACTCCTGGGAATTTGTGTATCTTCTCCAAAGGCGTTTGCCGAGTGTTCATTAAGAAAGTTTCTATACACATTTCTTAACGAGCTCCTTAAGAAAAGTTCTCCACAAGTTCCCTTCAAAAGAATTCTTTAAAGCGGTCGTCACGATCATTTGACTACTTGTGGAGCCAAAACGGACTCCGTATGAGGAAGATATCCATTATTCAGTTAACACTATGTCCATAGCTGGGACTTTGTGTATGTTCTCCAAAGCCGTTTGTCGAGTGTTTATTAAGAAAGTTTCTGTACAAGTTTCTGAACGAACTCCTTAACAAAAATTCTCCAAAATTTCCCTCTGAAAGTATATTTTGAAGAGTCTGGTCGTCACGAGCGTTTTGCCTACTTGTGGAGCCAAAACAGACTCCGTATGAGTCAGATGTCCATGTTTCATTTAACATTGCCCAAAACTGATTTCGAACGACAGTTACACACTAGTTCTTGTGTAGTTGGATTCAATTTTTTTTCGTTCTATTTCTCTTAACATATCCAGATGAGATACAATTACGTTTAGGGAAATGAAAGAGACCTTAGTTATGATGATGCACTAGGTCCACTGCCGAGACTTTGTGTATGTTCTCAAAAGGCGTTTGCTGAGTGTTCATTAAGAAAGTTTCTTGTACTAGCTTTTGAACGCACTCCTTAAGAAAAGTTCTCCAAAAGTTCCCTATGGAAGAATCCTTTGAAGTGTCTAGTCGTCAAGAGCGATGTGACTACTTGTGGAGCCAAAACGGACTCTGTATGGGTCAGTTAACCATGTTTCAGTTAACACTGCACAAAACTGATTCAGAACGATAGTTACATAGTACTTTCTTGTGTAGTTGGATTCGATTTTTTCTGCTCTATTTCCTTAAGCATCTCCATATGAGATGTGATTACATCTAGGGAAATGCAAGAGACCTTAGTTATGATGATACACTAAGTCCACACCTGGGAATTTGTGTATGTTCTCCAAAGGCATTTGTCGACTGTTCATTAATAAAGTTTCTGTACAAGTTTGAGAATGAACTCCTGAAGTAAATTCTCCAAAAGTTCCCTCCGAAAGAATCATTTGAAGCATCTGGTTGTCACGAGCGTTTTAACTACTTGTGGAGCCAAAATGGACTCCGTATAAGTTAGATATGCAGTTTTAGTTAACACTGCGCAAAACTGATTCCGAACGACAGTTACAGACTAGTTCTTGTGTAGTTGGACTCGAATTTTTTCTGTTCTATTTCCCTAAACATCTCCATATGAGATGCAATTACATATAGGGAAATGCAAGAGACCTTAGTTATGATGATGCACTAGGTCCACACTTGGGACTTTGTTTATGTTCTCCAAAAGCGTTTGCCGAGTGTTCATTAAGAAAGTTTTTGTACAATTTTCTGAATGAACTCCTTAAGAGAAGTTCTCCAAAAGATCCCTACGATAGTACACTTTGAAGCATCTGCTAGTCACTAGTATTTTTACTACTTGTGGATCCAAAATAGACTCCGTATGAGTCAGATATCCATGTTTGAGTTAACATTGCGCAAAACTAATTTCGAAGGAAAGTTACGGACTAGTTCTTGTGTAGCTGGATTCATTTTTTTCTGTTCTATTTACATAAACATCTCCATATGAGATGCAATTACATCTAGGGAAATGCAAGAGACCTTTGTTATGATGATGCACTAGGTCCACAGCTGGGACTTTGTGTATGTTCTCCAAAGGCGTTTGCCTAGTGTTCATTAAGAAAGTTTCTATATAATTTTCTGAGCGAACTCCTTAAGAAAAGTTCCCATAAGGTTCTCTACAACAGAATACTTTGAAGCGTCTGGTCGTCAGGGGCGTTTTCACTACTTGTGGAGCAAAACTGATTCTGAAGGAAAGTTACTAACTAGTTCATGTGTAGTTGGATTCGATTTTTTCCGTTCTATTTCCATAAGCACCTCATATGAGATACAATTACGTCATGGGAAATGCAAGAGACCTTAGTTAATGATGATGCACTAGGTCCATAGCTGGGACTTTGTGTATAAGCTTTTGCTTAGTGTTCATTAAGACAGTTTCTATACAAGCTTTTGAACGAACTCCTTAAAAAAATTCTCCAAAAGTTACCTAAGGAAGAATGCTTTGAAGTGTCTGGTCATCACGAGCGTTTTGACTACTTGTGGAGCCAAAACAGACTCCGTATGAGTCAGATATCCATGTTTCACTTAACACTGCGCAAACTTATTCCAAAGGAAAGTTAAGGACTAGTTCTAGTGTACTTGTATTCAATTTTTTCCGTTCCATTTCCCTAAACATCTCCATATGAGATGCAGTTACGTCTAGGGAAATGCAAGAGACCTTCGTTATGATGCACTAGGTCCACAGCTGGGACTTTGTGTATGTTCTCCAAAGGCGTTTGCGTAGTGTTCATTAAGAAAGTTTTTGTACAAGTGTCTGAACAAACTCCTTTAGAAAAGTTCCCCGAAAGTTCCCTACGACAGAATACTTTGAAGCGCCTGGTATTCATGAGCATTTTGATTACTTGTGGAGACAAAACAGACTCCGTATGAGTCAGATATCCATGTTTCAGTTAACACTGCGTAAAACTTATTCCTGAGGAAAGTTACAGACTAGTTCTTGTGTAGTTGGATTTAATTTTTTCCTTTATATTTTCATAAACACCTCCACAGGAGATGAAATTACGTGTAGGGAAATGCACGAGACCTTAGTTGTGATGATGCACTAGGTCCACAGCTGGGACTTTGTGTATCTTTGTAACACCCCCTAGTAATAAGCTCTATGACACTCTGTTAAAACTGCCAAGTCATGATCATTTGCAGTGCCAAATCATTTGGGTTAATAATCCAATTCAAATTCAAAATCTGAAAATCAAATTAAATTCCAAAGTGCAAATTGAAGTTGATCAAACTCTGCTGGAGAAATGTTATTTAATTAGCAAATAATCCAGTGGTCATGGCAAAATCATAATCATTATTTTTGGAGTTAGCTAAGTGAGTGAAACAACCTGAAACAGCACTCAAAACAGACTATTTACATCTATTCAATTAATATCAAACTCAAATGGAATCCAAATTTGTCCAAACCACTTTTTGGTGAGAGATAATATTGCATTGCAATATTTGGGCCAACTCCCACATTTTTCAAAAGTGCACAAGTGCCCTAAACATTTTGAAACAGAAAAGGATAAAAGAAAATGAAGAAGCTAAAACAGAAAAACAAAAGCGGGACACTGTGCACTGGGCCTTAGTGCACAGTGCCCCGAGTCGCGGCCCAGCAGGCCCACCTCGTCTCCCTCCTCCCCGTGTCGTCCCCGCCGTGGCCGCGCGCGCGCGCGCCAATCGGCCGGCGACACCGCGGCGCCACCGACGCTACAGGGAGGAGGAGGAGATAAGGCCGGAGCCACTCGACCCCCCTGGCTTCCCATGGCATTCCCCATCTCTCTCCCTCGCTCGCTCCGCCCGTCTTCCCCCTCAGATCCGGGAGCAGCCGGACGCGGCCGCCGCCGCTCGACGCCGTGCTCGCGGCTACCGGCCTCGCATCGCCTCGTCGAGATGTCCCTCGCCTCCGCCGTGGTCGACCGCGTCGCCTGAAGCTCTCTGGTGGAGCAGGGGAGCTCCACAGGCGTCGTTTTTCTCCGCCCCCTTTGCTTCGGTCGCCGGCGCCTCTCCGTCGATTCCCGGCGCAGCAGCTACTAAACCACTCGCCGGGCCTACGTGTGAGCCTGCACGGTGAGCTTCTCCCCTCCTCTCTCTCGCTGCGCCATAGGAACCGCCGTAGCTAGCCGCCACCGTGGTCGTGCTTTGGCCGCCGCCGACGAGCTCGTGCTCGTGGCCACGGCCGCTTCCGTGCTTGGCTAAGCACCGCGCTGTGCTCCTGGCAACCCCGGGAGTCGAACGCGCACTCGCACGTACCCCCTCGAGCCGCGCAGCCGCGATCCCGTCCAGACCCCGAACTCCGGCGCCGCCCGCGAGCTCACCGTCGACGGCTCCGGTAGATTCCGGCGACGAGACCACTCCCACGCGACGGGCGAGTCCCCTGGCTTTCGAACGCACCCAAGCCCGGCTCGAACCGAGCCCTATAGCTCGATTCCGGCCAACTCCGGCGACGCGCCGCCGTGCGATTTGGTCGCCGGCGACCAGCCGCCGGCCCCGCTGACGTGGCACAGGCGGGGCCCACCCCTGGGTCACTGACCCGTGGGCCCCAGGGGCCCGACCGGCCAGCTGACCGGTCAGCCCTGCTGACTGGACCGGCCCAGTCGCTGACACGTGGGCCCCACCTCCCTGATTAATTAGTTAAAACAAATTAGAAATAAAAATAAACTAATTAACTTAATGTCTCACTGACATGTGGGGTCCACCCCCTAATTAATCCTGGTAATTAAACTGAATCACTGATTAAAGAAATAGAGGCTGACATGTGGGTCCCACTGGACCCACATGTCAGGTTTGACTGGTCAACCATCCTGTTGACTTGCTGACGTCAGCAGCGCGTCATGCTGACGTCATAATTCATTTTCTGATAAATAAAATAATTCCAGAAATTCAAATAATCTTTAAAAATTAATAACTTTTAAACCGTAGCTCGGATCGAAAAAGATAAAACATGAAAGTTGCTCAGAACGACGAGACGAGTCTGATCGTGCCGTCTGTTTCTCCATCGGAACCTCCTACGTAGAAGAACTCGTAACTCCGGACCCGAATCCGGCAGATGAATAGTGCACACACGTCGGATATTAAATCCCAGAATAATTCTAAAAATAACTAAAATGACTTAGATGCATAATTAGGCAACCCTACACTGCATCATAGCATCACACGCACCGTATTCCATCTGTTTGCATTATGTTTACCTGTTTCTTCCCCCTCTTCTCTCTCGGTAGCCCCCGACGTTGACGTAGCTCCCGAGGCAGACGCCGCACAGGAGTACGACTACGTCCCCGACGATACTACTGAAAACCTTGCCCTTGCCCCAGAGCAAACAGGCAAGCACCCCCATTTTGAGCATGCCTATATCGCCTACTCTCTTCTCTCTTATGCTTGCATTAGAACTGCTACTGCTACTGTTTTCCTATATCTGCTGCATAGCCTGTTTATTGTAACCTGCCTTGCTACCTTACTGGTTATCCTAGACTGCTTAGTATAAGGTGGGTAGAGACACGACCGAGACCCCCACTTGATCCCGACTGCCCTGCTGGACATCAGAAGACCCGATCATCGGGATTGAAGACTAGACCATGGCACCGCACATCACTTCCCCTTAGTTGCCGACACTGCTGGGTTACCATCGAGTGCCGAGGGTGATACCTCGTCAGCACTTCTGATGTTAACCTTGTAGGTTAGTTACTCGGTCGTGGTAAGCGAGGGTGATTCCTTCTACACCACCCCCGATAACGACGTCGTCGCGCAACTCCTCAAGGTGGACCTCGAGGGTGATTCCTCCTTCGTTCACCTTGATGATAACATCGAGCGGGAATTCCATCGAGGGTGATTCCTCAGGGTTTCCTTCGGTGTCAGACACACAGTTACCTTGGATATTATGACTTGACTATGAACCACGATACTAAAGACGGGTCGGCCCTGAGGGGTACCCGCGCGAGCTTATTGCGAAGTGATGTGGAGTCGGGTTGACCTGGATGGTGCCCACGAGATAACTACGAGGCGTGGCCGGGCATTCTTAGCCCTTGCCACAAGTCCTCGAGACGGGGCGACGGGGTCACATCGATCGTGAGTCTCTGCTCGTTTCCGCGCGCTCCTAATCCACTACGGTTTGGATATTTGATCCGAGGGGCCTCTGGCCCGATAGCACTAACCATCACGTGGGCATAGTATGGGCGTTCTGCGTCGTACACATCAGCCGAAGCTTGTTTGACGTCAGTAAGGAGCGGCGCACGCCGAGTTGGACTGGTAATGCAACCGCGCTTGTATAAGGGGTTGCTAGGTCTGCTCTTGGTGGCCCCGTAACGTGCAGGAGTTCCCGGGGCGATGGCCCAAGACCCCTGGGGGCATAGGTTTAGTCCGGCGTGCTGACCTCTCTTATAAGCCTAGGTCGGGTTGCGGCGTGTTGCTTAGCCGAGGCCGGGCATGACCCAGAAAAGTGTGTCCGGCCAGAGTTAAGTGAGCGTGGTGGGTAAGTTGGTGCACCCCTGCAGGGAAGAAACTTCTATCGATAGCCTGTCCTACGGTAACGGACACTCGGAGTTGTATCCCGATCGGTACAACTAGAACATGTAATGAGAACTGGATAGTACGGCTCTGGGATTGCTTTCTCGCAGGGAGTCGAGAAAGGATCTCAGGTCGAGGTTGATGATATTACTACTACTACTTTACATTATGTTCATCTGCTCTCTCCTAATGCTGCAAGACTGTCGAAAATTGTTGAAGATGCTAGTCTTCGATAGGACTAGGCTTTCCCCCTCTACTCTGGCATTTCTGCAGCCCAGTCCACATATACAGCCATTCCTTTGACAATGATGCATATGTAGTGTAGATCCTTGCTTGCTGAGTACTTCGGATGAGTACTCACGTTTGCTTTATTTTCTTTTTCCCCATTTTCCATTTGATGCCACCAGACGACGGAGCCCCTGAGCCAGAAGCCCCAGCCGACGACCAGTACTACTATCCGCCTGGCGAGTACTACTACTACGAGGAGCCGTTCGACGACCAGGAGTAGGATCGGAGGGTCCAGGGCAGGAGGCCTACGCCTTTCGATCGTAGTTTTTTTATTTTTACCCCGCCTCTGTGAAGGCTTATCTCTCTCTCTGTAATATATCTGTACTCAGATATCTAATGCTTCCGCTGACGCTTGTATGCCATCGAGCTTGTATTCGAGCCCTCGAGGCCCTGGCTTGTAATATTAAGCTTGTATGACTTTATTTTATGTTTTAGAGTTGTGTTGTGATATCTTCAAGTGAGTCCTTAGGCTTGATCGTGCGCATTTGCGTGTATGATTAGTGCACGATTAAGCCGGGGTCGTCACAATCTTCTCCAAAGGCGTTTGCCGAGTGTTCATTAAAAAAGTTTATGTACAAGTTTTTGAACGATCTCCTTAAGAAATCTAATCCAAAAGTTCCATACGGAAGAACCATTTGAAGATTCCGGTCTTCACGAACGATTTGACTACCTGTGGAGCCAAAATGCAGTCTGTATAAGTCAGATATCCATGTTTCAGTTAACACTACACACAGCTGATTCCAAATGAAAGTTATAGACTAGTTCATGTGTAGTTGGATTCAATTTTTTCTGTTCTATTTCCCTAAACATCTCCATATAAGATGCAACTACATCTAGGGAAATTCAAGAGACCTTAGTTATGATGAAACACTAGGTCCATAGCTGAGACTTTGTGTTTATCAAGAAAGTTTCTATATAAGTTTCTGAGCGAACTCCTTAAGAAATCTTCCGCAAAAGTTCCCTATGACCGAATACTTTGAATCGTCTGGTCGTCACAAGCATTTTGACTACATGTGGAGCCAAAACGGGCTCCGTATGAGTCAGATATGCATGTTTCACTTAACAGTGTGCAAAACTGAATCCGAAGGAAATTACAGACTAGTTCTTGTGTAGATGGATTCGATTTGTTTGTTCCATTTCCCTAAAAACCTTCATACGATATGCAATTACATTTAGGAAAATGCAATAGACCTAAGTTGTGATGCTGTACTAGGTCTATAGCTGCAACTTTGTGTATGTTCTCCAAAGGCGTTTGCTAAAGTGTTTATTAAGAAAGTTTCTGTACAAGTTTTTGAACGAACTCCTTAAGAAAAGTTCTCCAAAAGTTCCCTACAAAAGAATCGTTTGAAGCTTCTGGTTGTCACGAGCCAAACGGACTCCGTATGAGTTAGATAAGCAGTTTTAGTTAACACTGCGCAAAACTTATTCCGAACGACAGTTACAGACTAGTTCTAGTGTAGTTGGATTCAAATTTTTCCGTTCTATTTCCCTAAACACCTCCATATGATATGCAATTACGTGTAGGGAAATGCATGAGACCTTAGTTATGATGATGCAATAGGTCCACACCTGGGACTTTCATAGGCGTTTGCCGAGTGTGCATTAAGAAAGTTTATGTACAAGTTTTTGAACGAACTTATTAAGAAAATTTCTCCAAAAGTTCTCTACGACATAATACTTTGAAGCATCTGGTCATCCCGAGCATTTTGAGTACTTGTGGAGCCAAAATGGACTACGTATGAGTCAGATATCCATGTTCCAGTTAACATTGTGCAAAATTGATTCTGGAGGAAACTTACAGACTAGTTCTTGTGTACTTAGATTCAATATTTTCCGTTCTATTTCACTAAACACCTCCATATCAGATAGAATTACGTCTAGGAAAATGCAAGAGACCTTAGTTGTGATGACGTACTAGGTCCATAGCTGCGTCTTTGTGTATGTTGTCCAAAGGTGTTTGCCGAGTGTTCATTAAGTAAGTTTCTATACAAGTTTCTGAACGAACTCCTTAAGAAAAGTTCTCCAAAAGTTCCCTACAGAAGAATACTTTGAAGCTTCTTGTGTACTTGTGGAGCCAAAACGGACTCTATATGATTCCGATATCCATGTTTCAGTTAACACTGCGCAAAACTGATTCTGAACGATAGTTACAGAATAGTTCTTGTGCAGTTGGATTCGATTTTTTCTGTTCTATTTCCCTAAACATCTCCAGATGATATGCAATTACCTCTAGGGAAATGCAAGAGACCTTAGTTATGTTGATGCACTAGGTCCACAGCTGGGACTTTGTGTATGTTCACCCAAGGCGTTTGCCGAGTGTTCATTAACAAAGTTTCTGTATAAGTTTCTGAATGAACTCCTTAAGAAAATTTCTCCAAAATTTCCCCATGATATAATACTTTGAAGCATCTGGTCGTCATGAGCATTTTGACTACTTGTGGAGTCAAAACGGACTCCGTATGAGTCAAATATCAATGTTTTAGTTAACACTACGCAAAACTCATTCCGAACAAAAGTTACAGACTAGTTCTTGTGTAGTTGGATTCGATGTTTTCGGTTCTATTTCCCTAAACATCTCCATATGAGATGCAATTACGTCCAGGGAAATGCAAGAGACCATAGTTATGATGATGTACTAGGTCCATAGCTGGGACTTTGTGTATGTTCTGGAAAGGCGTTCGCCAAGTGTTCATTAAGAAAGTTTTTGTATAAGTTTTTGAACGATCTCCTTAAGATAAGTTCTCCAAAAGTTCCCGATGACTGAATCCTTTCAAGCATCTAGTCATCATAAGCACCTTAACTACTTGTGGAGCCAAAACAGACTCCGTATGAGTGAGATACCCGTCTTTCAGTTAACACTGCGCAAAACTGATTCCGAAGGAAAGTTACGGACTAGTTCTAGTGTAGTTGTATTCAATATTTTCCGTTTTATTTCCCTAAACTTCTCCATATGAGATGCAGTTACGTCTAGGGGAACACAAGAGACCTTCGTTATGATCATGCACTAGGTCCACAACTGGGACTTTGTGTATGTTCTCCAAAGGCGTTTGCATAGTGTTCATTAAGAAAGTTTCTGTACAAGTTTCGGAACAAATTCCTTATGAAAAGTTCCCCAGAAGTTCCCTACGACAGAAGCCTTTGAAGCATCTAGTCATCATGAGCGCCGTAACTATTTGTGCAGCCAAAATAGACTCCGTATGAGTCAGATATCCATGTTTCAGTTAACACTCCGCAAAACTGATTCCGAAGGAAAGTTACGGACTAGTTCTAGTGTAGTTGTATTCAATTTTTTCCTTTCTATTTCCATAAACACCTCCACATGAGATGCAATTATGTCTAGGGAAATTTAAGAGACCTTTGTTGTGATGATGCATTAGGTCCGCTGCTAGGACTTTGTGTATCTTCTCCCAAGACGTTTGCCGAGTGTTCATTAAAAAAATTTGTGTATCTTCACGAGCGATTTTACTACTTGTGGAGCCAAAACGGACTCCGTATAAGTCATATATCCATGTTTCAGTTAACTCTGCACACAGCTGATTCCGAAGGAAAGTTAGAGACTAGTTCATGTGTTGTTGGATTCAATTTTTTCCGTTCTATATCCCTAAACATCTCCATATAAGATGCAATTACGTCTAGGGAAATTCAAGAGACCTTAGTGATGATGTACTAAGTCCACAGCTGTGACTTTGTGTATATTCTCCAAAGGAGTTTGTCGAGTGTTCAGTCAGAAAGTTTCTGAGCGAACTCATTAATAATCTTCCACAAAAGTTCCCTATGAGCTCATACTTTGAATCATCTGGTCGTCACAAGCGTTTTGACTACTTGTGGAGCCAAAACGGACTCCGTATAAGTCAGATATCCATGTTTCATTTAACATTGCACAAAACTGATTCCGAAGGAAATTACAGACTAGTTCTTGTGTAGCTGGATTCAATTTTTTCGTTCTATTTCCCTAAAAACCTTAGTATGAGATGCAATTACATCTAGGGAAATGCAAGAGACCTTAGTTGTGATGATGCACTAGGTCCATACCTGCGACTTTGTGTATGTTCTCCAAAGGCGTTTGACGAGTGTTCATTAAGAAAGTTTGTGTACAAGTTTATGAACGAACTACTTAAGAAAAGTTCTCCAAAAGTTCCCTACAAAAGAATCCTTTGAAGCTTCTGGTTGTATGAGCGTTTTAACTATTTGTCGAGCCAAAACGGACTCCGTATGAGTTAGATAAGTCGTTTCAGTTAACACTGCACAAAACTTATTCCGAACGATAGTTACAGACAAGTTCTAGTGTAGTTGGATTCAATATTTCCGTTCTATTTCCCTGAAAACCTCCATATGACATGCAATTACGTCTAGGGAAATGCAAGAGATCTTACTTATGATCATGCACTAGGTCCACACCTGGGACTTCCAATGACGTTTGCCGAGTGTTCATTAAGAAAGTTTTCATACAAGTTTCTGAATGAACTCCTTAAGAAAATTTCTCCAAAAGTTCTCTACAACATAATACTTTGAAGCGTCTGGTCGTCACGAGCGTTTTGACTACTTGTGGAGCCAAAATAGGCTACGTATGAGTCAGATATCCATGTTTCAGTTAACATTGCACAAAATTGATTCCGGAGGAAACTTACAGACTAGTTCTTGTATACTTAGATTCAATATTTTCCATTCTATTTCGCTAAGCACCTTCATATTAGATTCAATTACATCTAGAGAAATACAAGAGATCTTACTTGTGATGACGTACTAGGTCCATAGCTGCGTGTTTGTGTTTGTTCTCCAAAGGTGTTTACCGAGTGTTCATTAAGTAAGTTTTTGTATAAGTTTCTGAATGAATTCCTTAAGAAAAGTTCTCCAAAAGTTCCCTACAAAAGGATCATTTGAATCTTCGGGTTGTCTCAAGCATTTTAACTACTTGTGGAGCCAAAACGGACTCCATATGAGTCAGATATCCTTGTCAGATATCTATTTCCTAAACATCTCCATAGGAGATGCAATTACAACTAGGGAAATGCAAGAGACCTTAGTTATGATGATGCACTAGGTCCACACATGGGACTTTGTGTATGTTCTCCAAAGGCGTTTGCCGAGTGTTCATTAAGAAAGTTTTTGTACAAGTTTCAGAACGAACTCCTTAAGAAATGTTCTCCAAAAGTTCCCTACGACATAATCCATTAAGCGTCTGGTCGTCACGAGCATTTTGACTACTTGTGGAGCCACAATGGACTCTGTATGAGTCAGATATCGATGTTTCAGTTAACACTACGCAAAACTGATTCCGGAGGAAAGTTACAGACTAGTTCTTGTGTAGTTGGATTCATTTTTTTCCGTTCTATTTCCCTAAACACCTCCATATGAGATGCAATTACATCTAGGGAAATTCAAGAGACCTTAGTTGTGATGATCCACTAGGTCCACAGTTGGGACTTTGTGTATGTTCTTGAAAGTCGTTTGCTAAGTGTTCATTAAGACATTTGCTGTGCAAGTTTTTGAATGAACACTTTAAGAAATGTTCTCCAAAAGTTCCCCACGAAAGAATCATTTGAAGCGTCTAGTCTTCACAAACATTTTGACAAGTTGTGGAGCCAAAACGGACTCCGTATGAGTCAGATATTCACGTTTCAGTTAACATTTCGCAAAACTGATTCCGGAGGAAAGTTACAGACTTCTTGTGTAGTTTGATTCAATCTTTTTTGTTCTATTTCCTTGAACACCTCCATATTAGATGCAATTATGTCTTGGGTAATGCAAGAGACCTTAGTTGTGATGATGCACTAGGTCTACAGTTGGGACTTTGTATATGTTCTCCAAAGGCGTTTGTCGAGTGTTCATTAAGAAAGTTTCTGTACAAGTTTTTGTATGATCTCTTTAAGAAAATTTCTCCAAAATACCCCTACGAATGAATACTTTGAAGCGTCTCGTCGTCATGCGCATTTTGACTACTTGTGGAGCCAAAGTGGACTCCGTATGAGTCAGATATTCATGTTTTAGTTTACACTATGCAAAACGGATTCCAGAGGAAAGTTACAGACTAGTTCTTGTGCAGTTGGTTCAATTTGTTCGTTCTTATTTCGCTAAATGCCTCCATATGAGATGGAATTACATCTAGGGAAATGCAAGAGACCTTAGTTGTGATGATGCACTAGGTCCACAGCTGGGACGTTGTGTATGTTCTCCAAAGGCGTTTGCCGAGTGTTCATTAAGAAAGTTTCTGTACAAGTTTTTGAATGAACCCCTTAAGAAATTTTCTCCAAAAAATCCCTACGAAGAAACATTTAAAGCGTCTGGTGTTCACGAGCGTTTTGACTACTTGTGGAGCCAAAACGGACTCCGTATGAGTCAGATATCCATGTTTCAGTTAACATTGCGAGTTACAAACTAGTTCTTGTGTAGTTGGATACAATTTTTTCTGTTCTATTTCCCCAAAAATCTCCATATGAGATGCATTTACATCTAGGGAAATGTAGGAGACCCTAGTTATGGTGATGCACTAGGTCCACAGCTGAGACTTTGTGTATGTTCTCTAAAGCCGTTTGTCGAGTGTTCATTAAGAAAGTTTATGTACAAGTTTCTGAACGAACTCCTTAAGAAAAGTTTAACAAAAGATCCCTACGAAAGAATACTTTGAAGTACCTGGTCGTCACAATCAATTTGACAACTTGTGAGCCAAAACGGGCTCCATATGAGTCATATATCCCTGTTTCAGTTAACACTGCCCAAAACAGATTCTGAACAATAGTTACAGACTAGTTCTTGTGTAGTTGGATTCGATATTTTCCGTTCTATTTACCAACACATATCGAGATGAGATGCAATTACGTTGAGGAAAATGCAAGAAACCTTAGTTACGATGATGTACTAGGTCCACAGCTGGAACTTTGTGTACGTTCGCCAAAGGGTTTGCCGAGTGTTCATTAAGAAATTTTCTGAACGAAGTCCTTAAGAAAAGTTTTGCAAAAGTTCTCTACGAAGGAAACCTTTGAAGCATATGGTCGTCATGAGCATTTTAACTACTTGTGGAGCCAAAACGTCCTGCGTATGAGTTAGATATGTAGTTTCAGTTAACACTGCGCAAAACTGATTCCGAACGACAGTTACAAACTTGTTCTTGTGTAGATGGATTCGATTTTTTCCATTATATTTCCCTAAAAATCTCCATATGAGATGCAATTACGTCTAGAGAAATGCAAGAGACCTTATTTATGATGATGCACTAGGTTCACACCTGGGACTTTGTGTATGTTCTCCAAAGGCGTTCGCCGAGTGTTCATTAAGAAAGTTTTTGTACAAGTTTCTGAACGAACTCCTTAAGAAAAGTTCTTCAAAAGTTCCCTAAAATAGAATACTTTGAAGCGTATGATCGTCACGAGCGTTTTGATCTAACAGTTATGTCCCGTATAATTGTTGGACTCTGAGATGTGTCCATTAACTTTAAAAAAACATAGATGTACTTCCCTTCATCTTGCTGTGGACGTACATGGCAGCACCTGTTTTTCTTCTTTTCTTTTCTATTAGTACATGCAACAGTTCTATCCCATATATTTCTTGGACTCTGATACGTGTGTATGTGTCCATCAAGTTTTCTTAAAAAAACTTAGTTGTAGTTCCCTTCATCATGCTTTGTGTTGTGTACGTGCTGATCCAAACTTCTCTCTTCTTTTCAACTTTTTTTACTTGGTTCTTTCCAACTTTTTATTCATGCACCTTGTACGTGTCGGGTCAACATATATAACTTTATAAATTTAGGCGCGTAACATAATAACTTTAAATCTCAGCCATAAATATTTTTGATCAACGACGTATATTATTTTAGCTTATGTGGAAGAACTTGGTGTCTTATTTGTCTCCTGTCTTATGTATATAATAGATGTTTGCAGATTTCAGCTTAGTCCACCGCACACTTGCACTACTATTATTTTCACAACATTCGGTCGTGCAATTGAAAGACAATAATGACGATGATTTGATGAAGTGATTGAGGTAAAGGAAAGCTGGTATGAACTTCTTTTGTTTTGTTTCTGTAAATATGTTTAGCTCATTGTTCTTGATTCAGCCTATTATGAGTAAACATGTTTGTGATGATAATTAGATATTATAGTTGCTCATGTCATGCTTAAATAGGTAGGAGTGGATAATGATTTCTCTTGATTGTCAACATGCATTAAAATGGTTATGATGTAGTATGATAGTATGGTATATCCCTCTGAATAATTCGAGTAGCTTAACTTGGCACATCCTCATACATGTAGTTGATTCAAAAACAACATAGCCTCTACGATATTTATGTTCATTGCATTTATATCCAACTCATGCTCAAACTTTTTGTTAATTATTCTCAATGCATGATTATGACTGTTTTCGCTCTCTGGTTGGTCGCTTCTCAATCTATTTGCTAGCCTTCGCCTGTACTAAGCGGCAATACTGCTTGTGCACCCAAATCCTTAAACCCAAAGTTGTTTCAGATGAGTCCACTATATCTGCCTATATGCGGTATTACTATGCCGTTCCAAGTAAATTTGCATGTGCCACCTCTAAATCATTCAAATAAGCATTTGTTTTGTGTGTCCGTACCGCTCATGGAGCGATAGGGGGTGGTCAGTATCTTCCATGCTAAGCGTGTTATTCTCATGATGAGTGTTTATTCACTTGTCCTTACATGAGAGGGGCTGGTATTCGGGATGCCCAGTCCCATGATCAATACGAAAAAAATAATGAAACAAAATCCCCTGGAAAGTTGTTGGTATGGAGGGCACCTGTGGATTCGGCTAACCATGGCTTGTGTTTGTATGGTGGAGGGGGAGTAAACTTTATCTTTTCGCTTGGGAGCCAGCACTAATGTGTTTAGCAAGGAAGATATTGAAAATTCTCGGTCGTGACGTTGACAGGAAAGGCATACCTCCCAAAATTATATTCATCTCTGATTTAAGCTTCGAGCTCTGGCACCTCTACAAATCAATGCTTCCCTCTGCAGAGGACCTATCTATTTACTTTTATGTTATTTTACTATTATTATTGAGTCATCAGTTTCTCATTCGAGCACCAGTTGGAGAACACTATTGTAATTCTTATGCATTGAGTATAGTTAATATTTGGATGTGACTTGGCTGGATCTCTCCTACCATGAATTACAATATTTAGTCGCTACTTGAACTTCAGAGGTGCATTGTATTTATGTTTTGCAGTCTCAGAAATGGCTAGCGAGATACCATGTTACCATATTATATCATGGTAGTTTTGACAAAGTGTTGGCATCCGAGATATCTTATTATTGCTCGCTAGTTGGTTATGTTATTGACATGAGTAAATATGAGACCTAAATGTTATCATGCACATGGTTAGTTCATAATCTTTGCTGAAAACTTGAACATTAGTTAAGTATATTCACAACAACAAGAACAAAAAGAGTTTGTAAAAGTTTTTCTTTATCACTTTCAGTTTGTCAACTGAATTGCTTGAGGATAAGAAATGAGTTAAGCTTTGGGGAGTTGATACGTCTCCATCGTATCTACTTTTCCAAACACTTTTGCTCTTGTTTTGGACTCTAATTTGCATGATTTGAATGGAACTAACCTGGAGTGATGCTGTTTTTAGCAGAATTGCCATGGTGTTATTTTTGTGCAGAAATAAAAGTTCTTGGATTGAGCTGAAACTTTATGGAGAATTATTTCAGAATGTATAAAAATACTAGCAAAGAGAAATACCGCAGGGGGCCACTAGGGCGCCACAAGCCCAGGGGGCGCGCCACCCCTCCCTATGGCGTGACTGGCAGGCTTGTGGGCCCCTGGTAGCTCCCGCAACCCTAACTCCAACTCCATAAGTACCTATTTGTCCAGAAAAAAACACAGAGAAGAAATCATCGCGTTTTATGATACAGAGCCGCCGCACCTCATGTTCTTCATCGGGAGGGCTAATCTGGAGTTCGTTCGGGGCTCCGGAGAGGGGGATTCGACCCTGTCGTCATCATCAACCATCCTCCATCGTCAATTTCATGATGCTCGCCACCGGGAGTGAGTAATTCCTTCATAGGCTTGCTGTACGGTGATGAGTTGGATGATATTTATCATGTAATTGAGTTAGTTTTGTTAGGGCTTGATCCCTAGTATCCACTATATTCTGAGATTGATGTTGCTACGACTTTGCTATGCCTAATGCTTGTCACTAGGGCCCTGATACATCTCCAACGTATCTGTAATTTATGAAGTATTCATGCCATGTTTATTATAGTTTTGTATGATTTTGGTGCACTTTTATATGGCTTTTATATGATTTTTATTGACTAACATATTGTCCTAGTGCCCAGTGCCAGTTGTTGTTTTCTATTTGTTTTCGGTTTTCCAGAAAATCCATATCAAATGAAGTCCAAATGCAGCGATACTTTTTGATGACTTTTTCTGGAAGGAAAGAGACCCAGGAAGCTTCGAGGGACCACCAAAAGACCCACAGGGGCCCCACAAGCCACCTGGGCGCGCCCACCCCCATTGGAAGCGCCTTGGTGCCTTGTGGGCCCCCTGTGGCACCTCTTCGCGTGAGATCGATGCCAAAAAATCCTATAAATAGATAACCCCCCCCCCAGAAATCACCCTAGAACTTTGACTCTGTCGCCGCAAGCCTCTGTACCTTTGAAAGACCATCTGGAGCCCTGCTCTGGCACCCTGCCGGAGGGGGAAATCATCACTAGAGGTCATCTTCATCATCCCGACGGTCTCCATGACGAGGAAGGAGTAGTTCACCCTTGGGGCTGAGGGTATGTACAAGTAGCTATGTGTTTGGTCTCTCTCTCTCTCTCTCTCTCTCTCTCTCTCTCTCTCTCTCTCTCGTACTCTTGATTTGGCACAATCTTGATGTACTACGAGCTTTGTTAATATAGTTGGATCATATGGTGTTTTCCCCCTCTCTATCTTGTTGTGATGAATTGAGTTTTTACCTTTGAGGTTTCACTATTATCGGATTGAATACTTTTATGGATTTGAGAACACTTGATGTATGTCTTGCATATGAATACCCATGGTGACAATGGGGTATTATATTGATTCACTTGATGTCTGTTTTGGCACTGAACTCACGGATTTCCGAGGTGACATTCGGGTAATCTATGCATAGGAGTTGATGCACGTTTTTGTCCTACTTTCTCCAGTAGAAATCTTGGGGCACTCTTTGAAGTTCTTTGTGTTGGATTGAATATTATGAATCTGAAATTGTTTGATGCGTATCAAATAATCAACTCATGGATACTTGTGGTGACATTGGAGTATCTAGGTGACATTAGAATTGGTTGATGCGTATCATATGGTGTTATTTTAGTACGAACTCTAGGGCTGTTTGTGACACTTATAGGAATAGATCAATAGATTGATCGGAAAAGATAACTTTGAGGTGGTTTCGTACCCTACAAACAATTTCATATTATGTTCTCCACTAGATAAGAACTTTGGAGTGATTCTTTGTCGCATGTTGAGGGATTGTTATATGATTCAATTATGTTAGCACTGTTGAGAGATTGCACTAGTGAAAGTATGAACCCTAGGCCTTGTTTCTAAGCATTGCAATACCGTTTGTGCTCTTTTTTATCACTTGCTACCTTGTTGTTTTTATATTTTCAGATTACAAAAAACCATATCTACTATCCATACTACACTTGTATCACCATCTCTTCGCCGAACTAGTGCACCTATACAATTTACCATTGTATTGGGTGTGTTGGGGTCACAAGAGACTCTTTGTTATTTCATTACAGGGTTGTTTGAGAGAGACCATCTTCATCCTACGCCTCCCATGGATTGATAAACCTTAGGTCATCCACTTGAGGGAAAATTGCTACTATCCTACAAAACTCTGCGCTTGGAGGCCCAACACGAGTCTACAAGAATAAGTCATGTAGTAGACATCAAGCTCTTTTCTGGCGCCGTTGTCGGGGAGGTGAGTGCTTGAAGGTATATCTTTAGATCTTGAAATTGAATCTTTTAGTTTCTTGTTTTATAACTAGTTGGTTCATAAAAGAAAACTAAAAAATGGAATTGAGGTTTCCACATATTATTCGTCTTTATAATGTCTTTCGTGAAAATGATGGATCGGAAAATTGTGCTCAATTGATAGAAGAAGAATTCAATAAAATGTTTGGCATAAAATCCATGAATGATGCAATGTTGCTAGTATGAATTCTTTTAATATCCATGATGCTAGTGATATGCAAATCCATAAGCTTGGGGATGCTATATTTGATGAAGATGATATTTTTAGTCCTCCAAGTTTTAATGAGCAAACTTATTGTGATGATTGCATGCCTCCTATTTATGATGATTATATTGACAAAAGTGGGTATGGAAGAGGGACAACTCTAGGTAATAATGATCCCACTATTTTGGAGGGTGTTGAATCTTATTGTAATAATTATGAAAGTGGATTTGGAGAGGTCATGACTTTATTTAATGATGATTCCACTATCTTGGAAGAGGTTTCAATTGAATATGATGAGAACAAATTTGCTACTTATGATGATTATTGGGATGATACTTATGTTATATAAAGTAGTGATAATTATTGTCATAATTTTGAATATCCTTTTAATGAACATTACTCTTTTAATGTGTAAACAATTTATAGTATTCGAGTTTCATATGATACTCCCACTATTATTGATGAGAAGAAATTTGCTTATATGGAGAATAATAAATTTTCTATGCTTGTGGATCATGAAAAGAATGTTTTATGTGATATTATATTGTTGAATTCATTCATGATGCTACTGAATTTTTTTATGAGAGAGGAACATATGCTTTTACATATCTCAATAATATCAAGTTTCCTCTCTATGTACTGAAAGTTTTGGAGTTATGCTAGTTTTGCCTTCCTATGCTAGTTGATTCTTGCTCCCATAAATTATTTGCTCACAAAATCCCTATGCATAGGAAGTGGATTAGGCTTAAATGATCTTGCCATGTGTTTCATGATGCTCTTATCATGTTTCAATTCTTTGCTTCTATGTGAGCAGCATTGAAATCATCATGCCTAGCTAAAAAGGCATTAAAGAAAAAGCGCTTGTTTGGAGATAACTCAATATTTACCCCTTCTGTTTTTGTGTGTTCACAAGATTAAGCTACTTTAGTAATCAGGTTTTATAGCTTTTGTTTCAATAATGTGCCCAGTAAAGCCTTTGGGATAGTGTGGATGATAGTTGACTTGATTCTGTGCAAAAACAGAAACTTTCACGCCCAGTACTAGAATTCTCTAAACTCACTGGAACATGGAAAATTCTGAAATTTTTACACATGATTTATATACAAATTTCCCACGTTGTTCTAATTTTTCAGAATTTGTGAAGTTACAGAAGTATAGTCATTATTCAGATCATTACAGATTGTTCTGTTTTTGACATATTCTGTTTTCAATGCATAGTTTGCTTGTTTCATTGTTTCTATGGATTATATTGGTCAATATAAATTATGGAAATGATAGAGTAAAGTAGGTATTATGTGGAAAACATTATGAATCTTGTCTTTGACAGTACCCAAGTGAATGATTTGTTTTATTATACTAACGCATCTCATGAAGTTCCGTTAAGTTTTGTGTGATTGAAGTTTTCAAGTTTTAGGTGAGATATCGATATGAGGAGAATAAGGAGTGGCAAGAACCTAAGCTTGGGGATGCCCAAGGCACACCAAGGTAATATTCAAGGAATACCCAAGCAACTAATCTTGTGGATGCCTCGGAAGGCACCCCCTGTTTCGTCTTGAACATTATCGGTAACCACACTTTGGAGCTATATTTTTATTCGTCACATGATATGTGTTTTACTTGGAGCGTCATTTTATTTAGTTGGATTATTTAGAAGTTTTCCTTGTGTATTTTATTTCAATAAAAGTTCCAAGCATATCCTTTACCATGATTAGTTTGCAAGTATATGAATTGCTGTTTCAAAACAGAAAGTTGCACACTATTGCATGAATTCTCCAGAAAAGTCGGGATGTAATAAAATCTTGAAATTTTGACACAATAAGCTATGATAAATTTTCTACAGTGTGATAAATTTACATATTTTTTGGAGTTAAATAAGTATGGATCCTTCTTCATCCTTTACAGACTATCCTATTTAGAAAGATTGCCGTTGTGTTTGCATTGTTTGTATATGTTTGCTTATTTAATGATTCTATTTGAGGAAAGGAGTACTAAATATGCAGAGGCATTTAGTATGCAATGTTAAATTATAATTTTAGTGATTTGTTACAGTTGACAATGATAATGTGTTGCATTGATTTATACTAACTTATCTCACGAGTTCTTGTTGAGTTTTGTGTGGATGAAGTTTTAAAGATTTAAGGAAACCGTGATATGAGAGGAATTAAGGAGATACAAAAGCTCAAGCTTGGGCATGACCAAGGCATCCCAAGTCAATATTCCAAGAAGTGTCAAGCATATAAGCTTGGGGATGCCCGGTAGGCATCCCACCTTTCTTCATCAACAATTATCGGTTAGTCTCGGTTGAGCCTAAGTTTTTGCTTCTTCACATGATGTTTGCTGTTCTTGGAATGTCGTTTTATTTTGTTTTCTTTGCTGTTTGAATAAAATAATTAATATCTGCAATTTTTAAATGGGAGAGAGTCCTCACATAGCTACCTATTTACTTAAGTACTCATTTGATCATCACTTACATCTTATTGTAGTAGTTTGTCATTTACTCTCGTTCTTCACTTATATCCTAAGAGTAAATTGTTAAATGAATTGAATATCATACAGTTGAAATTATATGTGTTTCATATGCTTGTATCATACCTAGTAGTAGCTTCACATTGGGTTTAGAAAGCAAAATCTATTAAAGTTTGACAATCACAATATTAGTCATATAAGCAATTCATGAATGATTAGTATAAGGAAAAGAACTTTCATATACAAATATATTATCTTGGACATCTTTTATGATTGTGAATACCCATTAATTATTTTCAAACTTGAGCAAATTAGTTGAAGTTGTACAAGGAAGACAACGTAATGAGTTATGTTTGGGTATATTTGTATAGAAGTTATATTGTTATGGATCCTCCAACATGTGGTATTTTCTTAGGATCTTTTGCTAGCCAAAAATTTCTACCAAGTAGAGATACTACTTGTGCATCCAAAAACCCTTAAACCCAGTTTCTTGCCATGAGTGTCTGCCATATCTACCTATGGATTGAATAAGATCCCTCAAGTAAGTTATCATTGGTGCAAAAAGCAATAAAAATTGCTTCTAAAAATATGTATGATCTTTTATTGCAAGGGAAAATAAGCGTTGTACGAACTTGTGATGGTAACAAAATAAAAGTGACGGACTGCATAATAATGGTTGCTATCACAAGGGGCAATATAACGTGACATTCCTTTGCATTAAGAGCTTGCACATCCAACAATAAAAAGCGCATGACAACCTCTGCTTTCCTCTGCGAAGGGCCTATCATTTACTTTATGTATTTACTTTTATGCAAGATTCAATAGTATTACTTCTCATTTCAATCTCAATTATTCTTTAGTTGGAAAGATCCAGGCATATATGGCCATTTAAATATATTTGATCATGAATTATTATTGTTGACAATTATCTCTATGATAAATGAGCTGGGAGGCAAAACAATAAGCCCCTATCTTTCTCTGCGTTAGATGGATGCTATTTGTTCTAAAAATATGCTTTGAATATTAACAATCATAGAAAACTAAATGATAACTGAGTATGTGGAGCTCTTACTTAGACTTTGTTGAAAATAAGTTGAATTGCAATTGTTTGGTCACTAAGAACATATGTTGTTAAGTTTCAAGAGAAATCATTATTTGAACCATAACATGTGAATTAATTGTTACTTTATCATGATGAGTTTTATGAGAAAGAGTTGCTATTATGATGCTAGGAAAAGTTATTGAAATTATCATTGGTCAACCTAATGCACTATGCTAGCATTCACACTTCATAAATTATTTTTTTTATCATTTACCTACTCGAGGACGAGCAGGAATTAAGCTAGGGGATGCTGATACGTCTCCAACGTATCTATAATTTATGAAGTATTCATGCCATGTTTATTATAGTTTTGTATGATTTTGGTGCACTTTTATATGATTTTTGTGGACTAACATATTGACCTAGTGCCAGTGCGAGTTGTTGTTTTCTGCTTATTTTTGGCTTTTCTAGAAAATCCATATCAAATGATGTCCAAATGCAGCGAAACATTTTGACGATTTTTTCTGGAAGGAAAGAGACCCAGGAAGCTTCGGGGGAGCACCAAAAGACCCACAGGGGCCCCACAAGCTACCTGGGCATGCCCACCCCCCTGGGTGCACCCTGGTGCCTCGTGGGCCCCCTGTGATGTTTGTTGCCAACTCACGGCTGTGTTCGTCCCCGCCGCTGCTACCAAAGTACGATGCTCCTGCTGCCTGCAGCTGCGCAATTTGTACAGCAGTTGTTGAGCGTGAGGGCCCCTGCCGCTGCCCCAGATCGTCGCTGCGCTCTTTGCCGCTGCCGCTGCTCACTTTGAGTCGCCGCCATGAATGGCTGCGGTGGAACCACCCGGAACCCTGCCGCCACCATGGGTTGTGCAGGCTTTGCGTGCCGGCAGCATCAGGCAGCGGCGACGGTAGCAATCGGAGATCGGGACGAGCAGAAAAGGCAGATCGAGATCGTCTCCCATGTTGCCCGACCGGATGACGCGGGGGCAATTACAACGCAAAAGGATTGTGTTGGCCAGTGTGATCCATCCTAAAAGTTGTTTAACAAACACTGCAAGTCGTAAGATATTTCTTGATGGCATTGTACTAGTCAGTTGGTTCCACGTAGATACCAAGTACACCGCATCTAGTCCCTATACTTTTTTTTGTGGGAGAAAGACTTATATTACTCAATCAATAAGTTCTTACAATCATCGATCACCAACTCACAGACCTTATCTGGTCCTGAGCCTAACCACGTCACGGTTCTACCTTCAACTCTGGCAAAACCTACTAAACAATCACTAGCTTTATTCTGACTACGAAAGACATGAGTAATACTAGTTTCTCTCAAACTCCTCAGATACTTAATCTCCTTAACAATAGAAGCGTAGACAGAGCGATCAACACCCGGATCTTGGATCATAGCCACCGCCGAACTGGAGTCCATCTCAATAGCAATAGGCAAATTACTTCGTTGAAGAGCAAGGGATAAACCCTCCATACACGCACAAAGCTCAACTTCAAGCGCATCACGACAAGTGTGAAGATGCCTACATGCCGAGAAGATGATCTCCCCCTTCTCACCCCGCAGAATCATACCAACACCAGCATCACCTCTTACGACCAAGGATCCATCTGTATTAAGCTTCACCCACCCGGGCTTAGGTAAATCCCAGGGTAGTAGTAATTGCAACTGAGCCCCACTTGTCACCCCTAAAGTTATCGACCAACCTGTTGTGTTGTAAATCTCAAACCTAAATTAAATCTGGAGCCAAGAAGAGAAATCCCTGACTATAATGCCAGAGGAAAAAAATTGTTCTGTTGGTCTGCATTTTAGATCTAAGATTCTCAAACGGGCTACCTACTTTTCTTAGTTTGATGGTTTGTGTCCCTATCCCAACTATATAGTGCCATCCATGTTATACACGGGTCTTCCTAAAACTGTATCTTGAACCCTTTGCTATTGAATGAAAGTTCTGCATTTCGATATTTTCAAAAACTATGAACATAATCCATGGCTGTATTAATTTTCTGTGTCATTAATTGGTGCACTAACTGCTCCTTCCACGATCTATGCCTCAGCCTACTCAGCAGACCTCCGGAATCCTGCCTGACAGAGAAGCGGTAAAGTTCTTTGGGGAGCTGCAACTGCTCCTGTGAACTTCATCAAAGACTTCTCAGCGACATGGTGAGCCCCACGAACGAGAATCTCACTGACAAGGCTGTTGATGTCCCTACCTTTTTTTCCACCTAATGCCGGGTATGTAATAATATTGGTTACTTCAGCAATTAGTTTCGTTCTAATTTCTATAGCAAACTACAAACTTAAAGAACTTGCTAGCAAGTATCTTGCATGTTTTGCTTGCTTCGACCGCTCCTGAAAATTAAGCCTAGTACTTGATTGTCAGTCCTATTGTATTTTCGCTAATTTCTACTCCTTCCGTCCGCAATTACTTGTCGGATGTATCTAGATGTATTTTAGTCCTAGATGTATTTTAGTTCTAGATACATCCATTTTTATACATTTTTGCGACAAGTAATTCCGGACGAAGATAGTAGAAATTAACTAGGATAACAGATAACAACTGAAGCTCACAAATGGCTAATTACCAACAATTACTTCGAAACTTGATAGAAATATGTCCGCGCAACTCTTACTGTACTCGAATGGAAGTAGAGAAGTATTCTGGTAAATAGAGTAATATATATATAGAAAAACTAAGTAGTAAGACTAACCCGGCTATCTGTATGAATGTTATCACCGTAAGAGACCAAAAATCCTTCTTCTGCAGTTGGGAGACGAGGCCACCGAGAAGAACTACGGTGGTCCAGGTAACCACCAGAAATCCCAACCCTGTGATTACCATCGCCAGCCCCCCTAAAAATGCAGCATAGTCATTGATGCTCTTTACTCCTGGCCATTTGGGAACACTAGACTGGCGGCCAGCCATTGTTCCTCTCCAGAGCCGAATGAGGTCTACTGCAATGCCTCTTTTATATATTTGCAGATCCTATTGAGGTCTGCAACACAGCAAATCTTATATATCTGCAAGTTTGACAGGCAATGTACTAAGCCAACATGACTTGTGATTAAAATACATGAGCTTATTTGGGCGCTGATGTGGACGAGATTAGATTTTGACGAAAATTGAAGGCAAGGTCGTGGTTACTCGTTAGTAAATTCTAGCAGCCGGCAAAGCTCTCCAGCTAAGCGGCTAATTTTCAATTCTCTAATTTCTCATTCTATAACTACAACTAGCGTGGTAAGTACGTTTTGGTTTTCCTGAGGGTGTCCCTGTCCTCACTCACCTGCTCATTATAATTCTACTTTCCTCTGCAGAAACGAGCTGTCATTAGTTCATAGCTAAATATAGAAGAGAAAACTGCACCTTCATTGCGCAATATAGATAGAAATAACTAGTGGAGGGTCGTTGTGCATTCGGTCCGTCGCGTGGTTGGCTGGTTGCATACAACTCTCTAGTCCGATGATTTGGTCAATGAAGATGTCAAATCTCTGAGGTAGTTAGTTAAATTCTGGTGATCAAGTGAACCGTACTTTCCGCACCATCAGCAAGGGTATCACTTTCATACAGGTGAACCGCACTATCTCGAGTAATATATGTTGGTGATATATACAGTAGAAGCTACTCTTTTATTGATGTGCATGAATATGTGGTGGCAGGAATAAACAAGTCTTTGACTGAACGAAGAAGAGGACATTGCTATGCCAGTGGCGATGCACAAGAGAAAGAAGCTGAAGCACGGCGGTTCCGTGTATGGCCGTGCGTTCATTCGGAAAGAATCGGTTGAGGCGCACATGAGGTTGATGCGCAACTATTTTGGTTCACCACCCGTTTTTTCGGAGAGGTACTTCCGACGTCGGTTCAGAATGTCCAAAGACTTGTTCATCCATATTTGCAATTTCGTGAAGTAGCAAGATCGATCCTTCGAGCAGAGAGCCGGGTGGCTTGGACATAGCATCGAACAGAAGGTCACTGCCGCTTTGCGCATGATGGCCTATGGTGTTTCGGCAGATTACATTGATGATAACTTGGCGATGGCAGAGAGCACTTCTATCTTCTTTGTCAAACAATTTGCAAAGATTATGGTAAAAGTGTTTGGTGCAGAGCACTTAAGAGCACCCAATGCTCAAGACACTTAGAGGCTTTTGGAGATGAATCACTAGTAGAAAACAGGGCATCAGTTCCGGTTCTGCAACCGGGACTAAACAACCGGGACTAAAGGCCTCCACTTTTAGTCCCGGTTGGGTTCCGAACCGGGACTAAAGGGTCTCCACATGGCCATTTCGGGGCACCCAGGCAGGAGGAGCTTTAGTCCCGGTTTGTAACACCGACCGGGACTAAAAAGCAGCCACGCATCAGCAGCTACAGGCGCTGGGGTATTTGTTTTTTTTAAGGAGGGGTTTAGGGTTTTGGAGGGTTTAGGGGTTTTCATATTGTGTTTCCCCCTTTTATTTTTGTGTTTACCCTTCAATTCTTTTACATTTAGGATTTCATTTTTATTTTATGTTTTTCATTCAACTCGATGCTAGCTACTACATATAGCAATGAAGGAACCATTACACAACATCGTCATGAACATATATAGAGAGAAGTGACCTCTCTTTCTCCGTGCTTGGTCGAACAACAAGTGTTCGTATATCTGTTCGACGCTACTACATATAGTACATGATCATGCATATATACAATATAACATCTCTTAAGATCCCTAACATATACCAAAATCGCATTGCAATTCCCGATGGTATTCTCCGTCTGTAGGTATGACGTGCTCAACAAAGAACCCCGCTAATTCCTGTTGAATTGCTCATATGCGATCATTTGGTAGGAGTTTGTTCTGCTTCTCCCAGGTCTAATTTAAAGAAGGGGGTCAATACATATATATGAATGAAACTCAACACAATTGATGGTAATAAAATAAATTGTGAATATTGTTTACGTACTTCAAATTGTCGTGAAGATCTGCCCCACTCAAAGGTCGAGTGGCGAATGAACTCGCAAACGTAGTATCCACATAAATTAGTCCCGTGTGCCTGCCACAAGCACTTTACGAGAATAGAGTTCAGTCAAAATGATAATCAAGCATGATAATGGTATTGAAACTAGAATCAATGAGAGATGCGCGGAACTATCTAGTACTACTTACTTTGGGGTGTTGAAATCGCAGCTCCTTTTTCCATTCACCCCTAACCTGGCTGGTGAACTTTTTCCAAACCCTGCCCGGCAAAGAAAATGATTACTTGATATTAGGAAATGAACAAAAGTTGCCGATATAGTGCGATAATGATTGAACTTACTTCTGGAGCATTTCACTCATGTCCGCCCACTCCTTAGGCTCTTTACGTCTCTAGTCCAAGACAATTACTGCTCCCGCGTCAACCTGAATGGCTAGCAGAATAAAGTGGAAGCTGCGCAGACATAACTCATCAAATTACACTTAACCTCGAGTAAGCGAAACAGAATGTGCACAAGACAGTAGCACTCACTTGAAGTTGTAAGGAAATAGTATTTCCCTTCTATTTTGTTGTCGAAGTAACACGTTTAGCAAGTTTCTCTCAGTATCCTCGGTGTTCTTTTTTAGCGTATATTCATTTACGGTATTTGGGTTAATGAACCCAATGTCATAGATTTGTCCTCTTTTGCATTCGAGGATCTTCAATCTGCATAATATAGTGAGGATAATTTTACATGCAATGAACGAGCTGAGCTAGACACTTAATTATAGAAATAATACTTACAGACAATAGCAACTGATGATAGTTTTGTCGAGGGCGTCTTGATTGTATAATTGAAATAATTCGCAAAATTCAATGTACAATGCCTCGTTTCCATTTAAATAGTGCTCATCTCTAATTCCCATGAAGATACTGTTGGTCCCACCCTTGCAGGTTTTCAAGTACCAGTCTTGGAATCTTCGCATCATCGTTGATAGATGCGGGAGCTGCTCAGGTTTGACGAGAGGCTTCCCGTGCTCGTATCTAAAGGCTACCTCAACCATTTCGAATTGTACATCATCGACTAAGTAATCACCAAGAGTGTAATCGGGATGGGAGACCACTACCCCGGATCATTAGCGATATTGGTAAACACCTTGAGCGGGGGGGGGGGGGGGGGGGCACGATTGTTTTTCTTGTTCGCCGAGCTGGGGAATTGTTTTCCCACTTCTTGCAGCACTGCTAGTACTTCCCGACCGGTTCTCATATTTCTTTACAATACAGCGGTCATAGTGTGATAGCGGCGGAGGCGGTGGTGGTCGCCTAAGGGCATCCAGACAGCGCTTCACTTTTACCGAATCTATTTTCTCCTTTGGAGGTGGACGTTTCAGTGCAAGCTGGCATTTCACATCGGCAGCAACGATGCCATTGTTTTCCTCCTCAGTCATCTCATATGGTAACTTGGCAGGAGCTTTCTTGATGCTTGTACCTGCTCTGAATTTTTTCGTTGTTGTACTGCTAGCCGCCGGAGCGGCGGCGGCTCTCTTCCGCCATTGCTGAGGCAGCGGAGTCAGCTGACGAAGCGGAGAAGGCGGAGGAGGCGGAGTCCGCTGACGTAGTGGAGACAGCAGAGGCGGAGGAGGATTTTGCTGAGGGCCTCCTTCTCCAGAGTCCACTGACGCAGCGGAGACAGCTTAGTCGGCGGAGACAGCTGACGCGGCGGAGATGGCTGAGGCAGCGGAGATAGAGCTGGACTAAGAGGAGTCTGCTGAGGGGCCTCCTCCGGCTGAGTCTGCTGAGGCGGCGTCCAGTTTGGAAGCACGATGTTTTCCTTTCTCCATAGAATGGTTGTCCTTAAGGCATTTTCTAGATGATTCTACCCTTCACCTGTAGGGTAGTCAACCTCCAGCCCCTCGAATCCGTTGGTAACTTCATCCACCCCGACAACAGCAAAGCCATCTGGAATCGGATTGGAATGGAAAGTTCCATCAGGTCCAGGAGGTAAGACATAGCCGACCGCCACCTTCAAGGTTAGGTTCATGCATTTCTCCATTAGCTCATAATGTTGCCTCTCCGTGATATCATCCATGGGGTAGCGAGGAGTCGTGATATCAGGGAAAACGAGCTTCGTGGAAGCCACACTGCATTTCCGCTGAGATGGTGGGGTAGCTTTATGGGAAGTATCGAATGAAGGACCTTCGTGCTGTTGAGATGGTGGGCCGGTAGCTCGCTGACTGGCAAGTGCCTCTAGTTTCTTCTCATGCAGCGCTAATCTTTCTTCCATCTTCTGCTTCCGTTCTGCTTCCTCTTTATTCTTTCTCCCTCGGCTTCTATAACCAGTGTTGTCGGGAAACCCATGCTTCCATGGAACGGAGCCTGATGTGCCTCGTGTTCGTCCAGGGTGTTCAGGATTCCCGAGGGCCTTTGACAGCTCGTCCTTCTCTCTGTCGGGATGGAACCTCGCTTCCTACACTTCCTGGATCGCTTCCTGAATCTTTTTTACGAGTGTTTCAAGTTGAGCTTTCATGAAAACACACTTCCTTGTTTCTGGGTCCAAAGTTCCCCCATGCCCGAAGAACAAAGTCCTTGCCCGTTCGGGCCAATTCATTATCGCTGGTTGGACCCCTTTAGCAAGCAGTTCGTTCTCAGCTTTGTCCCACGTAGGCCGGGCAAAGCTGTAGCCACCTGACCCCATAACATGCTGATACTTCTTCTTTGTAGCATTTTGCTTATTTATCTGTGACCTTTTCTTAGCTTTCTCCGATTTCTTGTACGCCACAAATGCGGGCCAGTGATCTTTTTTCTTCACATATTGACCGTTGAATTCTGGAGTCTCATCTTTCTCGACAAACTATTCATTCAATCTTTTCTTCCAGTTCTTGAATTATTCCGCCATCTTCTTAAGATCCCACGCCTTGACTTGTCGCTGTATAACTGGGTTATTTGGATCCTCCTCTGGCGGTAGGCTAAAATTTGTCATGAGCGAGCACTAGTGCAGAATCATCCTTTAGTCCCGGTTCGTAAGGGCCTTTAGTCCCGGTTTAGGAACCGGGACTAAAGGGTGGGGACTAAAGCCCCCCCCCCATTTAGTCCCTGTTCGTCATGGCCCGGGACCAAAGGCCCACCACGTGGCATGACCCCGCGCTAGGGGCTGGGGCACCTTTAGTCCCGGTTGGTGACACCAACCAGGACTAGAGGTTTAGGGGTTTAGGGTTTTAGGATTTATGATTTATGGTTTATTTTTCCTTTTCGTTTTGTTTTTTCCATTTAATTGTTTTTCATTTCAAACATATTTTACGCTACTGCAGTCGTCAAGTGCCACAGCTACTACATACAGTACACGTCGATATATAATAGAATTTCTTGTACGACCAATCATATATCATAGAATATCTCGTACGACCATGCATACACATATATATATATATATACAATTTGGTATACATACAATTTCTCCTACAATTTGCAGATCATTACATATGCAGGCATTAGGTGAAATGGTATTCTCCTTTGGGATCTATGACCTGGTGAAGCAAAAATCCCGCAATCTCCTCTTGAAGTGCTCGTATGCGGTCCGTTGGTAGGAGCTTATCCCGCATCTCTTGCATCTTTATTAAAAAAGGAGATCAATATGAATATATTAGTTGTGTGTATATATATTAGATCATGATAAAAAGAATTGTGAATTGTGTTTACGTACCCAAAGATTTCTTGCATCTTTGCTCCTTTCAGTCATAAAGCGAATATTCTCGCAAACGTAGTATGCACATAAATTATTCCCTGGCGCCTGCCTCATGCAATTTACGAGAATAGAATTCAATCAGATAATAATTAATCAAGCATGATAATGGTATTGAATCTAGAATTAAAGAGATGCACGGACGTAGCTAGTACTACTTAATTACCTTGGGTGGCACCCATTGCAGCTCTTGTGGCCATTGGCCTTGAACCTGTTTGATGAACTTTTGCCAAACCCTGCCTGCCAACAAAGAAAATGAATAAAGGAGTTATTAATTAATTAGTTGATATCAGGAAATGAACTAAAGAGGCCAACATAGTGCGATAATGATTGAAATTACCTGGCGAGCATCCCCTTCATGATTGAGTATTCTTTAGTTTCTTTAAGTAGTGAGTCCAGTACGTGAACTTTTCCCTCATCAACTTCAATGATTAACAGGACCCAGTGGAAACTGCATGCGCACACGTTTGTATAATTAAGTGGGCATGTGCATAACTCATCAACTACACTTATTAACATCTAGTAAGCAAAACGGAATTTGTAGTAGAAGACAGTAACACTCACCTGAAGTTGTAAGGAAGTAGTATTTCTGGTTGGGTATTTAGTCGCATCAAAAATTGTAGCAAGCTTTTCTCTGTGTCTTTTTTGTGACGTGACCATGTCTCTTCATTAACGATATTTGGGTCAATGAACCCAATGCCATAGCGTCCATCTCTTTTCATTTCATACATCTTCATTCTGCATAATACCACAGAAAAGAATATAGTGAGGATAATTACAGGTAATGAACGAGCACGGCTAGCCAAAGACTTAAATTACAGAAAGAAATCACTTACAGACAATAGCAACTGACGAGAGATTTGTCGAGTGCGTCTTGATTGAATAACTAAAACATTTCATCAAACTCAACCCACAAATCTTTTGCATGGAAGTAATGCTCTGCCTTGACTTTCACCATGAGGAACTCTCGCCCGTTCTTTACTTCTCTCAGGTACCACTCATGCAATCTGTACATTCTCATAGATAGAAGCAGGATCTCCTCAGGCTTGGCCAGATGTTGGCCGGGGACATATTTCCATGCTACTTCGTCATCTTGAATCCCGGGGATAGGCTCGATCTCTAGGAGTTGATAAACAGTGACACCGGCCTCTTTAGCCATCCTTCTATGATCGTTGGTTATTACCAGCTGATCGGCGGTACTCACATGTGGTTGTACAATGAGCAGGGGGATCGGTTGCACTGCCTATTCTCCCAGCTGGGGAATAGTTTTCCCGCATTTTCTACCTGCTTGGCTCGAGCTCGATTCCTTCTCTTTTTGTGCACGACATAACTTCTTAATAGAGCACTCATAGTCTGAGTCCCTTCTCTTCACAGTCGGTTGAGCATTATCAATAAAGTGTTGTATGACTTCATCAAGTATTTTCTCCTTTGGCGGCGGGGGCGGTTTCGGTGCAAAATGGGACTGAACTTCGGCATCCACTACGGCCTTGTTTTCCTCGTCAGTCAAGTCGTAAGGCAACTTTGGAGGAGCCTTGAGGCTTGGACTAGCTCTGAATTTCTTGCCTGTTGTACCGCTAGCCGCCGTAGCTGCGGCGCCTCTCTTCCGCTGTTGCTGAGGTGGCGGAGGCCGCTGAGGCGGCGGAGACGGGTGACGCGGTGCCAGACTTGGAGGAGGAGTCGGCTGACGTGGTGCCAGACTTGGAGGAGGAGTCGGCTAACACGGTGGCGGAGACGGCTAACGCGGTGCCGGACTTGGAGCAGGAGGAGTCAGCTCACGCGGTGGCGGACTTGACGGAGCAGGTGTCGATTGACGCGGCGGACTTGTTGGAGCAGGAGTCGGTGGCCTTGGAAAGATGATGCAATCCTTTCTCCATAGAATGATACGACGTATGGCCTCTCCCAGTGTGCGTTCTAGGTCACCTCCAGGAATGTCAAGCTCTAGCTTGTAATATCCTGACATCACTTCATCAACCCCGACATGAGCATAGCCAGCTGGAATCGGATTGCAATGGAAGGTTGCTTCAGGGGGATTTGTTAAAGCATAGCCGTCCGCCACCTTCATGGATATGTTCTTCACTTTCATGTGTAGCTGATGACCCACAAGTATAGGGGATCAATCGTAGTCCTTTCGATAAGTAAGAGTGTCGAACCCAACGAGGAGCAGAAGGAAATGACTAGTAGTTTTCAGCAAGGTATTCTCTAGAAGCACTGAAATTATAAGTAACGAGTAGTTTGATAGCAAGATAATTTGTAACGAGCAAGTAACGGTAACGGTAACAAAAGTGCAGCAAGGTAGCCCAATCCTTTTGAGGCAAAGGATAGGCCAAAACGGACTCTTATGATAAGCAAAGCGTTCTTGAGGGTACACGGGAATTTCATCTAGTCACTTTCATCATGTTGGTTTGATTTGTGTTCGCTACTTTGATAATTTGATATGTGGGTGGACCGGTGCTTAGGTGTTGTTCTTACTTGAACAAGCCTCCTACTTATGATTAACCCCCTCGCAAGCATCCGTAATTACGAGAAAAGTATTAAGAATAAAGCTAACCATAGCATTAAACTTTTGGATCCAAATCGGTCCCTTACGGAATAGTGCATAAACTAGGGTTTAATCTTCTGTCACTCTCGCAACCCATCATCTAATAACTACTCCACAATACATTCCCTTAGGCCCAAATATGGTGAAGTGTCATGTAGTCGACCTTCACATGACACCACTAAGGGAATAACAACATACATACCATCAAAATATCGAACACATATCAAGTTCACATGATTACTTGCAACAAGATTTCTCCCGTGACCTCAAGAACAAAAGTAACTACTCACAAATGATAATCATGCTCAAGATCAGAGGGGTGTTAAATATCATAATGGATCTGAACATATAATATTCCACCAAATAAACCATATAGTAATCAACAACAAGATGTAATCAACACTACTAGTCACCCACAAGCACCAATCTAAGGTTCCGGTACAAAGATTGAACACAAGAGATGAACTAGGGTTTGAGAGGAGATGGTGCTGTTGAAGATGTTGATGGAGATTGCCCTCCCCAAGATGGGAGAGTTGTTGGTGATGATGATGACGATGACGATGATTTCCCCCTCCGGGAGGGAAGTTCCCCCGGCGGAATTGCTCCGCCAGAGGGCAAAAGTGCTCCTGCCCAAGTTCCGCCTCGAGACGGCGGCGCTTCATCCCGAAAGTCCCCTCCTAATTTTTTTCTAGGTCAAAATGACCTATATACGAGAAGATGGGCACCGGAAGTGGGCCGAGGAGGGCACAACCCACAAGGGCGCGCCTGGGCTCCCTGGCGCGCCGAGGTGGGTTATGCCCACCTGGTGGGCCCCCTCTGGTACTTATTAGCTCCAATAATTCTTATATATTACATAAAAATTCTCCGTGAAGTTTCATCTCATTTTGAGTTGTGCAGAATAGGTGGCCTGACGTAGCTTTTTCAGGTCCAGAATTCCAGCTACCTGTATTCTCCCTCTTTGTGTGAACCTTACATATTATGAGGGAAAAGGCATTAGAATTACTCCAAAAAGCATTATTATACATAATAACAACATAAATAACAGTAGGAAAACATGATGCAAAATGGACATATCAACTTCCCCAAGTTTAGACCTCGCTTGTCCTCAAGCGAAAACTGAAATCAAAAAACATGTCCACATGCTTAGAGAGAGAGGTGTCGATAAAAATAAAATACGGACATAGAAGCATCATGTATATTATTATAACAACAACAAACTTTAACATAAAACCTTATCATAGAACTTTTATCATGTAACTTCTATCATAGACTTCTCATGAACAAGTAACAATTCATCACAACATCGAAGTATAAAGCATAAACTCTATTGAAAACCAGCAAACTATGTTCTCAGTCAACTTTGCAACTACAATTCATCATCTTTTCAGGAAGGGTCACATATCGGAGCCTTTTTGGCAAGTCCACATACTCAACCATCAAATAGTCTTCTATGATTGTTAACACTCACCGCATACACATGAGCAAAAAGTTTCAACCGGACACATAGAAAGATAGGGGCTTATAGTTTTCGCCACCGAACATATTCACCTCAAGGGTGATGTCAACAATAATAACTCATGCTACCCATATCCAACTGGATATATGTGCCTAGATCTTTCCTCACCACATGATTCTTGCCAAAAGAGAAAAATAAAAAGGAATAGAGAGAAATACTTTGACTCTTGCATAAAAGTAAATACATAAAAGTAAAAGATAGGCCCTTCGCAGAGGGAAGCAGAGGTTGCCATGCGCTTTTCGTTTGTATGCTCAATCTCTTACTGCAAAAGAACATCACGTTATATTGCCCCTTATGATAGCAACCTTTATTATGCAGTCTGTCGCTTTTATTCTTTTCCATCACAAGTTCGTACAACGCTCAATTTTCTCTTACACTAAATGATCCAACACTTTTAGAAGCAATTTTTATTGCCTTTTTGCACCGATGACAACTTACTTGAAGGATCTTACTCAATCCATAGGTAGGTATGGTGGACTCTCAAAACAAGATTTGGGTTTAAGGGTTTTGGATGCACAAGTAGTATCTCTACTTAGTGCGGAATTTTTGGCTAGCAAATATGGGGGGCAAGCACCACATGTTAAAGGATCTATGACAATATAACTTCTATGTGAATATGAACAAACATAAATCATTACGTTGTCTTCCTTATCCAACGTCAACAATTTTGGCATATAATATTTTGATGAGGGCTCACAATCACAAAAGATGTCCAAGATAGTGTATTTGCATGTGAATCTTCTCTTCCCTTATTAATTCTTTCATGAATTGCATCATTGACCAATGCTATGTTTGTAAATCTCCAATAAAATTTTCTACTTATACTCTTCCTTATGTGATGTCATTACTTACCATAAGATTAGCATATGATCTTTTTCATTTATTTCCTTTTTTTTTATTGAACATGAAAATAAAGAGAACAAAAATTCAAACTAAACATTAATATATATCTTGCACATGATTACAAGGATAGATCACTAAGCAAATACTCGAAAAGAAAGGATTGAACTAAACTTTTATTCATCTAAAGCAAAAGATAACTATGGATCGAACAAAGATACGTAAAGGCAAAAGATAGTGGAGGTGATAGGATACCGGGACACCTCCCCCAAGCTTGGCACAAGCCAAGGGGAGTGCCCATACCCGATACTCAATTTTCCTTTGGAGATGAAGAATGTAACACCCCCCGTCATTAGCTACAGTAATCACTTTTGATAATGACATGTCAGCAAGCTTAACAGTGCATAATCATCATTAGCATCATATTGTATTTCAACTTCTAACTCAAATCCAAATTTAAATGAAAGTGAAATATAAAAGTTGACCAACATAAAAACTAAAATGTTCAGTAAATAACAAATATTGCGGAGGCCATTCTAAAATTGTAACCAACATTTAATAAATTAATTAGGTGACCCAAACCTCTTTTAACAGTGGCTGAAAATAATATCTACAAGCCTTTTAATTAATCTAGATCGAATATGAAATGGTGATTTGCCCAAACTAGTTTTTGGTGTTAGGGTATAGTGCACTGGTATTTAAGGTCTAGCTCACACTTTTTACAAAATCCATTTGGGGCCTAAACAATTAACATAACAGCAAAGAAAAAGAAACAGAAAAGAGAAAAAGGAAAAGGCCTAAACGATCTACTATGCACGCGGCCTGCTCGCTACAGTCGCGGCCAAGCCCACCCCCGCGCCGTCCCTCACCTCGCACTGCTCACCTCGCCGCGCTGTCGCCCGCGCCCGCGCTCACCGACCCGGCCCCCCCTTGCCTTTGCTCGACAGCGAGCACTGCGGCGCCGCGGACGCCTATATGAACCCCCCCCCCTCAACTCCGCGGACGAACCCTAGCCGCCCCCTTTGCCCCTCTTCCCCCGTCCCCCACCTCGCCCGACGCTGCCATGGTCGGCCACCGCTGAAGCTCGCGGCCACCGTGCCCCGTTCGCCTCCCCGTTGTGTCCACGAGCTCCGCCGCAACGCGCCGTCCTCCTCGACTACGAGCCTGAGCTCCGGGAGCCCTGCATCGCCCCCACGTCGTCGTCTTCTTCCTCGGATCCCCGCCACCGTTCGCCGTCGATTCCGGCTACTCCAGGCCTTCCCCGCGCCCGCTCTGAACGGCTACGCCCCACTGTGAGCTCCTGCTCCTCCTCCCCCTCTCTTTTCGGCTCGATATCGTCGCCGTAGTGGTCGTAATAGAGATGCCCGAACGCGCCGCCGCCTGACCTCGTCGCCGGTGTGGCCACGGCGACCATTTGGTCCCGTGCGTGCTACTGTTGCACTCCCCGCAACGAGTAGACACCGTAGCCACCTCGCCCTGCCCTTTTTGCATGCCGCAGCCCCGATCCCGACGGTGGCCGAACTCCGGCGTCCGCCGCATTGCTCGCCATCGATGCTACCGACCACCGCAGCCCCCGCCGTCACCCTAGATTGCTCCGCCGTCGTCTGCCCGTTCGAAAGAGCCCGGCCGCGCTCCCAATGGTGCCCTGTGCGCCATTTTCGAGCCGCGCCGCCGTCCCTGGTGCTCGCCGGGGCTACTCCGGCGCGTCGCCGGCCACCGCCGACGTGGCACCGGTGGGCCCCGCCCTGTGCCACTGACTGTGGGGCCCCGCGGGCCCGTTTGACCTCGTTGACCGGGGTCAATGCTGACGTGGCCGCCCGGTCTCACTGACATGTGGGGCCCGGCCGTTTAATTGAATTTAAAAAAAATAGAAAATCTGTTAATTAGTTAATTAAATACTAATCAGTCACTGACTGCTGGGCCCCACCTATTAATTAACTCAAATAATTAAGTTAACCTCTCTGATTAAGCCACAGTGTATGACATGTGGGTCCCACCTGTCAGTTTGACTCTGGTCAGCTAGAGTTGACCGCTGACATCATGCTTAGGTCATGCTGATGTCATCGCAACACTGTTTCGGATAATGTTGATTTAAATAATTAAATAAATTCCAGAAATTAATAAAAACTTTAGAAAATCATATTAAATAAACCGTAACTCCGATGAAAATAATTTATATATGAAACTTGCACAGAATTTCGATACGAACCCGAATACGTCCTCCGTATTCCCGTCAGACGCCCGCAGCTATAAGAACATTGAACTTTTAGACCTATTTCAGTAAATGAATAGTGTCCAACTTTAATTAAATAAATCCAAATAAATTCCTAAATTAACTAAATCATTTAGTTAGGCAGTAGAACACCCCGGCATATCATTTTGGCATGTCATACATATTGTTTGCATTATTGCCGTAAATTTATTGTTTCTCTCCCCCTCCTTCTCTCTCTCAATAGACGCTGAGACCGACGGCGCTGCACCTGGATACGACTACTCTACCGACGAGCAGCCCGTTGACGACCTTCCCCTCTTGCCAGAGCAACCAGGCAAGCCCCTCCCTTGGGCATTCCAGATATCGCCCATTCTATTCTCCTGCTTGCATTAGATTTTGCTACTGTTAATGTATGCTCCTATTCTGATGCATAGCCTGCTGTTGTAACCTGTTCATTGCTACCTTACCTGCCTATGATAAACTGTTTAGTTTAGGTTGGAATGAACCATCAGTGACCCCACCACTTTTCCCTTGTTGCCCCTGCTTGATCATCGACGACCCGATCAATGTGATCGTCGACCAGAGACCAACACCTCACTTCACACCCCCTTAGTTGTACGACTATGCGTAGTAACTATCGAGTGCCGAGGGTGATACCTCGTAACGCACTCCCGATGAATACTCCGCAGTGTAGCTGTTCGGTCGTGGTCATCGAGGGTGATACCTCCTTCTCCACTTCCGATACGACTCTGTCGTGCGACCCCTCAGTGTGAACCTCGAGGGTGATACCTCATACGTTCGCCCTGATGATTTCATCGAGTGGAATCCGCCGAGGGTGATTCCTCGGGTTTCCCCCTTGATGTTATGACCACACAATTACTTGACCTCTGTTACAGGCGGGTCCACCCTGGTGGGTACCCGCTGTGGATCTATGATTTTCGGGTGTGCCGGAAGGGCACTCGAGTGTGACATTATGGCGGAGCATCAGAGACTCTGATTGTCTCCGCGTGATACTAATTGAGCCTATTGGATTTGGGTGTGTGATCTGAGTGGGTCGACGTGCCCTATACGCACTACCACCACGCGGGATAATGGTTATGGGACCCTCTGCGAAGTACGTTTCTCCGAAAGCTCGTCTGACGTCACGATTCACCGTGCGGGCTGATTGTCGGGATTGGGCTGGATACTTCACTGACGAGTTCAGTGTCGCGCCTGCACCCCGGCCAGTCTCGCAACACGCAGGGTGCCCAGGGCGATGGCCCAAGACCTCTGGGTGCATAGGTTAGTCCAGCGTGCTGACCTCTCTGCCAAGCCTAGGTAGAGCGCTGCTTTGTGTTGATCTTCCGAGGACGGGCATTACCCAGCAAGTGTGTCCGGCGAGAGTTGATCGAGCGTGTTGGGTAACAGTAGTGCACCCCTGCAGGGATGAATCTTCTATCGATAGCCGGTCCTCCGGTAAAGGACGCTCAGTTTGTGTATCCCGATCTACTACTTAAACTGGATACTTGTTACTTAACTAAAGCTTCGGGATCGCTTTCTCGCTTGGGAGTCGAGGAAGGTTCTTTAAGCTTTACTTCAACATGTTTGCTAAATAAAATGCTATTCTACTCTCTTCTACTGCTGCAAGATGATGGCCTTGTGAAGATGTTTGAAGATGCTAGTCTTCGATAGGACTAGGCCTTCTCTCTATTCTGGCATTTCTGCAGCCCAGTCCACATATACAGCCTTTCTCCATTGATAATGTTGCATATGTAGTATATATCCTTGCTTGCTGAGTACTTCGGATGAGTACTCACGGTTGCTTTACTTTCTCATTTCCCCATATACCCCCACATTGATGATACAACAGACGGTGGAGTCCAGGAGTCAGATGCCACCACCGGAGCTTACTACCAGGAGGGTCCAAAGGGTACTTACTACTGGATCGAGCCAGATGACCAGGAGTAGGATCGGAGGCTCCCAGGCAGGAGGCCAACGCCTTTCGATCTAGTGTCGCTGTTTGTGCTAGCCTTCTTAAGGCAAAACTTGTCTAACTATGTCTGTACTCAGATGATATTTGTATGACTGACTTATGTATTCGGATCTTCTGATCCCTGGTCTGTAATATTGTGGACCTCCGTTTAAATTGTGTTAGAGTTGTGTTGTGATATCTTCCCGTGAGTCCCTGTGCTTGATCGTACATGTTTGCGTGTATGATTAGTGTACGATTGAGCCGGGGCGCCACAAGTTGGTATCAGAGCCGACTGCCTGTAGGAAGCCCCCTTCCAATTCCTTGGCCGAAGTTGAGTCTAAACATCGAAAAACTAATTTACTAACTTGGCTGTGTGGCTTACGGGCCCACGTTGCCAACTGGGTGGTATTAGGATCTTTTATTCCTTGTCTATACTCTGGGACTCTGATCTCTCTTCTACTCGGGTTAAATAAATTTTACTAACGCCGACACTTAGGATCTCGTAAATCCCATCTACCCAGAGAGCTGGATGTCTGTGCGATTGCCCTGTCATTGATCTGATTAGTCTGATAATCATTTTCCTTTCCATTGTTTTGTTTAACCTTTCTCTCCGAGTTGTGTTAAACTTCTCATTGTCATTTGACAAATCTGAATTTCCTCTGTTTCAGATGGACCGTTTGTTTCCACCACGTCCTACGACACAGCTTGTGCGTCGCACTTGGGCTCGTAATACCTCTGGGTTTCCAGCTGTCTTGATCGCTCTCATGACCAGACTTGGCTACCGTTGGTATCCTGAGTACTTGGTTTACGAGGATTACCGCGAGTTCAATCAGGAGCAGTACCATGCTGATGTTCGTATCTATTATCAGCAGAATGACTCAGACACCGAGCTACACCTTTTCCACGGTATTGGCGTGACGATTGAGATGGCAGTCCATGATGCCGCCTACTCTGCCGTCGCACGTCTTCGAGGACAGTTCAGCAATATCTTGGATGACTCTGAGTTCCGATACATTCCGTATGCCCCTGCTGGAGATGCTACTGGATACTACACAGCTATCTGTGCCCCGTTCGAGCCTCGTCGCTATGACCCGCGCGTTCTGATTCAGTGCACTCAGGCTCTGGATCGCACTGTCCGGGCTCTTACCGTCGAGTTGGTTGCCACTCGAGCACGTCTTTACGATGCTATGACACAGTTGCTACCCGCTGTTCGCGCTGGGATACATCCTGAGCACATCCTTTACTAGCGCAGGACTCAGATGTATGCTGGTATTGATTGGCCTGCTGTTGGAGGTCATACACCTACACGTGGACCTCTTCTTACAGCTCGAGACCGGATTCTGCATCAGAGTGCACATGGAGCGCAGGATCCTTCCGCGACGAACATCCGTCGTCCGCACTTGCAGTTACCCCGTTTCGGTGGTTTTCTCCGACGTTGATGTAGCCTTTGCTATGTCTCGTTGTGTACTTCCTTACCGCGTGCCTGCGCGCCGCCTAGTATGTCTAGCTTTTGAATTTGCGCCGTTATGCTGCCCGATTTTAACCAACTGTGTATGGATCTGTATGTCTTAATCGACTACTATTATGTATCTGATACACTGCTTAAAGAATTGTCGTGTTACATCATGTTTGTCACTAAACGCTTGCAATTGCTTTTACTAAACTACCCCCTGTTGATACTTAGCAGGATGGTTAGACCAGGTGGTCGTGGTCGTGGTCGTGCCCCTGAATGCCCACCACCGCCAGACTATATGGCGGCTATGATGCAACAGTTTGAGCTTAACCGCCAGTTCATGGTTGGAATCATGGCTCAGTTTCCGCATCAGAACAACCAGAACCAGAACCCAGCTTCAATAACTTTGACAGAGTTTACGCGACTCAACCCAACGCAGTTCCGCAACTCTGACAAGCCACTGGATGCCGATGACTGGCTCCGCGACATCACTCATGAGATGGAGTCTGCTAATGTCGCCCCTGCCAACTACGTCAACTTCGCGGCCTTTTTCTTAAAGGGCCCCGTAGCTCAATGGTGGGACACACACAAGCGTACTCTGCCTGTTGGAACAGTCATCACCTGGTATGAGTTCCAGGCTGCTTTCCGTACACGTTACATCCCTCAAGCAATTATGGAACGCATGAAGACTCAGTTCCGTAACCTCACTCAGGGCAACAAGACCGTCGAAGCTTATCAGCGGGAATTTCTAGACCTCTCCCGCTATGCTGAAGAAGACATCGCCACAGATGCTCGCAGACAAGAGAAGTTCCGTAATGGACTACACCTCGACCTCAAGCTTGCACTAGCTGCTCAAGACTTCAATGACTTTTCAACTCTGACGAACAAGGCTATTCTTGTTGAGACCGCTCAGATGGAATACAAGGACTCGCAGAAGCGCTATTGTGATGCTGGCTCATCTTCGGGCTCAGCATCGAAGTGTCGAGTTTGGATCCCCAACAATGCATTGCGTTCCAATACCTCTGCGCCAAAGAACAACTATGCTGCACCACATCTGCCTCCTCCACCGCCGAGGCAGCCTAAAGCTCAAGCTATTCAAAACAATGCTCCTCTTCGTCCTGAAGATGGTCTGTGCTTCAAGTGCCGCAAACCAGGACACCAGGCTAAAGACTGCCGCCAGAATCAGAATCAGTTAGCCTTTCCTCGTACTGGCCGTGGCAATGGTCGTGGCAACAACCAGACCCGCAACTATAATACTGGGTCTGCTGCACATGGTCGTGGACACGCCTACAACATTAACATTGAAGAAGTCCAGAATCAACCTGCTACTGTGATGGGTACCCTTCTTGTTAACTCAGTACCTGCTTCTATTTTATTTGATTCAGGAGCATCACATTCATTCATCTCTGGAAAATTTGCATTTCTACATGGCATTCGATATGAGAAAATGCATACTCCGTTAGTCATTAAAAATCCCGGAGGTCACTGTCATGCTGACGTAATAGCACCTGACGTTACCATCGAAATTAAAGGATTGGAATTCCTTGCCTCACCTATCGTCCTGAAGTCTTCCACCATAGACCTCATTCTTGGAATGGATTGGTTGAAAGCTCACATTGCTTCGATCAATTGTGCCACTAAAGTCGTCCAACTTCTTCACCCCACCGATGAGATAGTGAACTATACCGCCCGCATTACCCGGGACGCCGAAGCTCAGATATATGCTCTGAATGCTTTGAACGCCTCACCTCTGGATGGAATCGAGAACGTTCCTGTCGTTCGAGATTTTCCAGATGTCTTTCCAGAAGAACTTCCAGGAATACCCCCAGCTAGAGCTGTCGAGTTCGTCATCGACTTGAAGCCTGGCACCGTCCCTATTGCCAAGCGACCTTATAAGATGCCTCCGCATCACCTACTCGAGCTTAAGGAAGAAATCGACAAGTCGCTTAAAAGTGGTTTCATCCACCCCAGTTCCTCTGCTTGGGGAGCACCTTCACTCTTCGTTAAGAAGAAGGATGGAACTAACCGTTTGGTTCAGGATTATCGGCCCATTAACAGAGCCACAATCCAGAATAAATACCCACTGCCCCGGATCAATGATCTTTATGATCAACTCGCAGGATCATCGGTGTTCTCTAAACTCGACCTGAGGTTGGGTTATCACCAGATCCGTGTCCTTGAAGAGGATATTCCCAAGACTGCATTCGTCACTCGTTATGGCTCCTATGAATACACCGTCATGTCATTTGGCCTAACGAATGCTCCAGCAACTTTCTCCCGTCTGATGAATTATATATTCATGGATTACCTCGACAAATTCGTCGTGGTTTATTTGGATGATATCCTGATATATTCTAAGAATAAAGAAGAACATGCTGAACACCTCCGTTTGGTACTGGAAAGGCTTCGAGAACAACAGTTGTATGCCAAGTATTCCAAATGTGAATTCTGGTTATCTGAAGTAACTTACCTTGGACATGTGATTTCCAAGGATGGAATTGCTGTTAACCCCGAACGAGTTCAGGCTATTCTTGACTGGACTCCCCCGAAGAATGTTAAGCAAGTCAGAAGTTTTCTCGGACTTGCTAGTTATTGCCGTCGATTCGTTAAGAACTTTTCCAAGATTGCAAAACCATTGACAAATCTGCTTCACAAAGGTGTTAAATTTGAGTGGACAGAAAAAAGTCAAGAAAGCTTTCAGACACTAAAAGATAAATTGACATCTGCCCCAGTATTAGCACCCCCGGATTCCCAAAATGATTTTGTGATATACTGCGATGTCTCCCGTCAAGGATTAAGCTGTGTCCTAATGCAAGAACGCAAGGTAATTGCTTATGCCTCCCGACAATTGCGTCCTCACGAAGAAAATTACCCAGTGCACGATCTCGAACTTTCTGCGGTTATTTATGCCCTGAAGCTATGGCGACATTACCTCCTCGGTAACCATTGCGAGATATATACGGATCATCAAAGTTTGAAGTATTTATATACTCAACCGGATCTGAACCTTCGTCAACAAAGATGGCTCGAGAAAATAGCCGATTATGATATGAATATCTCATACACCCCTGGCAAGGAAAATGTAATGGCCGATGCTTTGAGCCGCAAGGCTTATTGCAGCAACCATATGGTTCAGGAATCACAACCTCTTCTTTATGAGGAGTTTCGTAAATTGAACCTCCATATTGTTCCACAGGGTTATCTCAATACCCTCGTTGTCGAACCAGATTTAGAACACAGCATCAAAACTATGCAACGGTATGACTCTGAAGTTGAAAGGATTAAGCGGTACCTTGAAAAAGGAAAACCGTCGGAGTTCCATCTTGATAATGATGGGATCCTATTTTTCCAACACCGTCTCTTCGTACCTAAGTCCAAAGATGAGAGAGAACACGTTATGATGGAAGCTCATGACACTCCTCTGTCAATTCATCGTGGTAGCACAAAGATGTACCCTGACATTTGTCAGAGATACTGGTGGCCTAATATGAAGCGAGATATTGCTCGTTATGTTTCTGAGTGCGACGTTTGTCGCCGCGTTAAAGCTCAACATCAAAGGCCCGCAGGAACTCTGCAACCCCTTTCAATTCCAGAATGGAAATGGGGCAAGGTCCAAATGGATTTCATTACTGGGTTTCCCAAATCCCAGAAGGGTAATGATGCTATATTTGTCGTCATTGACCGGTTCTCTAAGGTTGCTCACTTTCTGCCAGTTAAAGAGACAATCACTGCTAGCCAGTTAGCAGACTTGTATGTTTCCTGAATTGTGTCACTCCACGGTGTTCCGTTGGAGATCAGTTCGGATCGTGGCAGCCTCTTCACCTCCAGATTCTGGAATAGTTTCCAAGAAGCTATGGGAACACATCTGTCTTTCAGCACCGCTTTTCACCCTCAGTCACAGGGTCAAGTTGAACGAGTTAATCAAGTGCTCGAAGATATGCTTCGAGCTTGCGTCATCTCCTTCGGTAAGAAATGGGAGGAATCTCTCCCGTATGCCGAATTCTCTTACAACAATAGCTATCAGGCTAGTCTGAAGATGGCACCGTTTGAAGTTCTATACGGTCGTAAGTGTCGAACCCCTCTGAATTGGTCAGAAACTGGGGAACGCTCACTCGTCGGACCGGACATTATTCAGCAAGCAGAAGATCAAGTCCGCATTGTCCGTGAACATTTGAAAACTGCTCAGTCTCGTCAGAAAAGCAACTATGACCGAAAGCACCAGGAAATAGTCTATCAACCTGGCGAGCAAGCTTACCTCCGCGTCACTCCGTTGAAAGGCACTCATCGGTTCGGAATCAAAGGCAAGTTAGCTCCTTGCTACATTGGCTCGTTCCGTATTCTTGCCCGTCGAGGAGAAGTGGCATATCAATTGCAGTTGCCGCCAAACCTTTCGCAAGTACATGATGTCTTTCATGTATCCCAACTCCGTCGCTGCTTCAAGGATCCTATTCGAGCTGTGGATCACGAAGTACTTGAATTACGGGAATATCTGTCTTATCCAGAATATCCCATCCGTAATCTTGATGAAGCTGAACGTCGGACTCGTCAAAAGTCAATCAAATTCCTCAAGGTTCAGTGGTCGAATCATTCTGAAGATGAGGCCACTTGGGAACGCGAGGATCGTCTTCGTGAAGAATACCCCACTTTCTTTCAGTCTTCCTCTTAATTCTCGGGATGAGAATTCTTAATAGACGAGGAGAGTTGTAACCACCCCTGTCATTAGCTACAGTAATCACTTTTGATAATGACATGTCAGCAAGCTTAACAGTGCATAATCATCATTAGCATCATATTGTATTTCAACTTCTAACTCAAATCCAAATTTAAATGAAAGTGAAATATAAAAGTTGACCAACATAAAAACTAAAATGTTCAGTAAATAACAAATATTCCGGAGGCCATTCTAAAATTGTAACCAACATTTAATAAATTAATTAGGTGACCCAAACCTCTTTTAATAGTGGCTGAAAATAATATCTACAAGCCTTTTAATTAATCTAGATCGAATATGAAATGGTGATTTGCCCAAACTAGTTTTTGGTGTTAGGGTATAGTGCACTGGTATTTAAGGTCTAGCTCACACTTTTTACAAAATCCATTTGGGGCCTAAACAATTAACAGAACAGCAAAGAAAAAGAAACAGAAAAGAGAAAAAGGAAAAGGAAAAGGCCTAAACGATCTACTGTGAACGCGGCCTGCTCGCTACAGTCGCGGCCCAGCCCACCCCCGCGCCATCCCTCACCTCGCACTGCTCACCTCGCCGCGCTGTCGCCCGCGCCCGCGCTCACCGCACCGGCCCCCCCCCCTCGGCTTTGCTCGACAGCGAGCACTGCGGCGCCGCGGACGCCTATATGGACACCCCTCGACTCCGCGGACGAACCCTAGCCGCCCCCTTTGCCCCTCTTCCCCCGTCCCGCACCTCGCCCGACGCCGCCATGGTCGGCCACCGCTGAAGCTCGAGGCCACCATGCCCCGTTCGCCTCCCCGTTGTGTCCACGAGCTCCGTCGCAACGCGCCGTCCTCCTCGACTACGAGCCTGAGCTCCGGGAGCCCTGCATCGCCCCCACGTCGTCGTCTTCTTCCTTGGATCCCCGCCACCGTTCGCCGTCGATTCCGGCTACTCCAGGCCTTCCCCGCGCCCGCTCTGAACGGCTACGCCCCACTCTGAGCTCCTGCTCCTCCTCCCCCTCTCTTTCCGGCTCGATATCGTCGCCGTAGTGGTCGCAATAGAGATGCCCGAACGCGTCGCCGCCTGACCTCGTCGCCGGCGTGGCCACGGTGACCATTTGGTCCCGTGCGTGCCACCGTTGCACTCCCCACAACGAGTAGACACCGTAGCCACCTCGCCCTACCCTTTTTGCACGCCGCAGCCCCGATCCCGATGGTGGCCGAACTCCGGCGTCCGCCGCATTACTCGCCGTCGACGCTACCGACCACCACAGCCCCCGCCGTCACCCTAGATCGCTCCGCCGTCGTCTGCCCGTTCGAAAGAGCCCGGCCGCGCTCGCAATGGTGCCCTGTGCGCCATTTCCGAGCCGCGCCGCCGTCCCTGGTGCTCGCCGGGGCTACTCCGGCGCGTCGCCGACCACCGCCGACATGGCACCGGTGGGCCCCGCCCTGTGCCACTAACTGTGGGGCCCCGCGGGCCCGTTTGACCCCGTTGACCGAGGTCAACGCTGACGTGGCCGCCCGGTCTCACTGACAAGTGGGGCCCGGCCGTTTAATTGAATTTAAAAAAAATAGAAAATCTGTTAATTAGTTAATTAAATACTAATCAGTCACTGACTGCTGGGCCCCACCTGTTAATTAACTCAAATAATTAAGTTAACCTCTCTGATTAAGCCACAGTGTATGACATGTGGGTCCCACCTGTCAGTTTGACTCTGGTCAGCCAGAGTTGACCGCTGACATCATGCTTAGGTCACGCTGATGTCATCGCAACCCTGTTTCGGATAATGTTGATTTAAATAATTAAATAAATTCCAGAAATTAATAAAAACTTTAGAAAATCATATTAAATAAACCGTAACTCCGATGAAAATAATTTATATATGAAACTTGCTCAGAATTTCGATACGAACCCGAATACGTCCTCCGTATTCCCGTCAGACGCCCGCAGCTATAAGAACATTGAATTTTTAGACCGATTTCAGTAACTGAATAGTGTCCAACTTTAATTAAATAAATCCAAATAAATTCCTAAATTAACTAAATCATTTAGTTAGGCAGTAGAACACCCCGGCATATCATTTAGGCATGTCATACATATTGTTTGCATTATTGCCGTAAATTTATTGTTTCTCTCCCCCTCCTTCTCTCTCTCGATAGACGCTGAGACCGACGGCGCTGCACCTGGATACGACTACTCTACCGACGAGCAGCCCATTGACGACCTTCCCCTCTTGCCAGAGCAACCAGGCAAGCCCCCACCTTGAGCATTCCAGATATCGCCCATTCTATTCTCCTGCTTGCATTAGATTTTGCTACTGTTAATGTATGCTCCTATTCTGATGCATAGCCTGCTGTTGTAACCTGTTCATTGCTACCTTACCTGCCTATGATAAACTGTTTAGCTTAGGTTGGAATGAACCATTAGTGACCCCACCACTTTTCCCTTGTTGCCCCTGCTTGATCATCGACGACCCGATCAACGTGATCGTCGACCAGAGACCGACACCTCACTTCACACCCCCTTAGTTGTACGACTCTGCGTAGTAACTATCGAGTGCCGAGGGTGATACCTTGTATCGCACTCCCGATGAATACTCCGCAGTGTAGCTGTTCGGTCGTGGTCATCGAGGGTGATTCCTCCTTCTCCACTTCTGATATGACTCTGTCGTGCGACCCCTCAGTGTGAACCTCGAGGGTGATACCTCATACGTTCGCCCTGATGATTTCGTCGAGTGGAATCCGCCGAGGGTGATTCCTCGGGTTTCCCCCTTAATGTTATGACCACACGATTACTTGACCACTGTTACAGGCGGGTCCACCCTGGTGGGTACCCGCTGGGGATCTATGATTTTCGGGTGTGCCGGAAGGGCACTCGAGTGTGACATTGTGGCGGAGCATCAGAGACTCTGATTGTCTCCGTGTGATACTAATTGAGCCTATTGGATTTGGGTGTGTGATCTGAGTGGGTCGACGTGCCCTATACGCACTACCACCACGCGGGATAATGGTTATGGGACCCTCTATGAAGTACGCTTCTCCGAAAGCTCGTCTGACGTCACGATTCACCGTGCGGGCTGATTGTCGGGATTGGGCTGGATACTTCACTGACGAGTTCAATGTCGCGCCTGCACCCCGGCCAGTCTCGCAACGCGCAGGGTGCCCAGGGCGATGGCCCGAGACCTCTGGGTGCATAGGTTAGTCCGGCGTGCTGACCTCTCTGCCGAGCCTAGATAGAGCGCTACTTTGTGTTGATCTTCCGAGGACGGGCATTACCCAGCAAGTGTGTCCGGCCAGAGTTGATCGAGCGTGTTGGGTAACAGTAGTGCACCCCTGCAGGGATGAATCTTCTATCGATAGCCGGTCCTACGGTAAAGGACGCTCAGTTTGTGTATCCCGATCTACTACTTAAACTGGATACTTGTTACTTAACTGAAGTTTCTGGATCGCTTTCTCGCTTGGGAGTCGAGGAAGGATCTTTAAGCTGTACTTCAACATGTTTGCTAAATAAAATGCTATTCTACTCTCTTCTACTGCTGCAAGATGATGGCCTTGTGAAGATGTTTGAAGATGCTAGTCTTTGATAGGACTAGGCCTTCTCTCTATTCTGGCATTTCTGCAGCCCAGTCCACATATACAGCCTTTCTCCATTGATAATGTTGCATATGTAGTATAGATCCTTACTTGCTGAGTACTTTGGATGAGTACTCACGGTTGCTTTACTTTCTCATTTCCCCATATACCGCCACATTGATGATACAACAGACGATGGAGTCCAGGAGTCAGATGCCACCACCGGAGCTTACTACCAGGAGGGTCCAAAGGGTACTTACTACTGGATCGAGCTAGATGACCAGGAGTAGGATCGGAGGCTCCCAGGCAGGAGGCCAACGCCTTTCGATCTAGTGTCGCTGTTTGTGCTAGCCTTCTTAACGCAAAACTTGTCTAACTATGTCTGTACTCAGATGATATTTGTATGACTGACTTATGTATTCGGATCTTCTGATCCCTGGTCTGTAATATTGTGGACCTCCGTTTAAATTGTGTTAGAGTTGTGTTGTGATATCTTCCCATGAGTCCCTGTGCTTGATCGTACATGTTTGCGTGTATGATTAGTGTACGATTGAGCCGGGGGCGCCACAAAGAAGAAGGTGGTGTTGATGAAGTAGAGGGTTTTTCCTTTTTCTCGAACTTATTTCGGAGGTAAAAATTATCTATCCTTAACTCTTCATTCTCCATCTCAATCTTTATTATCTTCTTGCATAACGCCTCCATGCTCTCTTGCTTAAAACAAGGAGGAACTAGCTCATCTTCATCTTCCTCATCGGTGAACCATATATAGGGATAGTTGTCCTTGAAGATATTTTTATCCCATGGCTGATAACAAACTGGGCAATCCTCTTCCGAACTTTGAGATGACATATTTCAGATCTGCCAGGAAACATCAAGAAAAAGAAAACAAGAGATTTCTCCGTGATACGGTAGCAAATAGGTTCGGGGGGTATATAAAGATTTTTTATCTTGGGAAACAAGCAAACGGGAGAAAAACGGAGTACAGAAGGTAACCGAGGTGGGCACAACCCACCTGGGCGCGCCAGGGGGCCCTGGCCTGCCCTGGTGTCTTGTGCCCACCAGGGTTGCCTTCCTGGTTGTTTCTTATTTTACTAATTTTTTATATATTCCAAAACTGACAAAAAATATTTTTGCGGATTTTTCGGAGTCCGTTTACTTACCGTATCACGTACCTCCTCTTTTTCAGTTATTCTGGAGTGTTCCGGAAGGTTTTCTTTATGTGTTCTTCCGGTGTCATAGTTTGGATAATATTGCTTTCAACATTAATGGGCGTACCTGAGATATAATGTTATATTCTTTGCCCATTAACAACCTTCGGGTTGGTACCTTCGGCATTATTTATTTTGATAGCTCCAGACCGATAAACCTCATCGATAACATAGGGTCCTTCCCATTTGGAGAGGAGTTTTCCTGCAAAGAATCTGAAATGAGAGTTGTACAAAAGAACATATTCTCCAACTTTGAACTCACGCTTTTGGATTCCTTTGTCATGCCATCTTTTAACTTTTTCTTTAAATAACTTGGCATTTTCATAAGCTTGGGTTCTCCATTCATCTAGTGAGCTAATATCAAATAACCTCTTTTCACCGGCAAGTTTAAAATCATAGTTGAGTTCTTTAATTGCCCAATATGCTTTATGTTCTAACTGAAGCGGCAAATGACAAGCTTTTCAATAGACCATTTTATAAGGTGACATACCCATAGGATTTTTATATGCTATTCGGTAGGCCTAAAGTGCATCATCTAATTTCTTAGACCAATTTTTTCGGCACCTATTGACAGTTTTTTGTAATATTAACTTTATTTCTCTATTGCTAAGTTCAACGTGACCACTAGATTGAGGGTGATGCAATTCTATGGTTGAAATCATACTTAGCAAGCATTTTACGGAAAGCACCATGAATAAAGTGTGAACCACCATCAGTCATTAAATATCTAGGGAGTCCAAACCTTGGGAAAATGACTTCCTTAAGCATTTTAATAGAGGTGTTGTGATCAGCACTAATAGTTGGAATAGCTTCTACCCACTTAGTGACATAATCAACAGCAAGCAAAATATGAGTATACCCATTAGAGCAAGGAAAACGTCCCATGTAATCAAATCCCCAAACATCAAATGGTTCAACAGCAAGTACATAATTGTAACACCCCCGGTGATTAGCAACAGTAATCACTTTTGATAATGACATGTCAGCATGATTAACAGTGCATAATCATCATTTGCATCATATTGCATTTCAACTCCTAAGTCAAATTCAAATTTAAATGAAAGTGAAATATAAAAGTTGTCCAACATAAAAACTAAAATGTTCAGTAAACAAAAAATATTGCAGAGACCATTCTAAAATTGTAATCAACATTTGATAAATTAATTAGGTGACCCAAACCTCTTTTAACAGTGGCTGAAAATAATATCTACAAGCCTTTCAATTAATCTAAAACAATTATGAAATGATATTTTGCCCAAACTAGTTTTTGGTGTTAGGGTATAGTGCACTGTTATTTAAGGACTAGCTCACACTTTTTACAAAATCCATTTGGGGCCTAAACAATTAACAGAACAGAAAAGAAAAAGAAACAGAAAAGAGAAAAAGGAAAAGGCCTAAACGCGCTACTGTGCACTTAGGCCTGCTTGCTACAGTGCCGGCCCAGCCTGTCCTCGCACCGTCCCCCACCTCCTGCACTGCTCCTCGCCTCGCTGTCGAACACCCCGCGCGCGCCGCACGCACGCGCCCGGCCCCCCCTCTCCCCCTGCTCGACAACGCGCCGCGCCCGCCGCGAGGACAAGGGCAAGCCCCATAGCCTCTGGTGCCTCCCTCGCCCCACTCTTTCCGCTCCCTCGCTCGCTTGCCGCCATGGCCGACGCGGCCATCGCCATTGCTCCATCGCCCGTGTAGCCACCGCCTCTGCCTCGCCACTGCGACGTGCCCACGAGCTCCGCCGTGCTCCTCTACGCCTCCTGCGCCGACGAACCGAAGCCGAACGCCTCTGCATCACCGGCCTGCGTCGTCTTCTTCCTCGGATCCCCGCCACCGTTTGCCGTCGATTCCGGCTACTCCAGGCCTTCCCCGAGCCCACTTTGAACGGCTACGCCCCACTGTGAGCTCCTGCTCCTCCTCCCCCTCTCCATTAGCTCGCTAGCGTACCGTATCCGCCGCTCCGTGTTCGGCCGAACCCTCCGCCGCCTGTCCTCGTCGCCGGCGTGGCCACGGCGACCATTTGGTCCAGTGCGTGCCTCCGTTGTATCTGCCGCGTCGCGTAGGCCTCGCCTAGCTGCTCCGCTTGCTCGCATTCGCACCGCAGCCCCGCTACCGTCGACGGCCGAACTCCGGTGTCCGCCTCGCTGCTCGCCGCGGTCGCTACACGCCGTCTCCGGCCGCGCCCCCACCACCACTCGATGCGGCGTGGAGTTGCCGTTCCAAATCACCAAACCGCGCGCCCAACGGTGCACCCTAGCCAAATCCCGAGCTCGCCGGAGCTCGGCGCCGCGTTCGGGCTCGCCGGAGCGCTCTCCGGCGGCCGGTCCGATGTGGCACTGGCGGGCCCCGCCCTGTGCCACTGACTGTGGGGCCCCGCGGGCCCCGTTGACCCCGCTGACCGGGGTCAATGCTGACGTGGCCGCCCGGTCTCACTGACATGTGGGGCCCGGCCGTTAGTTGGATTTAAATAAATAGAAAATCTGTTAATTATTTAATTAAACACTAATCAGTCACTGACTGCTGGGCCCCACCTGTTAATTAACTCAAATGATTAAATTAACCTCTCTGATTAGGCCACAGTGTATGACATGTGGGTCCCACCTGTCAGGCTTGACTCTGGTCAGCCAGAGTTGACCTGCTGACGTCATGCTTAGGTCATGCTGATGTCATCGCACACAGTTTTGGATAATGTTGATTTAAATAATTAAATAAATTCCAGAAATTAATAAAAACTTTAGAAAATCATATTAAATAAACCGTAACTCCGATGAAAATAATTTATATATGAAACTTGCTCAGAATTTCGATACGAATCCGAATACGTCCTCCGTATTCCCGTCAGACGCCCGTAGCTATAAGAACATTGAACTTTTAGACCGATTTCAGTAAATGAATAGTGCCCAACTTTAATTAAATAAATTCCTAAATTAACTAAATCATTTAGTTAGGCAGTAGAACACCCCGGCATATCATTTAGGCATGTCATACATATTGTTTGCATTATTGCCGTGAATTTATTGTTTCTCTCCCCCTCCTTCTCTCTCTCGATAGACGCTGAGACTCACGGCGCTGCACCAGGATACGACTACTCTACCGACGAGCAGCCCGTTGACAACCTTCCCCTCTTGCCAGAGCAACCAGGCAAGCCCCCCCCCCCTTGAGCATTCCAGATATCGCCCATTCTATTCTCCTCCTTGCATTAGATTTTGCTACTGTTAATGTATGCTCCTATTCTGATGCATAGCCTGCTGTTGTAACCTGTTCATTGCTACCTTACCTGCCTATGATAAACTGTTTAGTTTAGGTTGGAGTGAACCATCAGTGACCCCACCACCTTATCCTTGATGCCCCTGCTTGATCATCGACGACTCGATCAACGTGATCATTGACCAGAGACCGACACCTCACTTCACACCCCCTTAGTTGTACGACTCTGCGTAGTAACTATCGAGTGCCGAGGGTGATACCTCGTAACGCACTCCGGATGAATACTCCGCAGTGTAGCTGTTCGATCGTGGTCATCGACGGTGATTCCTCCTTCTCCACTTCCGATACGACTCTGTCGTGCCATCCTCAATGTGAACCTCGAGGGTGATACCTCATACGTTCGCCCTGATGATTTCGTCGAGTGGAATCCGCCGAGGGTGATTCCTCAGGTTTCCCCCTTGATGTTATGACCACATGGTTACTTTGACCATTGTTACAGGCGGGTCCACCCTGGTGGGTACCCGCTGGGGATCTATGATTTCGGGTGTGCCGGAAGGGCACTCGAGTGTGACATTGTGGCGGAGCATCAGAGACTCTGATTGTCTCCGCTTGATACTAATTGAGCCTATTGGATTTGGGTGTGTGATCTGAGTGGGTCGACGTGCCCTATACGCACTACCACCACGCGGGATAATGGTTATGGGACCCTCTGCGAAGTACGTTTCCCCGAAAGCTCGTCTGACGTCACGATTCACCATGCGGGCTGATTGTCGGGATTGGGCTGGATACTTCACTGACGAGTTCAGTGTCGCACCTGCACCCCGGCCAGTCTCGCAACGTGCAGGGTGCCCAGGGCGATGGCCCGAGACCTCTGGGTGCATAGGTTAGTCCGGCATGCTGACCTCTCTGCCGAGCCTAGGTAGAGCGCTGCTTTGTGTTGATCTTCCGAGGACGGGCATTACCCAGCAAGTGTGTCCGGCCAGAGTGGATCGAGCGTGTTGGGTAACAGTAGTGCACCCCTGCAGGGATGAATTTTCTATCGATAGCCGGTCCTACGGTAAAGGACGCTCAGTTTGTGTATCCCAATCTACTACTTAAACTGGATACTTGTTACTTAATTGAAGCTTCGGGATCGCTTTCTCGCTTGGGAGTCGAGGAAGGATCTTTAAGCTGTACTTCAACATGTTTGCTAAATAAAATGTTATTCTACTCTCTTCTACTGCTGCAAGATGATGGCCTTGTGAAGATGTTTGAAGATGCTAGTCTTTGATAGGACTAGGCCTTCTCCCTATTCTGGCATTTCTGCAGCCCAGTCCACATATACAGCCTTTCTCCATTGATAATGTTGCATATGTAGTATAGATCCTTGCTTGCTGAGTACTTCGGATGAGTACTCACGGTTGCTTTACTTTCTCTTTTCCCCATATACCCCCACATTGATGATACAACAGACGATGGAGTCCAGGAGTCAGATGCCACCACCGGAGCGTACTACCAGGAGGGTCCACAGGGTACTTACTACTGAATCGAGCCAGATGACCAGGAGTAGGATCGGAGGCTCCCAGGCAGGAGGCCAACGCCTTTCGATCTAGTGTTGCTGTTTGTGCTAGCCTTCTTAAGGCAAAACTTGTCTAACTATGTCTGTACTCAGATAATATTTGTATGACTGACTTATGTATTCGGATCTTCGGATCCCTGGTTTGTAATATTGTGGACCTCCGTTTAATTTGTGTTAGAGTTGTGTTGTGATATCTTCCCGTGAGTCCCTGTGCTTGATCGTACACGTTTGCGTGTATGATTAGTGTACGATTGAGTCGGGGGCACCACAAGTTGGTATCAGAGCCGACTGCCTGTAGGAAGCCCCCTTCCAATTCATTGGCCAAAGTTGAGTCTAGAAATCGAAAAACTAATTTACTAACTTGGCTGTGTGGCTTACGGTCCCACATCGCCAACTGGGTGGTATTAGGATCTTTTATTCCTCATCTATACTCTGGGACTCTGATCTCTCTTCTACTCGGGTTAAATAAATTTTACTAACGCCGACACTTAGGATCTCGAAAATCCCGTCTACCCGGAGAGCTGGATATCTGTGCGATTTCCCTGTCATTGATTTGATTAGTCTGATAATCATTTTCCTTTCCATTGTTTTGTTTAACCTTTCTCTCCGAGTTGTGTTAAACTTCTCATTGTCATTTGACAAATCTGAATTTCCTCTGTTTCAGAGGGACCGTTTGTTTCCACCACATCCTGCGACACAGCTTGTGCTTCGCACTTGGGCTCGTAATACCCCTGGGTTTCCAGCTGCCCTGATCGCTCTCATGACCAGACTTGGCTACCGTTGGTACCCTGAGTACTTGGTTTATGAGGTTTACCGCGAGTTCAACCAGGAACAGTACTATGCTGAAGTTCGGATTTATGATCAGCAGAACAACTCAGACACTGAGCTACACCTTTTTCATGGATTAGGCGTGACGATTGAGATGGCAGTCCATGATGCCACCTACTCTGCTGTCGTACGTCTCCGAGGAGAGCACAATGCTAACTTGGATGATACTGTGTTTCGGTACATTCCGTATGCACCTATTGGAGATGCTACTGGATACTACACAGCTATCTGTGCCCCGTACGAGTCTCGACGCTACGACCCGCAGGTTCTGATTCAGTGCACTCAGGCTCTGGATCGCACTGTTCGGGCTCTTGCCGTCGAGTTGTTCGCCACTCGAGCACGCTACTACGAGGCTATGACACAGTTGCTACCAGCTGTTCGTGCAGGGATACATCCGGAGTATATTCTTTACCCACGCAGGACCGAGATGCCGCCAGGTATTGATTGGCCTGCTGTGGGAGGTCTCACGCCTGCACGTGGACCTCTTCTTACAGTTCGAGACCGGGTTCTGCATCAGAGTGCACATGGAGAACAGGATCCTGCCGCGACGAACATTCATCGTCCGTACTTGTAGGTACCCCGTTTCAGTGGTTTTCTTCGACGCTGATGTAGCCTTTGTTATGTCACGTTGTGTACTTCCTTACCGCGTGCCTGCGTGCCGCCTAGTGTGTCTCTAGTTTTTCAATTTGCGTCGTTATGCTGCCCGATTTTAACCAACTGTGTATGGATCTATATGTCTTAATCGACTACTATTATGTATCTATTACACTACTTAATTTGTTGTCGAGTTACATCATGTTGTCACTAAACGCTCGCAATTGCTTTTACTAAACTACCCCCTGTTGATACTTAGCAGGATGGTTAGACCAGGTGGTCGTGGTCGTGGTCGTGCCCCTGAATGTCCACCACCGCCAGACTATATGGCGGCTATGATGCAACAGTTTGAGCTTAACTGCCAGTTCATGGTTGGAATCATGGCTCAGTTTCCGCATCAGAACAACCAGAACCAGAACCCAGCTTCAATAACTTTGACAGAGTTAACGCGACTCAACCCAACGCAGTTCCGCAACTCTGACAAGCCCCTGGATGTCGATGACTGGCTCCGCGACATCACTCACGAGATGGAGTCAGCTAATGTCGCCCCTGCCAACTACGTCAACTTCGCGGCCTTTTTCTTAAAGGGCCCCACTGCTCAATGGTGGGACACACACAAGCGTACTCTGCCTGTTGGAACAGTCATCACCTGGTATGAGTTCCAGGCTGCTTTCCGTACACGTTATATCCCTCAAGCAATTATGGAACGCATGAAGACCCAGTTCCGTAACCTCACTCAGGGCAACAAGGCCATTGAAGCTTATCAGCGGGAATTTCTAGACCTCTCCCGCTATGCTGAAGAAGACATCGCCACAGATGCTCGCAGACAAGAGAAGTTCCATAATGGACTACACCCCGACCTCAAGCTTGCACTAGCTGCTCAAGACTTCAATGACTTTTCAACTCTGACGAACAAGGCTATTCTTATTGAGACCGCTCAGATGGAATACAAGGACTCGCAGAAGCGCTATCGTGATGCTGGCTCATCTTCGGGCTCAGCATCGAAGCGTCGAGTTTGGATCCCCAACAATGCATTCCGTTCCAATACCTCTGCGCCAAAGAACAACTATGCTTCACCACGTCTGCCTCCTCCACCACCGAGGCAGCCTAAAGCTCAAGCTATTCAAAACAATGCTCCTCTTCGTCCTGAAGATGGTCTGTGCTTCAAGTGCCGCAAACCAGGTCACCAGGCTAAAGACTGCCGCCAGAATCAGAATCAGTTAGCCTTTCCCCGTACTGGCTGTGGCAATGGTCGTGGCAACAACCAGACCCACAACTATAATACTGGGTCTGCTGCACATGGTCGTGGACACGCCTACAACATTGACATTGAAGAAGTCCAGGATCAACCTGCTACTGTGATGGGTACCCTTATTGTTAACTCAGTACCTGCTTCTGTTTTATTTGATTCAGGAGAATCACATTCATTCATCTCTGGAAAATTTGCATTGATGCATGGCATTCGATATGAGAAAATGCATACTCCGTTAGTCATTAAAACTCCCGGAGGTCATTGTCATGCTGACGTAATAGCACCTGACGTTACCGTCGAAATTAAAGGATTGGAATACCTTGCATCGCCCATCGTTCTGAAATCTTCCACCATAGACCTTATACTTGGAATGGATTGGTTGAAAGCTCACATTGCTTCGATCAATTGTGCCACTAAAGTCGTTCAACTTCTTCACCCCACCGATGAGATAGTGAACTATACCGCCCGCATTACTCGGGACGCCGAAGCTCAGATATATGCTCTGAATGCTTTGAACGCCTCACCTCTGGAAGGGATCGAGAACGTTCCTGTCGTTCGAGATTTTCCAGACGTCTTTCCAGAAGAACTTCCAGGAATACCCCCGGCTAGAGCTGTCGAGTTTGTCATCGACTTGAAGCCTGGCACCGTCCCTATTGCCAAGCGACCTTATAAGATGCCTCCACATCACCTACTCGAGCTTAAGGAAGAATTGACAAGTCACTTAAGAGTGGTTTCATCCGCCCCAGTTCCTCTGCTTGGGGAGCACCTTCACTCTTCGTTAAGAAGAAGGATGGAACTAACCGTTTGGTTCAGGATTATCGGCCCATTAACCAAGCCACAATCTAGAATAAATACCCACTGCCCCGGATCAATGATCTTTATTATCAACTCGCAGGATCATCGGTGTTCTCTAAACTCGACATGAGGTTGGGTTATCACCAGATCCGTGTCCGTGAAGAGGATATTCCCAACACTGCATTCGTCACTCGTTCTGGCTCCTATGAATACACCGTCATGTCATTTGGCCTAACGAATGCCCCAGCTACGTTCTCCCGTCTGATAAATTATATATTCATGGATTACCTCGACAAATTCGTCGTGGTTTATTTGGATGATATTCTGGTTTATTCTAAGAATAAAGAAGAACATGCTAAACACCTGCGTTTGGTACTAGAAAGGCTTCGAGAACACCAGTTGTATGCCAAGTATTCCAAATGTGAATTTTGGCTTTCTGAAGTAACTTACCATGGACATGTGATTTCCAAGGAAGGAATTGCTGTTAACCCCGAACGAGTTCAGGCTATTCTTGACTGGACTCCCCCGAAGAATGTTAAGCAAGTTAGAAGTTTTCTCGGACTTGCTAGTTATTGCCGTCGATTCGTTGAGAACTTTTCCAAGATTGCAAAACCATTGACAAATCTGCTTCACAAAGGTGTTAAATTTGAGTGGACAGAAAAATGTCAAGAAAGCTTTCAGACACTGAAAGATAAATTGACATCTGCCCCAGTATTAGCACCCCCGGATTCCCAAAAGGATTTCGTGATATACTGCGATGCCTCCCGTCAAGGATTAGGCTGTGTCCTAATGCAAGAACGCAAGGTGATTGCTTATGCCTCCCGACAATTGCGTCCTCATGAAGAAAATTACCCAGTGCACGATCTCGAACTTTCTACGGTTATTTATGCCCTGAAGCTATGGCGACATTACCTTCTCGGTAACCGTTGCGAGATATATACGGATCATCAAAGTTTGAAGTATTTATATACTCAACCGGATCCGAACCTTTGTCAACAAAGATGGCTCGAGACAATAGCCGATTATGATATGAATATCTCATACACCCCTGGCAAAGCAAATGTAATGGCCGATGCGTTGAGCCGTAAGGCTTATTGCAGCAACCATATGGTTCAGGAATCACAACCTCTTCTTTATGAAGAGTTTCGTAAATTGAACCTCCACATTGTTCCACAGGGTTATCTCAATACCCTCGTTGTCGAACCAGATTTAGAACACAGCATCAAAACTATGCAACGGTATGACTCTGAAGTTGAAAGGATCAAGCGGTACCTTGAAAAAGGAAAACCGTCGGAGTTCCATCTTGATAATGATGGGATCCTATTTTTCCAACACCGTCTCTTCGTACCTAAGTTCAAAGATGAGAGAGAACACGTTATGATGGAAGCTCATGACACTCCTCTGTCAATTCATCCTGGTAGCACAAAGATGTACCGTGACATTTGTCAGAGATACTGGTGGCCTAATATGAAGCGAGACATTGCTCGTTATGTTTCTGAGTGTGACGTTTGCCGCCGCGTTAAAGCTCAACATCAAAGGCCCGCTGGAACTCTGCAACACCTTGCAATTCCCGAATGGAAATGGGACAAGGTCCAAATGGATTTCATTACTGGTTTTCCAAAATCCCAGAAGGGTAATGATGCTATATTTGTCGTCATTGACCGATTCTCTAAGGTTGCTCACTTTCTACTAGTTAAAGAGACAATCACTGCTAGCCAGTTAGCAGACTTGTATGTTTCCCGAATTGTGTCACTCCACGGTGTTCCGTTGGAGATCAGTTCTGATCGTGGCAGCCTCTTCACCTCCAGATTCTGGAATAGTTTCCAAGAAGCTATGGGAACACATCTGTCGTTCAGTACCGCTTTTCACCCTCAGTCTCAGGGTCAAGTTGAACGAGTTAATCAAGTGCTCGAAGATATGCTTCGAGCTTGCGTCATCTCCTTCGGTAAGAAATGGGAGGAATCTCTCCCGTATGCCGAATTCTCTTACAACAATAGCTATCAGGCTAGTCTGAAGATGGCACCGTTTGAAGTTCTATACGGTCGTAAGTGTCGAACCCCTCTGAATTGGTCAGAAACTGGGGAACGCTCACTCGTCGGACTGGACATTATTCAGCAAGCAGAAGACCAAGTCCGCATTGTCCGTGAACATTTGAAAACTGCTCAGTCTCGTCAGAAGAGCAACTATGACCGAAAGCACCAGGAAATGGTCTATCAACCTGGCGAGCAAGCTTACCTCCGCGTCACTCCGTTGAAAGGCACTCATAGGTTCGGAATCAAAGGCAAGTTAGCTCCTCGCTACATTGGCCCGTTCCGTATTCTTGCCCGTCGAGGAGAGGTGGCATATCAATTGCAATTGGCGCCAACTCTTTCTCAAGTACATGACGTTTTTCATGTATCCCAACTCCGTCGCTGCTTCAAGGATCCTATTAGAGCTGTGGATCACGAAGTGCTTGAATTACGGGAAGATCTGTCTTATCCAGAATATTCCATCCGTGTTCTTGATGAAACTGAACGTCGGACTCGTCAAAAGTCAATCAAATTCCTCAAGGTTCAGTGGTCAAATCATTCTGAAGATGAGGCCACTTGGGAACGCGAGGATCGTCTTCGTGAAGAATACCCCGCCCTCTTTCCGTCTTCCTCTTAATTCTCGGGATGAGAATTCTTAATAGATGAGGAGAATTGTAACACCCCCGGTGATTAGCAACAGTAATCACTTTTGATAATGACATGTCAGCATGATTAACAGTGCATAATCATCATTTGCATCATATTGCATTTCAACTCCTAAATCAAATTCAAATTTAAATGAAAGTGAAATATAAAAGTTGTCCAACATAAAAACTAAAATGTTCAGTAAATAACAAATATTGCAGAGACCATTCTAAAATTGTAACCAACATTTGATAAATTAATTAGGTGACCCAAACCTCTTTTAACAGTGGCTGAAAATAATATCTACAAGCCTTTTAATTAATCTAAAACAATTATGAAATGATATTTTGGCCAAACTAGTTTTTGGTGTTAGGGTATAGTGCACTGGTATTTAAGGACTAGCTCACACTTTTTACAAAATCCATTTGGGGCCTAAACAATTAACAGAACAGAAAAGAAAAAGAAACAGAAAAGAGAAAAAGGAAAAGGCCTAAACGCGCTACTGTGCACTTAAGCCTGCTTGCTACAGCGCCGGCCCAGCCCGTCCTCGCACCGTCCCCCACCTCCCGCACTGCTCCTCGCCTCGCTGTTGAACACCCCGCGCGCACCGCATGCACGCGCCCCCCCCCCCTCTCCCCCTGCTCGACAACGCGCCGCGCCCGCCGCGAGGATAAGGGCAAGCCCCGCAGCCTCTGGTGCCTCCCTCGCCCCACTCTTTCCCCTCCCTCGCTCGCTTGCCGCCATGGCCGACGCGGCCATCGCCATTGCTCCATCGCCCGCGTAGCCACCGCCTCTGCCTCGCCACTGCGACGTGCCCACGAGCTCCGCCGTGCTCCTCTACGCCTCCTGCGCCGACGAACCGAAGCCGTACGCCTCTGCATCGCCGGCCTGCGTTGTCTTCTTCCTCGGATCCCCGCCACCGTTCGTCGTCGATTCCGGCTACTCCAGGCCTTCCCCGAGCCCACTTTGAACGGCTACGCCCCACTGTGAGCTCCTGCTCCTCCTCCCCCTCTCCATTTGCTCGCTAGCGTACCGTATCCGCCGCTCCGCGTTCGGCCGAACCCTCCGCCGCCTGGCCTCGTCGCCGGCGTGGCCACGGCGACCATTTGGTCCCGTGCGTGCCTCCATTGTATCTGCCGCGTCGCGTAGGCCTCGCCTAGCTGCTCCGCTTCCTCGCATTCGCACCGCAGCCCCGCTCCCGTCGACGGCCGAACTCCGGCGTCCGCCTCGCTGCTCGCCGCGCTCGCTACATGCCGTCTCCGGCCGCGTCCCCACCACCGCTCGACGCGGCGTGGAGTTGCCGTTCCAAATCACCAAACCGAGTGCCCAACGTTGCACCATAGCCAAATCCCGAGCTCCCCGGAGCTCGGCGCTGCGTTCGGGCTCGCCGGAGCGCTCTCCGGCGGCCGGTTCGACGTGGCACTGGCGGGCCCTGCCCTGTGCCACTGACTGTGGGGCCCCGCGGGCCCCGTTGACCCCGCTGACCGGGGTCAACGCTGACGTGGCCGCCCGGTCTCACTGACATGTGGGGCCTGGCCGTTTAATTGGATTTAAATAAATAGAAAATCTTTTAATTAGTTAATTAAACACTAATCAGTCACTGACTGCTGGGCCCCACCTGTTAATTAACTCAAATGATTAAATTAACCTCTCTGATTAGGCCACAGTGTATGACATGTGGGTCCCACCTGTCAGGTTTGACTCTGGTCAGCCAGAGTTGACCTGCTGACATCATGCTTAGGTCATGCTGATGTCATCGCACACTGTTTCGGATAATGTTGATTTAAATAATTAAATAAATTCCAGAAATTAATAAAAACTTTAGAAAATCATATTAAATAAACCATAACTCCGATGAATATAATTTATATATGAAACTTGCTCAGAATTTCGATACGAACCCGAATACGTCCTCCGTATTCCCGTCAGACACCCGTAGATATAAGAACATTGAACTTTTAGACCGATTTCAGTAAATGAATAGTGCCCAACTTTAATTAAATAAATCCAAATAAATTCCTAAATTAACTAAATCATTTAGTTAGGCAGTAGAACACCCCGGCATATCATTTAGGCATGTCATACATATTGTTTGCATTATTGCCGTGAATTTATTGTTTCTCTCCCCCTCCTTCTCTCTCTCGATAGACGCTGAGACCGATGGCGCTGCACCAGGATACGACTACTCTACCGACGAGCAGCCCGTTGACGACCTTCCCCTCTTGCCAGAGCAACCAGGCAAGCCCCCCCTTGAGCATTCCAGATATCGCCCATTCTATTCTCCTGCTTGCATTAGATTTCGCTACTGTTAATGTATGCTCCTATTCTGATGCATAGCCTGCTGTTGTAACCTGTTCATTGCTACCTTACCTGCCTATGATAAACTGATTAGTATAGGTTGGTAGTGAACCATCAGTGACCCCACCACCTTACCCTTGTTGCCCCTGCTTGATCATCGACGACTCGATCAACGTGATCGTCGACCAGAGACCGACACCTCACTTCACACCCCCTTAGTTGTACGACTCTGCGTAGTAACTATCGAGTGCCGAGGGTGATACCTCGTAACGCACTCCGGATGAATACTCCGCAGTGTAGCTGTTCGGTCGTGGTCATCGAGGGTGATTCCTCATTCTCCACTTCCGATACGACTCCGTCGTGCCACCCTCAGTGTGAACATCGAGGGTGATACCTCATACATTCGCCCTAATGATTTCGTCGAGTGGAATCCACCGAGGGTGATTCCTCGGGTTCCCCCTTGATGTTATGACCACACGGTTACTTTGACCATTGTTACAGGCGGGTCTACCCTGGTGGGTACCCGCTGGGGATCTATGATTTCCGGTGTGCCGAAAGGGCACTCGAGTGTGACATTGTGGCGGAGCATCAGAGACTCTGATTGTCTCCGCTTGATACTAATTGATCCTATTGGATTTGGGTGTGTGATCTGAGTGGGTCGACGTGCCCTATACGCACTACCACCACGCGGGATAATGGTTATGGGATCCTCTGCGAAGTTCGTTTCTCCGAAAGCTCGTCTGACATCACGATTCACCGTGCGGGGTGATTGTCGGGATTGGGCTGGATACTTCACTGACGAGTTCAGTGTCGCGCCTGCACCCTGGCCAGCCTCGCAACGCGCAGGGTGCCCAGGGCGATGGCCCGAGACCTCTGGGTGCATAGGTTAGTCCGGCGTGCTGACCTCTCTGCCGAGCCTAGGTAGAGCGCTGCTTTGTGTTGATCTTCCGAGGACGGGCATTACCCGGCTTGCTTATCATAAGAGACCGTTTTGGCCTGTCCTTTGCCTCAAAAGGATTGGGCTACCTTGCTGCACTTTTGTTTCCGTTACCATTACTTGCACGTACAAATTATCTTTCTACTCAAACTACTAATTACTTATAATTCAGTGCTTCAGAGAATACCTTGCTGAAAACCCTGTCATTCCTTCTGCTCTCGTTGGTTCGACACTCTTACTTATCGAAAGGACTACGATTAATCCCCTATACTTGTGGGTCATCAAGTCTCTTTCTGGCGCCGTTGCCGGGAGTGAAGCGCTCTTGGTAAGTTGAAATCGGTAAGGAAAAAATTTATATAGTGTGCTAAATTTATTGTCACTTGTTACTATGGAGAACAATCCTTTGAGGGGTTTGTCGGGGGTATCTTCACCTCGATCGAAACCACAATTAGTTGCCCCTCAACCTACTGCACCTACTGAAAATATTGGTTGATGAAATTCCTTCGGGTATGATTGTAGAACAACTGCTACTATCTTATGCAGGAGATGGAACAAAACACCTAATATGCACTTAATATGTGGATGAAATTTGTGGATTATTTAAGCTTGCAGGTTACTAGAGATGAAGCTAAGGAGAAGGTTTTCCCTTTATCTTTGATGGGAAAGCAATTGGCATGGTATAGGCCTAGCGATGATATGGATCCTGGAATGGAATCGATTGAAATTGGAATTTTACCAAAAAATTTATCCTATGCATCTAGTTCATCGTGATCGGAATTATTTTATAATTTTTGGCCTCGTTGAAGGAGAGAGAAAGTATCGCTCTAGCGTGGGGGAGGCTTATGTCAATGTTATTTCATGCCCAAATATGAGCTTCAAGAGAAATTATTATTCAAAAAAATATGCTCGGCTTTCTCGTGATGATCAATCCATGCTTGATACTTCTGTATGGTTCCTTTAGAAGAAGACTAATGAATTCAGGTGGGATCTTTTAGAAAGAGTTAAATGCAACTCTAAAGATTGGGAACTCGACGAGGTTAAAGGTTCAAGTATTAAGCTTAAGTATGATTGTATTATATCTTTTATGAATGCCGATGCTTTCAAAAGTTTAGCACTAAATATGGACTTGACTCTGAGTAGTATAGCCTCCTTTTGTGAATCATTTGCTACTCCTGTTGATCTCCCTAAAGGAGAAGTGGTTTAAATATCACCCACCTATTAAAGAGAAATTAAAGAACTGGTAATAGCTAAAGATGAAACTATTATTTATTATGTTGATCCAGTGTTCCTACTGCTTATATTGAAAACCCACCTTCCCTATTTGGATAAGGAACATGCTTAAAGTTCAACGTGGTCAACAAAAGTTATATTAGAGCATCCAAACCTGCTGAACAAATCAAAGAGAAACCTAGTGTTGCTATGGTTAAAGATCTCCTAGTTGAAAATATAGATGGGCATGTTATTTACTTCTGTGATGAAGCTGCTAGAATTGCCAAACCCAATAAAAAGATAAACATAGACCGTTGTTGGCATGCCGTTGTCTCAGTTAAAATAGGAGATCACTGTTATCATTGTTTATGTGACATAGGTGCTAGCGTTGAGTGCTATTCCTTCTACATTATATCAAAGAAATTATGAATGATTATAGCACCCGCTGAAATAGAGGACATAGATGTTACTATTCAACTTGCCAATAGAGTCACCATCCACACCACTTGGGGATTGTTAGAGATGTTGAAGTGTTGTGTGGAAAAATAAAATACCCTACTGATTTCTTGTCTTTGTTCCCCACAAGATGACTTTTGTCCCATTATTTGGTTAGACCTTGTCTTGAACACCATTAATGCTAAATAGATTGTAAGAAAACAAATGCCTGTGGTAGTTTTGGTGATGAGTCTCATGAGTTTAATTTTTCTAAGGTTAGTAGAAAACATCATGAGAAAAGAATATCTAGTAAAGATGAAATAACTGGTCTTGCTCTTTGCTTGTGCCTCCTACTGGTCCATTAGAACAATATTTGCCTACACCATGAAAAGATATGCATCTGGATGAAAGAAATGAAATAGATAAAATTTTCTTTGAACAACGACCTCTGCTAACACAATCTGCCTATTGAAACTCTAGGAGGTCCTCCTCCACCTAAAGGTGATCCTGGTTTGAATAAAACAATACCAGACACTTTGAAATATGCTTATCTTGATGAGAAAAGATATATCCTGTTATTATTAGTGCTAACTTTCAGAACATGACGAAGAAAGATTATTGAAGGGTTCTAAAGAAGCACCGAGCTGCTATTGGATAACTCTTGATGATTTAAAGGGCATCAGTCCCATCTCTGTCAGCATAAAATTATATGGAACCTGATGCTAAACCGTTGTTGATTTCAACGACCGTTTAAATCCTAAAATGAAAGAAGTGGTAAGAACTGAAATATTGAAGCTTTGGAAGCAGGTATAATCTATCCTATAGCGATAGCAGATGGGTAAGTCCTGTCATTATGTCCCTAAGAAGGAGGTATTACTGTGTGTCCTAATGATAAATGAACTTTATACCACAAGAATTGGTACTGGCTACAGAATGGTAATTGATTTTAGAAAATTAAAATAAGCAACTAGAGAAAAGTCATTACCCTTTGCCTTTTATTGATCAAATGCTAGAAAGATTATCAAAAGCACACACACTTTTGTTTCCTTGATGGAATTCTGGTTTTTCTCAAATACCTGTTTCGCAAAACTGATCAAGAGAAAACCATCTTTACTTGTCCTTTTGGCATTAGCTTATAGACGTATGCCTTTTGGTTTATGCAATGCACCTGCTACTTTCAAAGATGTATGACTGCTATATTCTCTGATTTTTGATGAAAAGATTGTGAGGTTTTCATGGATGATTTTTCCATCTATGGAACTTCTTTTGATGATTGCTTAAGCAACTTGATCGAGTTTCGTAGAGATGGCGAGCAAACTAATCTTGTCTTGAATTGGGAGAAGTGCCACTTATGGTTAATGAAGGTATTGTCTTGGGGCAAAATTTCATAGAATTTCTGAACGAGGTATGTATGAGGGATATAAAGCTATAAGTTGATGCAATTGAGAAAATTGCTTGTCCTAAAGATATCAAAGGTATTCGTAGTTCCTCTCTCATGCTGGTTTCTATAGGAGATTTATTAAAGACTTCTCTAAAAATTCTTGGCCTCTTACAAATTTTACAAAAGGATGTTCCATTTGTTTTGATGATGATATTGTGTAGAGCCTTGTGAAACACTTAAGAAAGCCTTAATTTGCGCACTTTGTTCAACCACCTAATTGGAACTTGCCTTTGAAAATATGTGCGATGCTAGTGATTATGTTGTTGGTGCTGTTCTAGGACAAGAGTTGATAAGAAATTAAATGTTATTCATTATGCTAGTAAAACATAGACAGTACGGAAACAATTATGCTACTACTGAAAAAGAAATTTTAGCAGTTGTGTTTGCTTGTGACAAATTTAGATCTTCAGTTTGATTCTAAAGTCATGTTCACACTGATCATGCTGCTATAAAAATCTTATGGAAAAGAAAGAGCTAAAACCTAGACTTATTGGTGGGTTATTTGCTACAAGAATTTGACTTACATACACTGATAGAAAGGGAGCTGAAACCCCGTTGCTGATAACTTGTCTAGGTTAGAAAATATTCTTGATGACCCACAACCATTAATGATAATTTTCCTGATGAACAATTAGCTGCAATAAAAGTTTCTCATAACACCCCTTGGTATGCTGACTATGCTAATTACATTGTTGCTAAAATACTTACCACCCTAGTTTCACATACCAAACAAAAGAAAAAATTCTTCTATGATTTAAGACATTACTTTTGGGATGACCCACATCTTTATAAAGAAGGAGTAGATGGTATTATTAGACGTTGTGTACCTGAGCATGAACAGGGAAAATCCTACGGAAATGTCACTCCGAAGGTTATGGAGGGCCATGCGGGAGATAGAACTGCTCATAAGGTATTGCATCTGGTTTTTTTGGGCCTACTCTCTTCAAGGATGCCCGTAAGTTTGTTTTATCTTGTGATGAATGTCAAGAATTGGATAATTGGTAAGGTCAAGAAATGCCGATGAATTATTGTGGCGCCCCCGACTCAATCGTACACTAATCATACACGCAAACGTGTACGATCAAGCACAGGGACTCACGGGAAGATATCACCCACAACTCTAACACAAATTATACAACGAAGGTCCACAATATTACAAACCAGGGATCCGAAGATCCGAATACATAAGTCAGTCATACAAATATTATTGAGTACAGACATAGTAGACAAGTTTGCCTTAAGAAGAGCTAGCACAAACAGCAACACTAGATCGAAAGGCGTTGGCCTCTGCCTGGAGCCTCCGATCCTAGTCCTGTCATCTGGCTCGATCCAGTAGTAAGTACCTCTGGACCCCTCCTGGTAGTAAGCTCCGGTGGTGGCATCTGACTCCTGGACTCCATCGTTGTTGTATCATCAATGTGGGGGTATATGGGGAAAGAGAAAGTAAAGCAACCGTGAGTATCATCCTAAGTACTCAGCAAGCAAGGATCTATACTACATATGCAACATTATCAATGGAGAAAGGCTTTTTGTTTTGTATATGTGGACTGGGGCTGCAGAAATGCCAGAATAGGGAGAAGGCCTAGTCCTATCGAAGGACTAGCATCTTCAAACATTTCACAAGGGCCATCATCTTGCAGCAGTAGAAGAAGTAGAATAACATTTATTTGCAAACATGTTGAAGTACAGCTAAGATCCTTCCTGACTCCCAAGCGAGAGGAAAGCGATCCAGAAGCTTCAATTAAGTAACAAGTATCCAGTTTAAGTAGTAGATCGGATACACAACTGAGCGTCCTTTACGTAGGACCGGCCTATCGATAGAAATTCATCCCTGCAGGGGGGCACTACTGTTACCCAACACGCTCGATCCACTCTGGCCGGACACACTGCG